>WEKY01024950.1:23585-92774 GCA_013390045.1 Picathartes gymnocephalus | reverse complement strand
AAAAAAAAAAAAAAGAAGACAATCTCATGGAAAAATTGGGTTTCTGGAAGTATGTAGGCACTGAAAAATGATAGTCATGAAGACTGGAGAAAATCACATCATGATCTCAGTCCACAGACGGGCCTAACCTTTGTCACATTTGTTGCAAAGCATGTCAGAAGAACAGGGAGACCTAGCTGGGAAAACATAAAATGGCCTGAAGGAATACATAATCATCCTGTCATGTCTGCCCATCCATCCATTCATTGATCTTGTGCACACCCTGACAAGACATGCTTCCATCTTCCTTTCTTTCTCCTCTCACACATCAATCCCGGCAGTTACTGGACATGATAATTATAGTAAGCTCTTAAATCCCAATAAATACTACCAAGCTGGCTACTCAGAGGCTTCCATGCCGTTGACTTTTTAACACAGTAATGATGATTAGACTGTATTGCATATGAGTACTTTTAGAGGTTTACCCCTTGATTAGACTTAGGGAGAGGGAGAAATACTGTCAGAAATGGGAAGGAGTTATTTCAGCCCAGAAAGAGGTTATGTTTTCAAATTTTGACTTTCAGAGTAGTGGCAGAATAATAAACATGTAGAGATTCCTGGTTTTAGGCTCTGGTGCTCTTTCAAACACACCAGTGACAGAGAAAATTATGCCTCTGCTGCTGTGAAGGCTCTGGAACACCCAGTGCTGTGGAAAATTAGTTTACCACTGGCTAACTCATGTCCTGCAACATGAGCTCAATTTCTTAGGCTGTACTTGCCAAAAGGGCCAAAAGCTTGGCTTGCTACTCATGGTTGTGCCTAAATTCCATTGCCGAGCATCGCCAGTGGAAGTGCCCAAGGTTTTCACCACCAAGAGCAAAATCAGAACCAGAGTGGGGGCAGAAACAAAACCAGGGATGTAGCACCTCCCATCCTCCACCTGCATGTTGGGCAGGCATTGCCTCAGGGTTGTAGCAGTCCTGCCTGCCTCCTCTCTCCATCCCACCTGGGCCAGGAAAATTGTGCAGCTCCCTGCAGGTTTGTTGTCCAGCGCAGCTCACAATGAAGTTTAGGAAACACTAACTAGTTCCTCTTCTGGCCTAAACTCACAGAGCTCTGAGGGAAATGCCTTCTGAATCTCAAATTTCTCATGATTCAGAACTTACTCAGAGCCCTTCTGTCCAGCACATCTCACAAAAGAAGGCACCATTTAGCCTTAAGATCAGCAGCAGCAGCAGCAGAAGAAAAAGAAGAAAAAGAAGAAAAGAAGAAGAAGAAGAGTAGGACCAGGATGAGGAGGGAAACACACAAGGTAAGTGAACATTTGGCAGCCCAAATGGCTGAAAGGTGAGAAAGAGATTCTGGCACATGGTGAGTCAAGAAAAAAGAAAATCAAGAGTCAAGAAAAAGAATCTAGGAAGGGTTGATACAACCACAAGTGAGGGGAGCATGGTCTGGGTGGAGAAGGGCTGCTTGGGGACCAGCAGCATTGCAGGGGCTATAAAATCTTCAGAGGACTATGGGTGAGTAGAATGAAGCAAGGTTCATCAGATCCTTCTCCTGAATCCATCAAGTGACTCTTACAGAACCTGGACATCAACAAACACTCAGAAGCAGGTGATTTACTCCATTTTGGTTGCTGTAAGTGCTGTGAAGTTCTGTGTACAGCAAACAGTGATTTACAAAGGATAAGTAAGGCCCAGCAGCCTGTGGCGAGAGCAGTGGAAACCTCCCAGGGCCAGGGCAGCCTGTGTGTTCTCTGTGTCACAGGACTGGAGATGACATGCCAATCTCTGTTCCTCCTTACTGTCCACTGAAGTTTGTCCAGACTCCTGGTCATCATCAAGGCCCATTGGATGTCCAGGTCATTTTGTACCAAGACACAGCTTCTGGTTTGGGGCAGAATTGCTTCTGAAGGGCAAAAATAAAAAATACCAGCAGTACTGTAGCTCTTGGTAGAAACTGAGACTCCCGTTCTGCGTGACACTGAGGAGAGCACAACAAGACTTTAGACAACAATCACTGTTCCTGTCTAGGAGACGGCAATATCAGGTGACTGCCAATGCATATGACAGGGACCAAATGAAAGAGGCCAAAGATATGTCAGGTGAAGAGGAAGTCAGTTGAAAGGGCCAGTCTTAGTTTCTTCAGCAAACTGCAATTCAAAGGCTTAGTCACTGAGGATAAAAAAAGGTAGATTTTGATATTGAGGCTGTTTTATATTCTTGCTGACTGGTCTACAAAAAGAATGTTTATGTTTCTACTGCTTTGAAATGTGATATACCTTCCAGCCTGTGTTTATTTGTTGCTTACATCCCTACTCGCTTCCACTGACACTGAATATACACAGGAAAAAAGCTGTCTTTATAAATTCCAGCATCTCCCTCTGCGGAAAACTCCCAGAGCAGGACGTGGCAGCCATTTAGCAGCACACAACAACCCTTTTGAAACCACTTCAGGGTATGAAGGAGTGCAGATTCCCATATCCAATTGCCATCAAAAGATGAAAAGGTAGATACTTAGGCTATAATTAACCACACTGAATTTGAGCCGTAAGTTAAGGTTAGTGGTCCTGCAACACTTGAGAAAAGTGTAATTGATCTCTTAGAGAGCGTAAGTGATTAGGAGATGGGTTTGTGTCACTGGTAAGTAGTGCTGTCAGCACCACAGTTGCCACTAACAGTGTTCACAGGGCACCCCTTCAGCACCAGCTAATAAAATGGATCTTCTTCATCTCCCACATTTGCCAGCACCTTATAAAAATGGACCTAGGCTGATTCCATTGCCTTTTGTTTTGGTCAAAACCAGAGGAACTGCTCAAAAAGGGATTCATACATCTTAAAATAATCAATTTCCTGCTCCCCACAAACTCAGGTAACTATCCCCATTTCATTATACCTGAGTCAGAGCTACAGTAAATTACCTCAAACACCAGGAATTGCCATGGTGCTGCATCCAAGGTGATGAAGTCTGAGCCACTGAGGATATGGCAAACTGAGATGAAAGAATCACAGAATTACAGAATGGTTTGGGGTTTGAAGTGACTTTAAAGATCATCCAGTCCCACCCCCTGCCATGGACAGGGACACCTTCCACTATCCCAGGATGCTCAGAGCCCCAACCAACCTGGCCTTGGACACTGCCAGGGATGGGGCAGCCACAGCTGCTCTGAGCAACCTGTGCCAGGGCCTCCCCACCCTCACAGGGAACAATTTCTTCCCAATATCCCATCTAAATCTCCTCTCTGTCAGTGTGAAGCCATTCCCCCTGGTCCTGTCACTCCAGGCCCTTGTCAAGAGTCTCTCTCCATCTTTCCTGTGGGCGCCCTTCAGGCACTGCAAGGCCACAATGAGGTCACCCCAAAGCCTTCTCTTCTCCAGGCTGAACAATCCCAATTCCCTCAGCCTTTCCTCCCAGCAGAGCTGCTCCATCCCTCTGATCCCCTTGGTGTCCCAGCTCTGGCCTGGCTCCCGCAGCTCCCTGTCCTTCCTGCGCTGCGCCCAGGGCTGGAGGAGGCAGCCCTGCAGGGGGGCTCTCTGTTAATGTGGACTTGCTCTAGTTCCATGATGAGACTCCAGCATGGGAGAATCCACCTCTGGAAATGAGAGCGAAAGAACAACAAAAAATTTTTGTCTGATCAGATTCACCAGAGTTGCCTTCCAGAAAAAATTCTGGGGAAGAATTGTTCAACAGCAAACCTTTTCTTCCCAGCAAAGCCAAACTTAACAAGATAAAGTCAAACAGAACAAAACAAAAAGTTTATGGAAGAATGGAATTCTCTCCCTTTTCCATTTCCATTCACAGATTCATTTTAATTCATGACCTTGTCTACCCCATCATACAAACTGACCAAAACAATGAATAGTCTTTCTAATTGCATGCCCTTTCTTAATGCAGATGTGTGCCTAAATTCCCTTCTCAACAATTAGTTGTATTTCTATTTGAGCTTTTCACTGTAGAACAGAAATAGATCTTATCTGACTCCAAATGGATTATTCACAAAGAGCGGATTAGAAGGAAAACAGATGCTGGGGCAGAAGAGATGTAGTTCTGCTGGTATTTTTAATCAGATCTAGATGTTGTCCCTAAGTTAAGGAACACTGCAGCCAGGGTGGACCTACCCAGGGCTGAGTATGTGTTTAAACTGCTTCTGCAGAGAGGTGACATTCCCCATAGGCAGAAGCTGTGAGCCATTCAAGTGCACAGAAGATAAAATCCTGTTAAGGACAGTCTTCCCTCAACATCTTTCATCCTACTGCCTTTGGATTTTGAAAAACTTTTGAAAAGGATGTGTCTTTCAGCAGGTGAACCCCTTGCTTCTCTCATGTCACGTGCACACCTGAATACCTTTATTAGAAAGACAAATAAGTGACATTCTCTTGTTTTCTAATAACAGAAATTTAATTTTGCAGACAAATGAAGGCAGCTGGATCACAGCCACTGTCTACCCATGCTGTTAGAAATTCCTCTGAAGTCCCCAGTGTAATGCAGAGTGGTTCACAATGTGGAAAAATGCACACACAAGCTCTCACTCAGAGCTGAGTGAGCTGCAGTTGGGGAGGATTTTGGCCCCCTCATATCTGTCTCCTCCTTCCCTCTGCTGAGCTAAAGCACCAGGCATTAAGATGCTGAGCCAAAATGTAGCATTTCCTGCAGGGCTCTGATTTAGAGGCTTTTGAAATATAACAGTGAAGACTAAAACTCATGTTTTCTTGATGGCAAAGAGAAGAGGAGGAAAAAAATATATTCAAGGACACAGCATTGTTTGGGTTATCCAGTCAGCAGCAGAAACTTGTTAACAGGACAATGAAAATCGAATATACCAGTATTTAGGTATCCCTGAATATTTGTGGGTGGTGTTTTCACTTTTAAGCCGTAAAGAAAGCTTGTGACCTTGCAGTGCACATCCCTATGGCAGAGAATCCTGTCCACTAAGTTTTGCGTAAAACCTGCATCTTGCCTTGGGAACAAATCGCATTAAATGGCAGGACAGGGACTAGAAAGGTGCAGGTTAGTATTTTGCCAATTTAGCAATAGTTGAACATAGATTTAATCCTGGGTATGTCAGCCCATCACATTCTGGGCTGGGAAATATTCTGTTTAATATGATTTCCATTGTTTTCCCAACAGCATTTGAAACCTTACTAAGGCAGCATTTGCTTTTTTTACAGTTCATTTCTCTGCTACAAATATCTTTAAAAACAGGCAGTTAAGCAGTCTAAGACCAGAGATGGACACCACCAAGCTTCATAAAAATGAGCAGAATCCCCTTGTTTTCCATCAGTGCTGCAGCCATATCAAATCTGTGTGTGAACAGGCCAGCACAAGGGTACACACTGCCAACGTCGCCAGCATTAGTGCTCACCTGTCCTTCCCCAGCCCATTAGGAGAAAAGGGGAATTTGCGATCCTCTCTGGATGACAACTGCAGTTCTGAACTTTCACAACTAGAGCTGGGAGCTTGATTTTGAGGAGAACCACAATTATGAAGGAGGCAAACACTGCCATGGTGAAAAGGGAAGTTGTGGCCAGCATAAAACACTTTGTCTAATCTGGTGTGACACGAGACACCTTTTGTCCTTATGCACTTTAATTGTTGACTGAATTGTTGACTGATTTAATTTCAGTTTGAAAAAGCTTTTTGAGCTGACACCTCAGGGTAGGGTGTTTTCAGGGAGTTAACTTCGCTATTACGTCAGTTAACATTAAGACAGGGAAAAAATAGCTTTTAAAATGAAAATATAAGTCTTATCCAGCAAAGCAAGCAGCTGTTCAAGCTTAGCTTCTTTCTTGATGTATATTTAGTCAAATGCACTGAGCCTGCAAGGGACCAAAAATAAAATATCTGTACTACAGTTTTCTGCACCCCCACTCCCCCAAACTCCCAGCAGCTCACAGATATACAAACCCAGGCTAAAATCTGAGCAGCAGGCTCTCCACTAGCATATACTTGCCTAGCTCAGTAGCTGGACTTCTATTTAACACAAACCAATAACCAAAACCTGGAGAAAGCTGCTGCAATGCACTCTGTGCTTGGCTATCCCCACAAGTGCACGGAAAAACCTGGAAGTCCAAGTGTTCTCAGATGGCCACAGTTTCTAGTATTAATCATGCCAAAACTCACTTAGCCCCTGAAATCAGACAAGATCAAGCTTATGAAGTGTGGGAAGCTCCTGCAGCATTCACTCAGTGGCAATTTACTGTAACTCCAGTAATGGGTTCCTCCCATGAGGCACTTGCATATCTGAAGCACTATTTCCTGAGGCTGTCATGTTATTAATTTCCAGCGTTTATAGCCCAGTGGAGCTCCTGGATTTGCTGTGTGTAAAAGCTGGGCGATTCTAATGCATCTGCTGCAGTGCAGAGCATATGCATCAGGCCTCCAACACAACCTCCTCAGAGGGAGGAGTTCAAGCAGCATTTAGGAAAAGAGGGGGAAGTGTCCAAAGAAACTCTCTTCAGTTGGATAAAGGAGAATTACTTGAATTTCAGCCAAGCAGGGATTCCTCCAATCCAAGGACTGGCTGTTCTGTTGCAGACCACGTCTGAAAATGCCTCAGGTCTGTGCACTCAGAAGGTTAATTATCAGCTTGAGTTATAATGTTTCAAAACAGAGGACACCCCTAGAATTGGGAAGACAAGTATGGTGAAGACATTTGCTTTCAAATTATCTTTTAAGCAAAAAGCTAAACACTTGCTCATCAAAATTAGGTTTTTAACTCGGATTTTCAAATCCGCTGTAAGACAAACTAGATGGAGGAAATTTTCTTATATATCCCCCAACCTGGGTTCAAAATTTCATTATGAACTATTTCTGAGTAATTTTGAAAAAAACACTGCTATTTGTCAGTGTTGTAATGAAACATTTTGTTCCGGATTGGAGCAATCTCTCTCTTTTTTTTTTTTCTTTTTTCTTCTTTTTTTTTTTTTTTTTTCATTTAAAATAAACTTTTAAGCCTGAGTAGATTTTTCCTTTTACCTCACAAGTTGTTTAATCAACCACGGAAACAAAGAATGTAGTTCTTGTAGTTCTGACTCCATCACCTCTTCTATGAGGAACTGCAAAGATATTTTAAGGCATCAGCAGTGTGCCTATAAAACTCTGGATTCTGACCAGAGGAGAAAAGATGCTGAAAGCAAGGCAGAAGATTAAACAGGAGAGTAAGCAGCATGTCAGGGAATGCAGAGAACAGAGTCATTTATTTTTATCCAGAAGCCTTTTCACTTGACAGAACTGAAGAATCCCATTTTATAGGAGGTACCCATAGGATTTACAGACTTACAAGTATTTCCATCTAAATTTTCAGCCAGAAAAACCAGTATTTCCATTTAGGTTTGTGTGTATTTGGTAGAGGGGTGGCACCCACGGAGGTGACCCTGCCTTGGCAGGAGGGTTGGATTGGATGATCTCCACAGGCCTCTTCCAACCCAAACAGTTCTGTGATTCTCTGACCATAAATCACGTACAGGATTTGGATCACAGCAGGAATTTATCACCAGAAAATGCCTCAAGAAGTCAAAGAAGTCCTTATGGAGTATGTGGTGATATAAGTGGTGTTTGACAGCTTTCTTATTGTTCTTCGCTGTATTCCTCCCTTTGTGAGTCATGTTTTAGTTCTTGAAGGTCACTTTTTATTTTAGAGTTTCTCTGAAATAATTACCTTTTTTTCCTCTTACAAAAAACCAGTTGTGATTTATACCTACATCTCCTTTCCGGGAAGTTTTGACTTTTAAAGCTTTGAATATTTGTGCCTTTCCATAAAGTTAAGGATGCAGACCATTTATCTGTTGATTCCTAACATTGCTGTAAGGTGGTGAACTTTTAATATATTGGTTTGTGGTAGCAACAAACCAAGTCCAGATCAGTCCCTACCTAAACATTCTACAATCCAAGCAGGCAGAGAGGATGTTTTATGGGGAAATGAGACATGGATTGATCACACACAACATGGGATACACACCTGAATGCTGGACACATCAGCATGTCTCTGCCTAAGCTATCAGCACACAACAGCTGTGGTAAAAGTGGGATTTGATCTTGGTTTCCTTGCACACATGGAAAAAGAAGTTCCAATGCTAGGATCCTGCAGTTCTTTTAAAATAACTTTCCGAATTAAAAAACAAAAAATTAAAAAATATAAAATAGGTAGTGTTGTCTGGAAACTAACTGGAAAGACACAGAAGATCTGTGGAATAGAATTTTGTAACAAAATATGACTTTCCTGATACCTGCAGCTCTCCTCAGCCTCTGCAGCCCTCTGAGCCTTAGGGATGTCTGCTTTTCAGGAGACTGGACAATGCACAACTTTCAGTTGTACCCTTTGCCATCTTCCACGGGCACTGTGCCAGACAAATGAAAGTCATTAACCTCCATTCCTGTCACACTCATTTGGAGGCTGAGCTCCACCACCCACCTACTCCCCAGTTCTCGTCAGCTGATTTTTCACCTCTTCTCTCATCATCCTGCTGTTCCCAACATCCCATTAAACCCTGCCTGTGTGGCTTCTCCCTTGCCTTCACCCAAGAAAGCTCAGCACTGCAAACCGCGATAAGTGGATTTAATCTTCAGCACGACTATCAAGTCTCACATGACTCAGGCACACAATTAATCTTTGCAAGACAAGGGGCTAATTAATTTAATTGCCAAACAGAAAGAGGGAACTCCTACTCGGTTTGCCTGAAATGATGTTGTTCATTAATTATTTATTTATTTGCCATTTTACTTTGAAACCAGAAGGTAATGGAAATGAGAACCATAGCTCCCTGTTCCTCCCTTTAAATTTTGATTTTCCAGGTCAAATGGAAGCCTCTCTTTTAGTCCATGTAGGGGGGAAGTAAAAAAAAAAAGACTTTCTGATGTTTCAGATAGAATTTTGAAGGCTCTACTTTTACTTTAATCAAGAAGTAGTGGGATTAAACAACAATTAATACATTATCCTCTATCATGAGACCTTTGCACTAAACATGATAGTGTTAACAAATTGTTCTGTGGAAAAATATTCTGAAATCGGGTGAATTTGGTTAATCCCACTGGAGACATGTTTATTAGTGACTGCCTCAGGATTCTGAGAACTAGGAGGATTTAAAACACATCAGATTTTAAGTGGAGCAGTTCAGTGAATATATGCAATATCTGCTCAAATGGTTATGGTTAAAAAAAATGCATAATAAGCATTTGAATAAACCACAAATCTAAATCTGGTTCTCAGAAGAAATATTTCTAATTTTTTCCCCCAGTATCCCCAGGAATTTATTCAGGCTTTCTGCAAAATTTTTGTGTTGGAATAAATGTTAGTACTTTATAACCTGTAAAATGACCTGAGTTGGCCAGAAGTTCTCCCAAAGTAATGGAAGCAAAAATTTTATTCTTTCTTCAGAATACATCTTTCTCAGCTTTACTTTAAGTCTGTTCTCATGACACTCGAGATCATTTTTAATGTACAAATATCCTTTTATCATGAAATTCAGTGTGGAAATGGGCCAGCACTCATTCACTACTTCTGTCCAGGAGCAGTGAAGAACCGTACTTAATAACATATTTGCTATCTATCTAGTAAGAGTACCAGCGGTACCTTCTGGGATGATAGCACCCAGAGCAGCAGGAAAACAGTCACCTGAGCCAATCATTCCAACTCTGGAGATTCATTGCAGTCTCATCAGCTGTTTTCTTATCCAACATAAAATGCATAAGCAAATGCACCCATCCTCAAGACTCGTCTGAGGAATCTTCAAGCTTTCCAACAATGATCACTGAGTCACAGAATGGTTTGGGTTGGAAGGGACCTTAAAGATCATGAGTTCCAATCCCCTGCCATGGGCAGGGACACCTTCCACCAGACCAGGTTGTTTGGATCTTCCTCCAACCTGGCCTTGGGCACTGCCAGGGATGGGGAAGCCACAGCTGCTCTGGACAACCTGTACCAGGGCCTCACCACCCTCACAGGGAACAATTTCTTCCCAATATCCCATCTAAACCTGCTCGCTGTCAGTGTGAAGCCATTCCCCCTTGTCCTGTCACTCCAGGCCCTTGTCAAGAGTCTCTCTCCATCTTTGCTGTGGGCTCCCTTCAGGCACTGCAAGGCCACAGTGAGGTCACCCCAAAGCCTTCTCTTCTCCAGGCTGAACAATCCCAATTCCCTCAGCCTTTTCTCCCAGCAGAGCTGCTCCATCCCTCTGATCCCCTTGGCGTCCCTGCTCTGGCCTGGCTCCAGCAGTTCCCTGTCCTTCCTGTGCTGGGCCCAGGGCTGGATGCAGCCCTGCAGGGGGGTCTCACCTGAGCGGGGCAGAATCCTCCCGCTCACATGGTGGAGAATGGCAGAGAAGAGCAGGCCAGCAGGCAGTGCTCCTCCTGAGCTGGATTTCCCCAGAAAGGGAATCTGTGGCCTCTCCGTCTCTGGGGAAATGCCCAAACACTGTCCCAGGATGAGAAAGGAGGGACTGGACACCCTCCTGGGCACTTTGTTTCTGTGGGAGATAGAACAGCCATCAAGGTTCTAAGTGGCAATTTGGAACAGGGCTCTGGAGTGGGATACAGGACAGGGATAAATTAGTCATGAGCACAGATGAAGAGTAATCCTGCATTAGTCACACCACAGATAATAAGAGCTGGGAAATGATGACATGTGAGCCTCATGTTAAACTCACTTATGCTTAATTCTCTGTGCTGAATATAAATTGTTCTAAAGAACAACACATTCCTACAGAACAATTCTTCACATCATGCCACTAACATCTCTGTCATCTTGATTTAGGCCATTTAAATATCAGTAAGACAAATTAACACTGCCTAAGGGCACCTCTGTCCCATGAACCAGAAATCTAGTTCTATCATATTCTATTTTCCTGCAGTGCCTCATGAAAAGATGCAACTTTTGCAGGCAGGGGTGGATTTGCAGTGAGGCTACAGAGGAGAAGGATGGTAAATCCCCTTTCTTCCCCTGTATTCCTCCCCAGTGCAGTATGGAATATAAAGATTAAGATCTAATTTTACTTGGTGTATCTCTACCACCACCCTGCCTCTGCTGCACTCAGCCTGCCATGTGGAAATGCTTCCCTTCCACTCATTCCAGCCCTGAATACCTTGATTCTCCAGAGGTGTGTTTCTATGTCCCAAAACAACCCCCCAACTGAAAAGCCATGGATAATGAGGGAGCACAAGTCAAGTTTTCCATACGAATACAAGGTGCCCATCTGCCCTGCAACAGCTTTGAATGCCTAAATATCCACAATTTCTACCATCACAGAGGCTTATTAGATATTGAAAACACAGAAAATACCATAAGCCACAGAATCAGTTAACTTGGAAAAGAATTCTGAGGTCATTGAGACCAACATTTGACCATGCCGGTCACAGAGAAACTGAGTTTTGAAGGGCAGAATATTCCGAAGGGAAAGGGGAGTTACTGTGTTGATTTCTGACGATGGATGTTCAACATAAAAAGCTGTAATGAATTTTTCTTTTGGCAAAAGTGGGTGTAGAACCTGACAGCATTAAAGCCTCCAGGGTGAAATTTGAAAATGTTAGCAGATTATTAGCAGTGTAAAAAAAAAAGTGCAGAAAGCTGCAGTGCTGAATTAATGAAGTGCTACGCTCTCAACCCCTTGCAACCTGTTTGAAGAGAGGCTCTGAACCCCCTGCCACAAGGTCCCCTCACCTGAAGCCATGAGGCTGCATTGTGCAGACAACACTCAATCAGGTTCTGAGGTTCCAGGCTTATCCCACCTGCAGGAGAATTTCAGAGCAGTGGCTTAAATGCACCTTCGAAGGAGAGTTAAATTTTATAAACAAACCTTCGGGTCCTGGGAGAGTTGTACCTGCTCCTGCAGCTTTCTCTAAAGGTAACGTGTAGCCTGAAACTCACAGGAAACACATTTTACTCACCCTTCTGGAGAATGAACTTCTGAAGCACAGTCACAGCATTTTTTCCTTATGACTTTGTGTATTTGTCCTTGAACACCAACAGCTTTGCTGGTGGGGGGAAGAGATAAATGTTCTCTGAAGATGCAGTTTCTGGAGGTTACTTTTAGAAAGCCTGGAGTCTGCTGCCACTAAAACCAGCAAGAAAGTTATCAGTGGGAACAAGAGCATGTGCAAGCAGTTTTACATTCAGGCTGGGTTAGGAAGCCTTTTGTTCCTGTCTCTGGTTTGCACGTCTTGTTTACACAGGGCAGTTAATGCCAGTGGAAGGACCAACCACCTCTAACAAGCAGCTGTAACATATAACCCGGTGAGTATGGGATGGATCGTGTTACAGCAGGGAAGCCGAGATTTGGAGCTCTGTGTTATATTGGATGCTGCTTTCCATAAGGGGAGCAAATTCTCCCGTGGTTAAATTGAAGCAGGGATCTAATTTATTTGTACGGAATCACTCCTTCTGTCCCCACCCCAGAGCAGCCTCTCCCTGGGAACAAGGGGAGCCTGAAGGTATTCATCTCCTAGCATCAATGCCTGGGTGGTGAATATGCCAAGCACCTTAGCAGGAGGTTTCAAAGGCATTTCCCTACAGCAGAGAATTTTTAAAACTCCTGTCTCTTAGGTTTTTTACATTCTCATGGAAATAAAAGTGCTGTGACTGACAGAGCAGCATCCACCCCGTCCCTGCAACCCCCCTGCCACACATACATGCTTCAACATTGCCATCTTTCCTTTGCACACCCTGGATTTCTCTCTGGGGTCTGAGTCCCAGCTCTTCCTTTAACCATGCAAAGGTTGGCTCTGCACACTTCCTCTCTCATCTGCTCCCTTCTCTCTTAATCTATTGAAACCTAAACCCTTCCTTTCCACTTCACAGTGTCTTTATTTACCCAAATTCCCTTTCTTCCATACCCCACCCTGCTGCAGACCCTCCTTCACTGTCTCCTCCCCCACATTCTCTTTCCATCAGCTTGGCTTGCACTCTCAGCATCCCTTCCTTCCTCCTTCTCAGAGTTACCCTCAGTATGCCCTGTATCCCCTTTTGCCATGACCTTTAAGCTTTCCTACGCTGATATCCTGATCTGGTACCCAACAGGTGCCCCTTCTGCCATCTCCAGACCTGTCAAATATCAGGTTGTGCAAAGCATCCCTGCAAAGGTTTCGAATCTCCAAGCAGGAAGCCCAAGGCAATTCTGTAGGCAATGAGTTCTCTCCAAGGACAAGTCTGGTACTTTGGGGTCTGGGCTCTGTTTTGCTCCTATAAAGACTTGTGACTCCAGCCTGGAGTACAGGGCATCGCTGCCCTCAGACAAGCACCTTCAAGCCTTGCAATCAACCCACAACAAGGGTAAATCCTGCATTTTTCTTGCAGTGCCTGCTTGGTGCCATCAGGATTTTCTTTATTTGCAGTGAGAAGTCCAGGTGTGGATCCATCTGAGGCATGGCCAAAATAATGGAACCTGCTCTGTGCTGCTGCATAACGTGGGTTTAACGTTCAGTGTCTTCTGAGGGAAAAGCTATAAAAGAGTTTAACTCTCATTACTAAAGGATTTCTGTTCTTTTCTGTAATCCTTCTGTGTTACTAGTGTGTCTTTCACTAATATTTTCTCTCACTACTATCTCCTTTTCATTTCCTCACTTCCCTCTCCTCCTTCCAACCAATTTACAAACACATTGGCAATGGCAGAGCCATGGGGGAATGGCTTCATACTGATAGAGAAGAAGTTTAGATTGGGTATCAGGAAGAAATTCTTCCCTGTGAGGGTGGGGAGGCCTTGGCACAAGTTGCCCAGAGAAGCTGTGGGTTCCCCATTCCTGGAAGTGTTCCAGGCCAGGTTGGATGGGGCTGGGAATAACCTGGGATAGTGGAAGATGTCCCTGCTCTGGCAGGGGGTTGGAACCCCATGATCTTGAAGGTCCCTTCCAACCCAAACTATTCCATGTCTCTGTGAAGGGGTCAGGGAGGCAGCATCCAGCTTTGCAAATGAGGTCAATACAGGCAAAGCTGGAAATTTAACCCAATTCCTGGTAGGATTGGGCTGACTCCCCTGGGTTTGTTTCTCAGGATACACCCAGTCTGTATTTGGTCACTCTGTATGTAAACACAGCTTTAGCTCTTAAGCCCTGCTCTTCTTCCCAGCAGAGATATGAAATCCAGCCGATAAAAACTGGGTTCCCTGTGCCTTCCACGATAAAAGAGGAATTTCTGTTCCCTGCAGAAGGCTTGTGCAGAAGATGGTTGGTCTGTGTGTGCTGCTTGCCGTTCATTTAACCAGAGTGCCAGGCTGCAACAAACTCCTTAACAGGAGTTTTCAGCAAATTTTCTGCTATGACATGTGGCCATGGCAAAAAGAAACATTTCATGGCAAAGTTTTCATTCAGTGGAAACTCTGGGGATGCAGAATCCTGGATCTAGGAGGAAAACCCTGATAAAAAGAGGTGTGAAACAGTCTATTTTCCTAGGTTTATTTCTCAACACCTGGATTATGCAGGGAACTTCATCCTGAGTCTCCTGTCTCTCCTGTACTCTAGCAAAGCCACATCCAAAGGGATCTTTCTAGCCCAGGACAGGTGTTTCACAGTTTTCCCTGCTAGAGCATTTCTAACCTGCATAAATACTTAAACACTTGCTGAGAGAGGAGAGCGTTTTGCAAGAGATTGATTTGACAGTGCTGTTGTTCAGGCGTTCACACAGGATGTGGGAAACTGAGGTTCAGGTCCCTGCCTCAATGAACATTTAATGATTTATGGAAAGCAGAGCAGCTGCAGTAGGGAGGAGGGAGACTAATGCCTCTGGAGTTGGGGCACTTACAGGAGAGGCTGGAGAAGGCAGAGTAAGATCTCATACCCAAGTCTCCTACATTCCTGGTGACTGTCCCAGCCATGGCTGGCTCACTTGCTCTGGTAGTTCAGGGGAAACTTCCAGAGCTTTCTCCTGTCCTGCTGCAAAAGTTTTAAAATGTCTGTGTAATACAAATTATTCCAGTTCTGGCATTTTTTAGCTTTCCAGACCTCTGTTTTTCAGTGTTAATGTTCTTTTATGCTATACAAATATTTAAAATGCAAATGAAAAGATTTCTGTCTTCCTTGTGACCTCTCAAGGAAGCAGTCTGAATAGTTTGCTGTATTTTCAGCCTGGATTCCAGGGCCTACTGGTCTTGGCTCCTGAGTACTTCTGTGGCTGAGGAAAAAATAATTTAAAAAAATTAAAATTAATGGGTTTTATATTTGGTTTGAACAGTCATAAGGCTTGAGGTCAGGCTTGCAGGAGCAATTTCTGTAGACTAACACTCCCAAGCTGTGTCTTATAATGTCCTTAAAGATCAAGAAAGGAGGTTGTAAAAATAAAACATCCACTGTAAAGAAACTTGAATATTATGTTCTCAGTCCTTACCACAGAGATGTTGGCTTATCACCTACAGGCACTTCTCATGGAGTCCAGGAGCCTGGGCTCAGTGTTCCACAAAAAGTCCATATGCAGAGGAAAGAGTAGACATTATGTGGCAGGTGGGGTGAACTTTTTATTTCATGGTGTCTCTGAACTTCCATCCCAATCCTTTGCTCTCCTTCAGTTTGTCACCCCCTTTTTATGCTTGCTGTTTGCACCAGATCAGAGAATTTATTATATGAAATCCCAAAGGTTCATCCTTAAGTTCACACAGTCATCCCAGGTCATTTTTGCTTGGCCACTGTAGTCTCAGTGTGGAATTTAAGCCTGTCAGATCTAACTTTGCTGCTCATCCACCCAAATACAGGTGTCTCTGGCTGCCTGACTTCAGCAAACACTGTTTTTCTTCAAAGTTTCCACCAGC
Source organism: Picathartes gymnocephalus (assembly GCA_013390045.1). Lineage (NCBI taxonomy): Eukaryota > Metazoa > Chordata > Aves > Passeriformes > Picathartidae > Picathartes > Picathartes gymnocephalus. The sequence goes on along the minus strand of WEKY01024950.1, from coordinate 77,070 downwards.
TAAACACCTTCACAACCATAAAATTCTCCTTAGAGCAAATAGACTGTGCAAGCTCCCCTGGCTTTCTGAACTACCTTGGAGCTCACATTCATCTTGCTGATCCATCACCTTGCCATTATCTTTCTCCCCGAATTCTAATTTTACCCCTTTTTGTTTAGTTTGCTGATCTCCCTGTCCCTATCACCACAACCATATATTCATAGCACTGCTTCCTCATCTTCCAGCTTGCTGAAATCCTATTTAACTTTGCAAGGACTGTAAAACTGATGGTGTTGCTGTCCATCAGGGACACTTGGCAGACAGGGATAGCTCTCCTTCGAGGCAAGAAAAGGACATGAGTGAGGAATGGCATCCAAATTTCCCATCTGATCAGTGGCTGGGGCAGCTCTGGGCTCAAAGGAGGTAAAGAAGTGCCCAGATCAGATAGACTGCTCCTAAACAGGAGATGACTGGAGTTAGGACTAGTTAGGAAAGGTCAATTCCATGCCAGGGCTTTCCCAACACAGGCAGTGACCTTCCAGCTCCCAGGGATGCCCCCAGACACACACAGATTTAATGCAACAGACACAGCCTGGTTGCCAAATCCAGCAGGATCAAGGACTTTGTTTTTATCTTCCTCAATTCAGAAAATCTCCTGCTTGTGGAGAAGAAAAGATATGTCTTATTTTGCTGCTTTGTGAAAGGCCATTTAGCAATAAACATGTAGCAGAGGAGGTAAAATTTGTTGCATAATCCATCACCCTGACCTTTGCAGGAAATAAAGCTCTGCTTCGGAGCTCATCAACAACAACTCACAGCATGATTTACTGCTGGGGCTCCCTAATTTTATGGTAATGTAACTCTATTGATTTCTGCAGATTTGCAGTGGTATTACATGGGAGGAACACGAAAATAAACTGAGCACTCAGTGTGATGAGGGGACTGTGTGACAGAAAGCTTGCCTGTGTTTTCCAAATTTATCAGCTGGCCTAATGAAAGCCACTACTTCTCCGTGTACTCCTCAATGCCATCAGCCCGAGCATGGTGTTAGCTTAAAAAAGTGATAAATTGCCTTCTCTTACTGCTGTCTGGATCTAAAGCTATTTGTGAATTACTGCCAGTAGATATTTCAAGAGCAAAAAATAAGAAATTAAAATCAATTCAGCAAATACCCCTAAGTAGTACAAACAAAGGAAGATTTGTAAATGACCTGTGCTCAGCATATCTGTCACCAACAGGGATGACAATGCTTGGCTGTATTTTTCCAGTTGATCTGTAACCACCCTGGAGAACCATGAAAGTTGACTGAAATTCTTGTGCTGCCACTTACTTCTCTATTTGTTTGTTGAGGGGTTTTTTTCTCTCTGCACTGAACACAAATGTTCTCCTTTGGGCTGCTTCTCTGACTTTTGGTTCGTGCTGCATAAGGAAAAGCATGAATCCCTTGACAGCTGCTATTCTGACTTATCAAAGGCTTGCTTAAAACATATTAGAGTCAAAGAAAGGCTGCTGTGCAGCAAACAGACACAGGACAACAGGGTGAAAAGATGATGCAAAAACAACTCCTTTGCAAAGCAAAGTTTAGAAAGCAGAGTTTAGTGTGAAGCAGAAAAAGACATGCACATTAATTTGACCATATGACTGGGAATAAGGAGCACAAAGATTCTTCTTGCTGGGGAAAAATAAATCCATGGGACATCCTCAGCTGGAAGAGCATATTCATTACATTTCTGGCAGTGGATTCTCAGTAGGATAAAGAAAGGGTGTCTCATTTTTTGACAGAAGGAGCTTTGTACCTCACACTTTGTCCAGAAGACTGCTTTGGTCTCAGTGTCTGGTTTCTGACACCTGCATGGATTCATTTCCACCATAAGCTCCTGTGTACACCTTCTTTAAGGATTATGCCTGTCAAAACAAAGCCATAAATTCAACCACTGGCACTTCCCTCTCTCAGTGATCTTATCCCTAATGAAAACTAGAAATAAAAGCTGTGCATTTTTTCAAAGGAAGTTTCTAGATTTTGGCAGAATATGGAATATGGCTAGGGCAAAATGATTCTCTATAGAGCAGAAGAGGAGCTAATTTAATGCTATGGGGATAAAATAATAATACTACTAAATTTCTAGGGAATATTGGGCAAGCAACAACACCATCTCCATGCAAGCTCAGATGACCAAAAAGGAAAATGATCTAGAGTTACTGAATTTCCCTGAACAAGGCCAAAATCTGAGATTCCAACAGAAGGATGTTCATTCAGGGTGGTAAGGGATGGACCTGCAGTACCAGAATCTGTTTGGATTCAGCTGACAGCAGCTCTGAGTTACAGGTTAATTGGAGGTCATAAAATGGATCCAGAACTGACATACATTCATTCATTCATTCATTCATTCATTCATTCATTCATTCATTCATTCATTCATTCCTAGGGACACAAAGGAATATTTTCCTTACCCTGCATCCACCAGCTCAGGCCTGAACAGCTGGCAAGATTGGTGAAGTACAGGCATGGCTACCCAGAATCAGGGAAGAATTCAGGGAACGAGGGAGAAAGGCTTTACCTAGGTTCCCATCCTAGCTCCCAGTTAGCCTTAGCACCTGCTGCAAAGGACTTTGTCTCTTGCCTTTCACCCAAGGTGCTGCCTGTGGAATATTTAGTTCCACAACTGGGTTGGTCCTCTAATACACACGCACACACTCTTGGTGCACTTCCAAAGGTTTTCTGGTCTGCCAGAGCACGAAGGGGAAGTAAATAGCACACAGAGAGGATCAGACTCACAGACCACAACAGCAGAGTGTGGTCAGTCCCCTGCAGCCAAACATCCCCTCAGCCAAGCTGGGCCCATTGCTTGATGCACTACAGAATTATCAGGGGATATTAACACTCGTATCAGCCCCCAAATCCTTGGAATTCCACTGCAAGATGTGGCAGACAGTAAGATGGCACCCACCAAGTGAAATGAACCCCAAATCTCTGCCTCTCGGGCAAGAGTAGGGACGTGTGAGCTGCCCTTTTTTCTCAGGCTGGGAGAGAAGGAGTGATGAGCACAGGGGAGCAGCTGCAGGAATCCCAGGCTGTACTTCCCATTTCTTATTCTGCCTGGGAAACTGGGAGACGGTCAGGAGTGAGTCTGAGGGGTGGGGGAGCAGGAGGATTAGGGACAGAAGGCCTTTGGAGTAGGTGTGGGAAGCACAGGCACTGTGCAGCCATGAATCCAGGGCTGACAGCAGGCACGGCAGGACTGTCGCGTTCCCCAGTCTGCCTGGAATTACCTCACTACCAGCATCTCTTTCACAAAAGCTCTTTCACACCTTCTACAAATGTGTAACAGTAAACAAACTCCCACTATGGGTAAAAAAACTCTGCTAGTGTGAGAAACCTCAAGAAGGTTTTTTATTTTTTTTTAAGCTGAGGAAAAGTGCACAAAGTTTGTGCTGGCTTGATAAGCTGTATGTGCTTGAGGAATCTGTGACCTGCTCCCACTTTTCACAGGACTTAGGTTTGCACAGGTACATTGCAAAATATCCCTTTTACTCTCTTCAAAGTGAAATATTTTTTCTTCACCAGTATTTGCTCTACAGTGAGTAGAGCTCATCCTTCATGTCCCTGCAAAACTGAATAGAGGATCACTTTTGGGTATCTGCTGAGATTTGGTGGGTACAGAGGCATATCTATAGCGTGAACCAAATTCCATTGTTCCTTTGATTCATTTCCAACCACTGAGGGTGAGGCAGTTAAACATGTGAATTCAACTGGGATTTTAATCCAAGTTTTCCACTGGAAATTTCCATGTCTTAAAATCATGTCTTTCTTAAAGCAGTAACATGCAAGAAAGAATAATACATGCCCCCTGCCAATAAGTAAAGACCAAGGTCTACAAAACCCTGTGTATTTTCAACAACTGAAATGCTGGGAGCCCTTGGGCCCAATGCAAGCACTATGCACTTTGGTTTGCCTCCTTCAGGGCATTTCTGTCCGAGTGTAAGAGCTCAGTGAGAATTAGAACATGAAATGACCTGAGAGAAAGCTCAGAGCATCAATGTCTACATATACTCCAAAAAGTGGTAGAGAAACTGTTGCCATAAGAAAGCTCATCAGCCTTGAGGCTGGAGAAGAAAACAAGGGATAGAAGTTTTCTCATAACTCCAAGAAGGTCCTTTGCTGCATAAACAGCTCAGGCTGATGCTGAGCTGAGGAGGGCTGAAAGATTTGGTGAAGGCTCACACAGGAACACCACCTGTACCACATGATTGTTGTATCACCCCTACTCTGCACTGCAGAAAATCATAAAAGCACAGAAAGGTTTGGGTTGAAAGGCATCTTAAAGGTCATCCAGTTCCAAATCCTCTGCCATGGGCAGGGACACCTTCCACTATCCCAGGTTGCTCAGAGCCCCATCCAACCTGGCCTGGAACACTTCTACCTTCTCTGGGCAACCTGTGCCAGGGCCTCACCACCCTCACAGGGAACAATTTCTTCCCAGTATCCAGTGTAAACCTGCTCTCTGTCAGCATGACATCCCCCCTGGTCCTGTCACTCCAGGCCCTTGTCAAGAGTCTCTCTCCATCTTTGCTGTGGGCTCCCTTCAGGCACTGCGAGGCCACAATGAGGTCACCCCAAAGCCTTCTCTTCTCCAGGCTGAACAATCCCAATTCCCTCAGCCTTTCCTGCCAGCAGAGCTGCTCCATCCCTCTGATCCCCTTGGTGTCCCTGCTCTGGCCTGGATCCAGCCGCTCCCTGTCCTTCCTGTGCTGGGCCCAGGGCTGGATGCAGGCCTGCAGGGGGGGCTCAGCAGAGCGGGGCAGAGGGGCAGAATCCCCTCCCTCACTCAGAGTATCTGCACATTACTCCTCCTGTTGGCCTTTGAAGTGTTAAATGTGGGCTTGGGAGTTGTCTAATGAGCTCCTCAGACCTGTGGGGCAGCAGAAGTCTCACAAGAAATAATCAGTGATTGCTTTGTGAAGGGCTGGTTGCAAATACAGACCTGGCACGATGCGTGCTGACAAAGGCACTCCTTGAAGCCAGGGTCTTGCTTTCTCCAGCAAACTGTCAAGCTAAGGGCAAGATATATAAAATCACTGCTTCTAAAAGGAGATGTAAGCCTTCAGAAACAGAAAGTGGGGCCACACTCTTGAAGACTTTGGCAATCCTCTCAGGGAGCAATCCTAATATAAACCCACTCACCAGTACAAAGAATAAGCACTGCTTCTTTTGCAGGGGGAAAGACACCTTCACTTGTCAGAAAGGAGCAGAAAGGTTAGAAACTGTTTAAGAAAATATCTTTGTTGCATTTCAGGACACTGGGGACCACTGGAGCTGTGGCAGTGTTTCAGGTCTTGAAATGCAGACATAAGGAAAAGAAAAAAGGAAAGTTTGTTTCATCTAGATGTGGAGCGTAGAATAATTACCTGTCCCTCCTGCCTTCCTTTGTCATACAGATGCAGGCAGTGGGAAGAGTTTTGCTGAGGGGTCTCTCAGGTGCCACCGTGTTTGCCTCTAGAGTAGGTGTGTGGCAGGTGTTTTAGAGCTGTCCCTATCTGAGGGGGATAAACGACTGAGTTGTTTCAACTGGTTTAAGAGTAGGCAAATTTCATAACTCCCACCTCGCAAACAAAGATATGAGACCAAGCTGAAGAATATCCAGTTCAGCTAACAGAGCATTTATCGTGCATTCACACTTTACAGTCTCCTCTGTCACTACTGACTTGGAAAAAGCAGTAGCTAGGCAAAGTGTGGCTTCACCTGGAGACACTGCTCCATGGTCCTTTCCATCCTGTGGGTTAAATTTACTTGTGAAGCCATCAGAGGATTGCATGGGTCTTTGCTAGGAAAACAGCAGCATTAGCACGTGACCTGAGGAAGATATCATCACTGAAACAATTATAATGGTCAGTTTTGTAACCTCGGGGAGGGACAAGGCATGTTTAATATGGCACCTGGCTGTGCCCTGGCAGCCAGGAGGGACAGCCCTGTCCTGGGGGCATCAGGCCAAGCTTTGCCAGCCTGGCCCAGGGAGGGGATTGTCCTGCTCTGCCCTGGGCTGGGACAGCCTCACTTCAACTGCTGGAGCAGCTTTTGGTGCCACAACAATAGAAAGATCTAAAGCTATTACAGAGCTGTTTCAGGGGAGGGTTAAGTTAGACTTCAGGAAGAGGTTCTTCCCCCAGAGCGGGGGGTAAGCCTGAATAGGCTTACCAGGGAACGGTCACAGCACAAAGCCAGACAGAGCTCAAGAAGTGTTTGGACAATGCTCTCAGGCACCTGGTAATTCTTGGGCTGTCCTGTGCAGGGCCAGGGGTTGGGCTGGATGATCCTTGTGGTTCCTTTCCAGTTCAGGTTATTCTATGATTCTATGAAACATCTCCCAGCAAGTCTTCAGCAGGTTACTGCATAGGATGACTCCTCCATTTTCATTTATAGCCTAACTCCCTTGAACTTTCTAGCACTAAGTGGTTACCACTGTGTCATGCAGACCCAGATTACAGCAGCTGTTCCAGGCAAGAGAAAGATGATGTCAGAACAGTGAGTAGACTTTGGTTTCTCCGAAGGCTACAATGAGTTAAGCAGGTGCAGCATTCCCATTTCTCCACACAGATGGGAAGATGGAGCCAATTCCATGGAGATGGTGAGCTGTGTAAACAAGAAGTTCCTGTTCTGCACCAGCCTGCTGATGTGCCTCCTGCCAGAGGGCATCTGCAGGCTGAGCACTGCCTGTTTCCAGCCCAGGCGCTTCCCTCATTCCACCAGCACTGCTTGTACAAACAGGGAAAAGGCACTGCATCTCACCATCCCTCCTCTGCTCCTTCAGGCCCAGGGAAGCAGGAAATCTACACATTTATCACTCAGAAAGGCACTCCAGTGACAGTGGAAAATATTACACACAGCCATAAAAATAGTCGTGTCTCCTACCCAACAACAGCATTATTTCAACATGATGGATGGCTTAAACCAAATAAAGTTACTTTTAGAGGCAAACCTCGACCTTCAGGGCTCTTTATTAGATATGTAAAGCTTCATCCACCAGGGCTCTCAAGCAGCTCTTTAAACATTCAGAGTCTTAATGAAGTCAGCAATGCTCCTGATGTGTTTCGAGCACTCTGCTGGATCCATGCCCATAAAACAACTCTGCTGCCCTTAACCGTGGAGGTACTTAATGGCCCAGGTGCCACAGAGTGGAAATGGTCACCATTACTGTCACCCAAAGGGAGATGAGGGTGTGTTTTGGGCCAGGTTCAAATAGTGAAAAAAACTGATTTTTCATCAGTTTCAACAGGGCTACTTCCACTCCAAATATTAAGACCAGCATTACAGAGTTGTGCTTCCTTCCAAAGGCTTGGTTGTTGTTGATGTATTATTCACGTATTCAGCCAAGAGAAATTCACAGTGCAGAGTCTATTTCAGCCCTAGTCTTGGAAGGGGTCTGCTATACCTGGCTTTATTATATATGTGAAATTCCGGGTGTACATCTGACCAAACACCAACAAGTATTTTCAATCTCCATGCAATGCCTACCAGGGATGTTCCAAAACATCTTCCTCAGACTGTCTACGTAGCTCATTCTTCTTTCTATTAATTCTTCCATCTCTGAACAATGAAAACATGGACACCATTATATTTACCCAACCTCATTTGCCATCTTAGCTGGGGAGAGGCTGAGCTCAAGCTGCCAACCAGGCCTGTGGCAGTGCCTATATTGCAGGGCCTATATTGCCTATATTGCAGGCTGGTTGTTTGGGTTGGGTCTGCAGACAGAGGAAATCCAGGCAGTGCTGGCTCCTGCAGCCCAGTGACACAGCTGATCCCCAGCCAGTGCTGCTTCAGACAAGCAGGAGCTCTCTCTTGGCTCTGTTGGCCATCATTGGGATCTCCATAGCTCACAGCAGTTGCTTAATCATGGACATCAGATGCCATCTGAGGCTGATGAGGATGTTGCTGCTCTGACTTTCAGCTGCTGCAGCCAGAGAGTGCCACACTCCATGCCTGTAATTCCCCAGGCACCTCTAGGATACCCTAGGAAGCTCACTGCTTATTTATTTCAAACTTTGTTGCTCTGGAACAGTTGGGTGTGTCAAGGACCAGAGGGTTTTTCTCCGTCCTCTCAAGAGAGAGGGGCCCAGTGAGACACATTTACCACTGGCATTGACACAAGTAAGAGTGGTGTTTGCTTTGAAACCAAAAATCCTGTACCAAGACCCCCATTACTTATGACAGTTATTAGTCAATAATAACTCCAGTTTTAAACCTCGTGAATTAAGTAATCTATTATAAAAAATAAAGTCTAGTGGTCAGATAGTTGAAAGAAGCAGAACATTCAAAGTCAGTTATTCAAAATATCCAGAGGAAGTCCATTTTAAAGGTATTGATGAGACTATTTCTTCCAGACCACCTAGAGCCTGAGACATTCAGATATCCAGAAACAGAATAGACTGTGCAATTTATTTACCTGATCTATGTAGGCTAACGTAACCGGGGTTTTAAGTAATAACTTATTGATAGCCACCTATTTGTGAGCACTATATAATCCCCTGAGATTGTGGCATATTTCTTCAGACACAAGGGGTCAGGCAGTTAAGACAATCTGAGAGCAGAGAGGATGCAAACACAACGATTTTTTTCCATGTGATTTTTGCAAAGCAATATAGAAAACACCAAAATAACAAGATCATCACTTTTGTACAACAGTGCAGTCACCGTATCTGGGTGTAGGACTGATCTCTGCAAAGCATTTTTGATTTGCTGTAGCTCAATTTCTCCAGTGGAAAATGGCCACTCTGCTGCCACAAACAAGAAGTGCTGTGTGAATAAAGCTGCTGATGCATTATCTCTGGTTCTGTTTACAGCTGGTGAGGGTTGTTGGCACAGCAGACTTGTGTAGGTCAAGCAGGCATTCTGTTTTCCACACAGTGCTGGAATGCTGGTGTGCAGAGGTGGCTGCGTGGGTTGGCAATTATGGTGCTGTTGACTCTGATCCAGTCACGATGGCATCATTTGTACACAGCTCTGAAGAGAGCTGTTGTCAGGCTTGCTACCATCTGGGCAGAGAGTCATTCCCAGAGCAGAGCCAGCCTGGGTGTATGGACAGACTGGGGGAGGAGATGTTGGGGAGCAGTGCTGTGGAAAGGAACCTGGGCGTCCTGGTCATTGGCCAGCTGGCCATGAGCCACCAGTGGCTTGGAACCAGGAGGGACATCCCTGTCCTGGGGGCATCCGGGCCAGGGAGGGGATTGTCCTGCTCTGCTCTGGGGGTGCCTCACCTCAAGTGCCGGGGCAGTTTTGGGTGTCGCAACATAAGAAAGACCTAAAACTGTTAGAGAGTGTTCAAAGGAGGCCTTTGGAGATGGTAAATTGTCTGAAGGTGAAGTCACACAAAGAAGCAGCTGAGGGCACTTGGTCTGTTGAGCAGGAGAAGAGGAGACTGAGATCAGAGCTCACAGCAGTTCTGCAGCTTCCTCACGAGGGGAAGAGGAGGGGCAGGCACTGATCTCTGCTCTGTGTGACCAGGTACAGGACTCAGGGGACGGCTGGAGCTGTGTCAGGGGAGGGGTTAAGTTGGATATGAGGGGAAGTTTCTTCCCCCAGAGGGTGGTGGGGCACTGAACAGGCTCCTCAGGGAATGGGCACAGCACCGAGCCTGACAGAACTCAAGATGTGTTTGGACAACACTGCTAGGCTCAGGGTGGGATTGTTGGGGTGTCCTGTGCAGGGCCAGGAGTTGGGCTGGATGATCCTTGTGGGTCCCTTCTAACTCAGGATATTCTGTGATTCTGTGGCCATATCAGCTGCACAGAACACTAACACAGAATAAGCTGATTTTATGACAACGAAGCACAAATGGGTGGGTTACAAATGCCAGGACAAGGAGGCTGATCATATATCCTGAAAAGCTAAAGATGATATGCAAGGAGATAGCCAGACATCCCACTGCCTGGTCAACGTGAAGAGAGGTAGGAAGGTGGGCACCTTCTTACTTGAAACTAAAACCCAGGCAAAACTGATCTCTGCTTAGGTTTGATTACAAGCATGAATCTCAGGTTGGGTTCATCAAAGTTCCAGGATGGGAACTGAGTATTGAGTGAAATGAGCACTCAGATTTCCAGCAGGTCCAAGTCACGTTTAGATTCAAGCTCAGCCCTCAGGCTGAGAATCTATGGTTGCAGAAAAGAAAGTGATGAACCTAAATGGTTTTAACTGGAAACCACTCCAAACTAAGATCTGGAAAAGTGGTGCTTTCTATTATCTGCTTATATGAAGAATAAAATGGTGTCAAAGCAAAAAAATAGGGTTTTCTAATAGAGCTGCTTAAAAGTGGGGTCCTGCACAATTTTCATCTGCCTCTCCTCAAATTTTGGTTCTGTGTTCAAGCTTTTGTTAGCATGCACTGGAAACTGGAGGGGAATTCTGATTTGTTGTGTTTTGTGGGCATTGCTATGTTGGCATTTTTTTTGGCTTGTGTTTGCTTTCCAAATTGGGAAACTACAAAAACATTTGCATTTTTTTATTCTTGTTTTAACCCATTCTCAGGCTCACCTTCAAGACAAGGGCTTGAGACCCCATGTGTATTTCAAACCTAATTTTTTTTCTTCACCAGAGTTGATTTCACTTTTTATTTTCTCTGATTGGGAAAAACAGAACAGATGTCATTTTAACAAACTCTTCTGAACCACACATACTTAGGCAGATATGGGCCCAGAAAGGACCATGCAGGTCTGGTTCTATCACGACTGAAGGCTCCAGGAGGGCAAACATAGGAGGCAGTGTGCCAGGGGTGCTCATGCTGTGTCCTAGCCTGTTTATAGGTGTGTGTCAGGCCTGATATTGGTATCTGTGTCTCTAGGAACTGAAATAAAATGAGTCAAGAGTGCCCCCCCCCCACCCCTTGAAGAGATGAGCATAAATCCCACCTCTTCACTGTATCCTGCTGCATGACCTGGTATTATCAGCATAACAGGGATGTTTATCTGTGTCAAGGTACTGCTGCTCCCTTTTTCACCTGGGGTCAATCTCTACAGTCAACCTCACCAGGATTTTAAGGGCTTTAAAACATCCCTACAAACTCTGCAGGACTGCTCTTGGTGTGAATAACACAGAATTTTTCTGCTCTAGACCTCATCTGGACCTCGACCAACAAGCCAATGTTCAGGTTGCTCTTGCTGTGCTTCTCACAGAATCACAGGATCATTCAGGTTGGGAAAGACCTCTGATATCATCAAGTCCAACCTGTGACCAAACATCAGACCATGGCACCCAGAGCCACATCCTGTCTTTCCTTAAACACTTCTGGGCATGGGGACTCCACCACTTCCCTGGGCAGCCCCTCTCAATGTTTAATCACCCTTTCACTAAAGAAATTCCTCCTGATGTCCAACCTGAACCTCCCCTGGCACAGCTTGAGGCCATTTCCTCTCATCCTGTCCCTTCTTCCCTGGGAGCAGAGCCCAACCCCTCCCTGGCTGCACCTTCCTGTCAGGGAGTTGTGCAGAGCCAGAAGGTCCCCCCTGAGCCTCCTTTTCTCCAGGCTGAGTTGCCCCAGCTCCCTCAGCTGCTCTTCATAGGACCTGTGCTCCAGCCCCTTCCCCAGCTCCATTCCCTTCCCTGGAAACGCTTTAGCCCCTCAATGTCCATTTTTCAGTGAGGGTCCCAGAACTGGACCCAGGATTTGAGGTGTGGCCTCACTGTCCTGCTGGCCACACCATTGCTGACCCCAGCCAGGTGCCACTGGCCGTCTTGTCCACGTGTTGGTTCACACTCAGCCACTGTCACCAGCACCTCCAGGTCCTTTCCCTTTCCAGCCATTCTGCCCAAGCCTAGAGTACTGCAGGGAGCTGTTGGGGCCAAAGTGTAGGACCCAGCACTTGGCCTGCTTGAACCTCAAGTTCACTCTAATGACCACAGCAGTCTAATTGTCTCCTATCTTTGAGACTTTTGCCTCCTGGAAACAGTTGATAAGAAAGGTCCCTTGCTAAGGCAACACCTCTGGCCATATAGGGAACTCTGTCTGAGTGTCCATCATCTGTGAGGACAGCCAGCACTGCTCTGGAAGGCAGCCTGAAAAAGGCTATGTCCTCTGAGAACAGACTCTACCCACTGAGAACACCCCCAGTCAGTCAGACTGGTGTTATCCTCAGCTGGCATCCCTTTGCCATGCAGCCTAGGGGCTTTTCTTCCATGTCCCCAAATCCAGGGCTGTCTTAGATTACAGGGTAAGGTTTAGCCAAAAGTATATATTCTATCACCATCTCCATAAACTGTTAAAGCAGGTGGGACAGTGCTCCCTGTCTCCTTCATGACTCATCCCTGATAACATTAATCTTCTGTTAATGGGCCATGGAGTCTCACTGGATGACTGATAAAATTACATCATCCCATTGTGAGGTGCTCCACCCACGGGGAGGAACCAAGCATTCCTACCTGGATATAATCTGAGGTTTGGAACACCACAGCCAGCCTTACCTACTGTATTCCCAGAGGACAAGAGCTGCATAACCACCACTGGACCTTCAGAAGAAGACCAGACCCATCTACAGGATCACTGCTTCGACAGAACGGCATCTACCACTTCAAGAGGTCTGCAGTCACCATATAATCAGACTGCTACTCCCACCCTGACCAACAGGGTGTCAGTTCTGACCTGGGATCTCCCATTGGTTTGTTTTCAAACTAGCACAAAGGCTGGTATAATTCATGCAATACTGCTCCAATTTCTTTACCTAATTCCTGTTTTCCCCAGGGGTTGCTCCCTGTAAATAGGCTTCCTTCAGCTATGATAGCACAAGGTGTAAACTTCCTACCCTCATTATGAGCCCCTTCTGCCTTTCCATGTATTTTTTATGCTTTTCTGGTCTTTCTGTGCTTACCTAGATAATGCCTTTTCAGAACCCATCCCCCTTCAACTCTAAATTGCTTCCCCTTTCCCTGTGCCTCCCCTTTTGCACTCAATTTTTTGGCTTTTCTAATTAATCTCCCTGCAATGCTGAGATGCTAATAAAATCAGAGAGAGAAAGGATTTTTTTGACCCAGAGCTTGCTTGAAAGCTAATAACCTTGCTAAAGCAGATTTAAGAGATGCTAGGTGCAGCCTCGCTCTGTGTGCAAACCTTGACTCAGCACATATGCAAACAGGCTCCAAAAATATCTTGCACTTTCCCAATTCACATGTGATGCATGTGCCATAATTCTGCACTGTGCCTTCCAAAAATAGCACTCAGACTCCATTGGCTGGTCTAAATCCATGGACATTTAGCTTTTTCAACCCAGGCATCAAAGCACGTGGCTGCACAGCTTTTTCATAGAAGGATTTTTCTCCTGGGCGCCTCCCCCTCTATTCACAAAAATAAAGAGATTTATCCACTCCCATGTGCAATTGCTTAAGATCCCCGTGGCAACTGCACAAACCCCTCGTGAGGAGAAGTGACATTAGGTGTTGGCTTGGAGGTATTTTTAGCTTCTTGCTGTGCTCTCTAGCATCTGGAAGCAAAGAGGTAACTACCCATCACCTTGAAGGCAGCCAATTCCCCTGGAACAGCAGTGAGGGCTCTGCAGAGCAGCAACCCAGAAACCACAGCCTGACAAGCAGGGCTTGTGTGCATGCAGATCTGAGCAAGGAGCTCAGTTAGAGACTGAATGAGAGGCTTCTCTCTTGTATTTCAGGGATAGAGACTGAATGAGAGGCTTCTCTCCTGTATTTCAGGGGAGCAGGCAAGTTTCTGGGATAGGACTGAAAAGGCAGAGTGCTGATCTGATCACTGGCATCAAGGCCATTTTGGATGGGGCTCTGAGCAACCTGGGCTGGTGTAAGGTGTCTCTGCCCATGGCGGGGGGGTGGAATGAGGTGAACTTCAGTGCCTTTCCAACCCAGACCATTCTGTGATCCTGTGATGACCATTTCTTTGGAATAAAGCAGCTAGGGAATTGGGGAACCATGTTTGCATGGTCCAGCACAACTCCAGGGCACTATGGATCCAGGGATGCCTCACAGGTTTCCACCCACACTTCAAATCTTGGTTACACATCCACTGTGGTACAGGCAGAGGAACAGGACACAGCAAGAGTCTACACCCTGTGAAGGGACACTGCAAATTCCTTTGAGAACTTCTGTTACTAAAGCAAACATGGCACAGCCACATAGCAAAAGCACATAAAGTGTCCATTCAAATGCAGCCCAAAATGCCCAAGAATAACTCTGTCCCACCAGGCCTTATGTCAGAGCAGTGCTGTTCTTCCTGGAGCTGTGGTGAGCAGCTCCCATGGGTGCTATCAATAGTGCAGCAGAAACACGAGGAACATCCATACCTTATTCCCAGCGGTGCTGCTGGATGATCCAACACTGCATTGATCCCGTATCAATGGTCATTAATTGGGCAACTGCAGCATGAGGGGAGAAGAGAAGACAGATGTGATACATGAGTCTTATCACTTAGCAGATAAGGTCTTCATGTGCCTGTAGTGATAAGAACAGATCTGAACCAAAGGACAGCGTAACTTTGTGGGGCTGTGCTGTGCAGGGCTGAGGGCTGGCCTTGCTGATCCTTGGGGGTCCCTTCCAGCTCAGGAGGTTCTACAATTCTGTATTCTGTGATCTATCAGGCTGATAACACTGATAAGTCCTCCAAGCCTGAGGAAAGGAATTTAACCTGCAGAAAATCCAGGGGCTGAGAGATAGCCTGGGCCAAACTCATTTGGGATCAATACTGCAAGGTGCCAAGTACTTACTGACAGCACACCACACCTCCTTTCCCTTATCTAAATAGCCTGCTACTACCACTACCTCGCTTATCAGGTCCTGCTTTATACTTATTGAACTCCAGCAGCCTTGCTCCTAAAATATACCAGCACACAAATATGCTGGCATGACTCAGAGGTGGTAACATCAGTGGGGATTTTTTTGCATAACAGGAATGTTTAAAGATAAAAATTAATGTAGCTACTCTAGGGGCAGAGAGAGAGAAGTCAGGGAACTGGCAGCTCAAATCCCATTACCCATGAGTATCTTTGCAAGCAGTCACAGCCTCTGACCAAGTGCCTTTCACATCTGCTTCAGCTCATGATGGAGATGCTTAACCCTTACAAACAGGCACTGAAGGGGAAACTTCTTAAGGGTTTGCAGCTTTCCTTCTGTTCAATCATCTTCACTGCAATACCAGCATCTAACACTGCATTACTCCCCAGAAAAATAGAGGGAATTTTTGCCAGAAAGGACCTGGGGGTGCTGCTGGCTGAGAGCTGGCCCTGCCCCAGCCACAAGCACTGGGACCCAGAACCCCCCTCTGCTGGGCTGAGCCCCCAGCGTGGGCAGCAGGGGAGGGGGGGATTCTGCCCCTCTGCCCCGCTCTGCTGAGACCCCCCTGCAGGCCTGCATCCAGCCCTGGGCCCAGCACAGGAAGGACAGGGAGCTGCTGGAGCCAGGCCAGAGCAGGGACACCAAGGGGATCAGAGGGATGGAGCAGCTCTGCTGGGAGAAAAGGCTGAGGGGATTGGGATTGTTCAGCCTGGAGAAGAGAAGGTGTTGGGGTGACCTCATTGTGGCCTTGCAGTGCCTGAAGGGAGCCCACAGCAAAGATGGAGAGAGACTCTTGACAAGGGCCTGGAGTGACAGGACAAGGGGGAATGGCTGACACAGGAGGAGGGTTAGATTGGATATCAGGACAAAATTCTTCCCCGTGAGAGTGGTGAGGCCCTGGCACAGGTTGCTCAGAGCAGCTGTGGCTGCCCCATCCCTGGAAGTGTTCAACACCAGGCCGGATGGGGCTCTGGTCTGGTGGAAGGTGCTCCTGCCCATGGCAGGGGATTTGGAAATGGATGATCTTTTAGGTCCTTTCCAATCCAGCCATTCTATGATGTTAATGATTCCTATCCCTCCTGTCCCAGTCCCTCAACTCCCATCAGATTTTCAGATTCCTACAAGCCACTCCTTTGGGACAGCAGTGCTCCAAACTGCTGATACCCAGTTTGCAGTGGAAGTACAGGAGTGCCCTGGGGCTGCTGGCTGGGCAGAAGTCACAAAGGGTGTCTGAAAGGATGTCCCTGAGATGGAGGCTCTGCTCCATTCCCCCATGAGCAGAGTGGGCTCAGCTATTGCTAGAACACCTCCACTGCTCAGCGGTGCAGACAGAGCCCACAGCCCAGCTGAGCTGGCACAGACTGTGGGCTAGAGCAGTGCAGAGGAGTTGGTGTGTGACAGACAGGCTGGTTCCTCCGCTCCTGGGTCACCACGGCGCTCTGGCATGTCACCGTGCAGATGTGGTTGGGGACGTGAGCATGCTCTCAGTTGCCATTCCCTCCGAGGAAAGGCAGCCTCATTTATGCGGAGTTCTGAATAAATTCCCTGCTAACCTCCCAGACATCTGCTGTGGCAGTTGTACCTTCACAGGCAGCCAACCAGCTCAGCTGCCAGTAGCATGAAGCAGAACTGGTACCTCCCCAGAGCAGGGAGGCTGCTGCCAATAGAACTTGAAGTCAGGCAGTTTTCCTGGGGGCTTCCAAATGGTTGTTCTTTGTCCAGTGGCATGAAATGTAAGAAGAGTGTGAGGCACCTGCAATGAAATGCAAACCTAGGCAAAACTCCCCTTGTTTGGTTACAAATGAGTCTCAGGTTAGGTTCACAACAGTTCAAAGGTCTCCCGGTGAACTTGAGATGGGCCTTTTGAGAACCAAATCTGGATGCTGGGAAATTTAGAGCCCTAAGCAACCCTTTGAGATCGAGATATGAGTGAGGAGGTGACAAACAAAGGGACAGGTTCATGCAAGAGAAGGTTACTCTCTGTTTGGGAGGGCTGAGTGCCCAGCCAGCAGCTGAAGGTCACTGCTGTACTTCCGCTGCAAACTGGGAATCAGCAGTTTGGAGCACTGCTGTCCCAAAGGAGTGGCTTGTCGGAATCTGAAATTCTGATGGGAATTGAAGGGTTGGGACAGGAGGGAGAGGAATCATTAAAATCATAGAATGGCTGGGTCGGAATGGACCTAAAAGATCAGTCATTTCCAAATCCTCTGCCATGGGCAGGGACACCTTCCACCAGACCAGAGCCCCACTCAGCTTGGTCTTCAACTCCTTGCTGCAGGATGGTGTGGATGGTAGTTGTTTACAAGGGTTCAGCTGGTCAAACCCATGGAAGAGCAATCCCTTGGAGGTTTATATTTGAAATAAATTCCACCAACTTGTGAAGCTTCTGCACATTTCATGGGTTCAGGGAATGGACTCAGAGCAAGGACAGCACAAAGAGCCATTCCTGTGTACTGTGCATTATTTCCTTGATGAGCACTCAAGGTTCAAAGGTGCAAAAGTATTTACAATTTTACTCAATAAGGGAGTTTAAGTTTCTAAATGCCTTTGTGATTCTGCAGAAGGGTGGCTCACCACCTCCCACGGAGACTTTTCCTCAGTGTTCCCATGACATTCTCACAAGTGGCTGAGGGAGGAGGTGCTCCACATGTGTCCGTGATCTGTAAAATCAGCGTTCAAAGGCACAGCTGAGCTAGTACAGCCCAAGGAACAAATCTATGTGGTTGAAGGGCAGGAATTGTCCTCTTGGGCAGTGTTATCTGCAGCAGAAAGTATAGGAGAGACATTGGCTTAAACATCCAGGAAAAAATTGAATACAGACATCATCTCTCATATTTGTGAGGGGATCAGAGCATGACATGGGCAAGTACTCCATTGAACTGATGTGTTCCCTGTGAGGGGGGTGAGGCCGTGGCACAGGTTGCCCATAGAAGCTGTGGCTGCCCCATCCCTGGAAGTGTCCAAGGCCAGGTTGGATGGGGCTCTGAGCAGCCTGGGATAGTAGAACATGTGCCCGCCCATGGCAGGGGATTGGAACCACATGATCCTCAATGTCCCTTCCAGCCCAGGCCATTCTGGGATTTCTGTGGAGCCACCAGAGCTCAGTGATAAATCTTGCTTCCCTTGCAGACAAATGTTCCCCCACATCAACTATTTTGACTGACATGAGTGGAGCAGTGCCAGCTTACACCAGCAGTACATCTGCTCCCACATCTTTACATAACTGTTCCTGAATTTTTTTCCTTTTTTTTTTTTTGTCTTCCCCACAGGTAAAAAGAAGCTGTGATTATGCTGGATTCATTTGAGAAATTCCACCAAAATGGATGATACCATAATGATTATTACCAATATCTGCTACTGCTCATATTTTAAGTCCTTTAAACTCTTCTCTGTTTCTTTAAGAGCTGGCCTGTTAAATTCATTCCCAATATAAAAGACAAGGCAAAAAAATGCTTTGTAAAAACATTAAACATGCTGCAAGACTTGGGCCAAACCTGATTTACAGTCACTCTAGATGATCTAATAATGTACAGATCAGGTTCATGCGGCAGTGAGCAAACTGATGGTCAGACCAACAGTGTTTCAGAAAAGGGGAAAGCCACAAGGCAAGCAAAAGGATGCTCTGTGGAAATGAAACACTTCACAGTGGGGCTCTGCTTGCAAAAGCATATTTTACCCTCAACATTAATGTTTATCTGTTCTAAAGCAACACCTATGGTAAATGCCAGGCATGTTTACTATAGGCACCGTGTTGACATCACCCTAGAGAAAATAACAATGGTTTGGCAGCCTGCAAAGCCTTTTTAAAAATAGACTGTGAAGCCCCTGAGAAAACGACAGGCTCTAAAAATAGGACTAGAACTAAGGAAAGGAAAAAAAAAAAAAAGGAAAAAAACCCCAACACTTTCCTGATGCTAAAGCTCAGGGTCAGCTGGAAAATGTGGGGTTCCTTCAAGGACACACAATGAATGCACTGCAGTGCTCTGCAATGAATGAAAGCTCCCTCTCTGAATCCTTCCCGTGCTGCACCGGTCTCTCAATGAGGGGAAAAGAGGGGAAAAGATAGAATTTTAGCAAATTCAAGTAGGTACAATCTAGGGTTTCCCCTTCTTCCTACCCCTGACCAGCCCTTGATAAAACCATCTTGCAGAAATGGTGTGGATCTACCTTTGCTTCTCTCTCCACACACCGCCGTGCCTGTGTTCTCCAGTGCCAAAGTTTCTTCTTGCAGAAACAGATTTTGTGAGTACATCTTTGCTGCACTGGCACAGAGACAGTCCTCAGGAGGCTGAGAAAATCATTGTAATAACCCAAATAATTGCAAGCAAGTGTCCCAGATTCTTGGTTATTCGTGATGCAGCAAAGTGGACATCCCATTTTCAATTTTCATGCCCAAGTACTAGGATAAGGCATGAGGTTTCTGCAGGATTTTAGACCCTCCTTTTGACCCACAACACTGGTTATTTTTAGTATCATTCTCTCATAGTTATGAAATAATACCAGATCTCTCCAATGGCCAAAAGCACACCAGTAACCTTGCTGGAGGCTAACCAGAAATGGACTCCAAGTCAGCTGCCCTACTTTACCTTGGTACCAGCCAACAACCAGTATGGGAAGGGCTGGACAGCTGCAGTCCGTGGGATATACTGGGACAGACAGTCATGAGGACTGGGGGATCCCATGGGTTAAAATCCCGGCATCACTAGTGGAGAAGCCACCAATGGAAACAGGGAGCCACTTCAAATGGCCATGGTCACGTGTTGGGAATAACCTGATCTCCCTTAGAGAGCTGCAAGGGAGGAAGGGGCTGGCCTGAGTTTTTGACAGAAGTGCACGGGAAAGGCAAGCCACTGGCACAGCCATGGGTCAGACACCCCAGAAATGCCACTCTGCCACCTTAGAGAACAGCTGTGAACCTCCAAGGAATTCTCTTCCTTCAAGGTAGGCACCAAATTCAGGCAAATGAAGTTGTGCCTGTGCTTTTGGCAGCTGCCTTACAAACAACTGCTCGGTATAGATGTTTTGTTTCCTTGAGCAGTTGCCTAAATGCACTTGTTCTTTCTCCAGTTCTGTGTTATTTACCAAGGAGTGGGTTCAGCAGAAGCTGAGCCTTGTGTGAGTGTCATTCCAAGTCTTACGGTCTCCTAATGGTGGATCCTGAAGGTGTGACAGCACTTTCCTTATGGGATTATCCTGTTCCTATAACCCTCCTTGCCAGGTGCTCTCTGTTGCAAAAGAAAGCAGGTTTTCTTGTCTATGGTTTCCTTCTTTTAATTTTGATCACCCCAGTTTTGATTTTTTTGTCCCAAAACCACAAGGAAATTGAGTTACCTCTGAAGTCATGGAAGTGCCATGCAGTCTCCTGAGTGTCAGTGTCCTCCTCACAGGGTGGGTACACCCTGAGCAGCAGATCCAGGCTGCTCTGGGTTTCTCCAGCTGAGGAACGCCATGGGAGAGTCCTCCCTCACAGGCTCCATTAACCTCGACCCTGCCCCAGCTCTCTTTGCTCCTGGGAGAAACCCTCCAGAGGAACAGGAAACTTCACCAAGTGTGGAGCAGTTTTTCCCCACGAGGTTCCAGTCCCATTTCTCTGCCCACTCACACGTGCTGCCAGTGAAGGAGTGCTCCGTTACACAGAGCTTCCAGACACCAGGATGATATTCCCAGCTGGCACAGTGGGCTGGCACTTTTTGATGCCAGGGGGAAGACTAACTTTTCAGCCCATATTAGATCTTCTCTCATGACCTTCAAAATCAAGCTGAATGCAGAGATGCCAAAAAAAAAAAAAAAACCAAAACCAAACCCAAAACCCAGGACGTAAAAAGTATGAGCTGAATTACTTCCCAGAAAACTCAATATACTTAAAATGGGGGAAATGATGGAAAATAATGGGAAAACCTGTAGAAATGCAGTTTTGCTGAGTTATGAGCCTGGTATGGCTTTCTGCAGAGGAAAACCCAAGAGCCAGAAGGTGGTTAGTAAGAAAAGTCTCTTGTCCATTCTTTTCTTCTCTTCTACTACAGGTATCTCAGTCCTCAGACATCAGTGAGCAGAAGTAAGGATTTTTTTCCCCCCCAACAGCCATATCCACAAATGGCATTAAAATTATCACTTCTATTCTGGGAGGGCTACTACAAAAGGAAAAAAAAAAAAAAATCTTTCACTCTGCCACAGTGCATCTGCAGAATGAAAGGGGTGTCTGCATTCAGAAGAACTCAAGGAAGGATTTGGCACAGTTCGTAAGACAAAGGGAGAAGATCAAACAGGTGGGAAAGAACAGGGAAGTATGGAAGAAATTTTGAAAGGTTACAAAGGTACAGCTGGAGAAACTTCCCATGGGTGAAAAAGTATCAAAATGGCCCAGAAAAAAATGTTCAGGTGTGTTATATCCTGCTTTGAGATCAAGATGATGGAGGAGAAATGACCATAATTTAACCAAGAGAGCAATTAAAGTGTCTTTAGGTACCTTGAAACAAACTGTCTCACTGCAAACTGGAGATACTCTGGTTTTATATGGAGAATTTACTGCAATCTGAGACAGTAAATCAGTGTTTTAAAAAGAACAGCTTGTTCACCACGCATGGAGCCAGTCAATCCAGCTTAATGACTTGCAGGAAATGAGCTCTAGAGGCTTCTGGCTGCATTATTCAACACTGATATACAGCCCTTGGAAGAGCAGAAACAGGTCCTCATGCTAGCAGCATACAGATGATATCCAGGTGGGCAGGTATGACAACACTGAGAAACAGATAGGCAGGAAATCCATGTCACCAGGACCAAGGGAAAAAGAGTGTCTGTCTGACCTTGGTTACCAAGGAAGGTCACATTAATTTATAATTACAGTATCATGGATTGGTTGGGATGGAAGGGATCGTAAAGATCATCCAGTCCCACCCCCTGCCATGGACAGACACCTTCCACTATCCCAGGTTGCTCAGAGCCCCATCCAACCTGGCCTGGAACGCTTCCAGGGATGGGGCAGCCACAGATGCTCTGGGCAACCTCTGCCAGGGCCTTACCATCCTCACAAGGAAGAATTTCTTCCCGATATCCATCTAAACCTGCTCTCTCTCAGAATGAAGCCATTCCCCCTTGTCCTGTCACTCCAGGCCCTTGTCAAGAGTCTCTCTCCATCTTTGCTGTGGGCTCCCTTCAGGCACTGCAAGGCCACAATGAGGTCACCCCAAAGCCTTCTCTTCTCCAGGCTGAACAATCCCAATCCCCTCAGCCTTTCCTCCCAGCAGAGCTGCTCCATCCCTCTGATCCCCCTGCGTTGGACTGGCTCTAGCAGCTCCATCCCAGAGCACAGCTTCTTGGCCTGGGATCCTCTTGCATTCCTGACCACCCCCTGTGAAAATAGTTATCTCCAGTCTGTGGGGGGAATTGTTTGGAGACATTTTTTTCCTGGCATGTATCCCATTCCCACTGCTGCAGTCTTTAAAGGGAAGACACAAACAGGAAAGTCAGGCCCAGAATGAATCCTGGACATTTTCCTGCATATGTTGGATGGGAATGCTGGAGAGTGACTTTACAATGACAGAATGCTGCCATGGGTCTTAAGACAAGTAAAAATTCTTTGATTAGCAGTAAAGAAGTCTGTGTTGCTCTAATTAAGCACTTTTGTCAGCTTGACCATCCCCAAAAGATGCAGATCAGACCGTAACAGGATAACCATCCCCATCACAGCCCTCTCGAACTGAGACCCTGCGGACCTCTGGAGGTCAGAGAGGAATTTTTCCCCTGCATCCACCCCAATAGGAGGATTTGTGGTGACACTGTCAGACTCAGCAGCAGCACTGCTGGTGTGTTTGATGCAGCCAAGCTTGGCCAAGGTTAAGAAAATTCTTTAAGCCCTGCTTGGCCTGACTTTTGGGGTCAGATAGCAGTGGTTCCTTGTTAGCTCCTTGAGAAACTCATCACAGCATTGGACTCTGTCCTGTCAGAAATGATTTGCTTTTTTACATGCAGGCAGCCCATCAGCTCCATTTGCTGTCACTCACTGCTTCAATTTTTGTACACGTGATTCTATTCACTCAACTCCCACTGAAACCTAAAAGAAAGATTTTTAGATATGCCTAAACATCTACTCCCTTTTTTTCCTTCCAAAGACATTTCCTTCTCCTAGCAATTGTTTTCCAGGGAAGCAGAGATTAAGGAGGTGCTCTTACAAGCTGGCAACAGTTTGGGTATCCTCTAGTGGCACAAAATGGGATTTCAGTCACTAAAACTTGGATGTCTGTAAGATCTCACACCCTTCCCATGCCAGAACATATCCTCCCTCCCCTGAATCTACTTTGCTGTGCTCCTTAGCCTCCCCCACACTCCCAAATTCGGGATAACTTCAGCAGTGGTAGCCACAAGAAAAGAAAAAATGAGCTTTTTGACATCAGGTATGTTAAGACACGAAGGCTCTGTGCTCTATTGCCATATACAAGCCTTGGCCACACTCATGTTTGAGACTTTTAACAAGAATGTTTTTGTTCAAACAGGTGTGTGAGCATGGGACCCAAGACTTGTCACACACCATGACAAAGGCATCTGCTGCCACTGCCCCAGGGAAAAGAGGTAGGGCCACCGTGGCAGCCAGTGTCAGAGCAGGGCTTTGGGCACAGAACCAGAGAATCACAGAATCAGCTAAGTTGGAAAAAACCTTGGAGATCATCAAGTCCAATCCATGACCTAACACCACCTTATCAACTACACCATGGCACAAATGCCACATCCAGCCTTCTCTTAAACACCTGGTCCATGGAGTCATCCCATCCGCACTGATAAGAGGAGTAAAGGCTTTGGTGTAAAAGAAGCAGAAGAGCACCTGCTGCCAAATCTCTAAGCTACAGGCCTGTCTATAAGATGGCATAATATCTAATCATGAAAAAGACCAATCAATCCATTACAACCTCGGCAAGTTGACAGTATAACAGTACTGTCATTATTTTGTTTTAATACATACGACCAAGACTAACAGTAATAATAATTTTAAAATTCTAGGATGCCACATGATAGAATACTTTCAGTTTGAAAAAAAAGGATTTTTTAGTTTTCTTTTAGAGAAAATTTAAGTGGCACTGCTCTGCCACGAGAAGCTTGGTGACAAATCATGGTGGCACAGTTCTTGGCCCTCTGCAGGTCTGTGCACTTCACACATGGGGAACATCCCTGCATTTCCCTGTCCACAGAGAGCTTTCAGTCATCCAAAAGCATCTGCTTTAGTGTTGGCAAAGTCAGCTTTGTAATAACCCAGGTTCCAGAGGCTGAGTGGAAAAGGATAATCTTTCTTTAGCTCTTTTTTTGCATCATCCTGTAACCTTTAAATTGGAACAGCACCTCTGCCATCGAATTCAACAGGAGATTTCATACAGTTTTTTAATGGGGCTCATTATCTGGGGACTACACCTGCCATCAATTTTAAAGCCAGGAAAGATTGCTATGATCATTTATTGTACTAAGGAAAGGAAACAGTGGAATCTCAACCTGCTGGCAGAGCATCCCTGTAATGCAGCTAGCACTTGTCCCACTGTCAGCCTTGCACCTTCCCAGTTCTCTAAACCCACAAGTTAAAATCCACAAGTTAAAATCCACTCTTCACTGGGTTAAACCTGGTGAATGGATTTACATCCAGCTGGTGGCCAGGCACCAGTAGTGTTCCCCAGGGCTCAGTGTTGCGGCCAGTTCTCTTTGAATGACAGCTTGGACAAGGGGTTCAAGTGCACCCTCAGTCATTTCTCAGATGACATCAGGTTGGGTGGGAGAGTGGATCTGCTGGAGGGCAGGAAGGCTCTGCAGAGGGATCTGGGCAGGTTGGATCCATGGGCCCAGGCCAGTGGTCTGAGGGTCAACAGGGCCAAGTGCCCGGTCCTGCCCTTGGGTCCCACCAACCCCCTGCAGCTCCAGGCTGGGGCAGAGGGGCTGGAAAGCTGGGAAAGGCCCTGGGGGTGCTGGGGACAGTGGCTGGACATGAGCCCAGGTGTGCCCAGGTGGGCAAGAGGCCAATGGCACCTGGGCTGTGGCAGCCGTGGTGTGGCAGCAGGGCCAGGGCAGTGACTGTCCCCTGTGCTGGGCACTGCTGGGGCCACTCCGCAGATCCTGGGGCAGTTCTGGGAACCTCAGGACAAGACACACATTGAGGGGCTGGAGCGTGTCCAGAGAAGGGAACGGAGTTGGGGAAGGGTCTGGAGCCCCAGGAGCGTGGAACAGCTCATTCCCGAATGGATCCCGCGCCCTCTGCTGGAGCGCTGTGCTCATCCCAGCCCAGCCAGAGCGGAGAGAACGGGATACAGGTGTGCCGTGGGAGGGTCAGAGCTGGGAACGGGCAGCGGCCGGTGAGTAGGGAGAAAGCTCAAGGGATATAATGCAACTGAAAGGCTGTACAGGAGTGAAAAAGGAAGCGCTACGCAATAGGTAATGACGGGGGGATCTTGCTCCCTACAGGGTGCCCAGAGGGGATGGATGGACAAAGGGATTTGGGGTTGTCTCAGCTCACTGCACAGCAGAGGGCAGACCCCAAACTGTGGACATTACAGCGGAAGGGAATCTGGAATGTCAGGTTTAGTAAAACCTTCATCAAAAATCTCTGGCGTGCATGAGAATGGTGCCAATCTTTTCTCCAAGCACAGGTCAAATCAGGGGTATGCATGAAGGGCACTGCCTGCACAGCCTCTGGGGAGGGTTCCACCTCTACCTGTGCTGCTCAACTCACTGCAGCCACTTTCCCAGGAAGTTTCATGGATGCCTCCGATGTCCCAACAACACCATGGTGCAGCAGATGAAAGGCAAGCTATCCTTGAAAACTTCCCCAGGCCTCTGGTTTCAGGGAGACTCAGAGGAAGAGTAGATTACAGACCCTGGAATGGCCATCCCCATTTCTGGGGATGCACAGGGCAAGGCCTCACTGAGACTCAGCCCTTTGCAGCACAGTGCATTTGTACCTCTGACAGCTGGTGCTGCCTCCAGTCTGGAACTGCAGCTTGCTCGGGGTGCATGGAATGGATGAGAAGTCCTGGGAGCTTTCTTCCCTCCTCCTGTGATGCCCAGGTTTGATTTCTAGGTGGACATATAAAGGAATGGCAGGACTGTATTGGGTGTATAGAGCAATCAGAGGACACAAAGTGAGCAGCTGCAGAAGGCAAACAGCACCTGGTTCGTTTGGAAGAAGCTACAGATACACATCCCTGTATAATTAAGAAGTTTAGGGCAGGAGGTGACTTACTGAAACACAGCATCAAAACATACTGGAAAGGGTGAATTTTTCTAATAATAAACAAGGAAATGCTTCCCCTATGACTATGCAAATTGCTACTCAGGAAACACCCTGGGCTACAGGAAGCTGTTAAGGTGCACAAATTCAATACCCAGGCAGTTTGTCTGCTCCACTCAAAGGCAAACACAGCAGCCACTCCGGGTTGGCCTGGGGGATGGAATATGATTTCCCCCTTTGAAAAAAGAAAGAGTGTGCTCTGCAGACCTGAAGGTGTCACCAAGAACCTCAACACTTTGCTGTGATTCTTTGGACACAGTAATGGATGCACACAAATTTGGCCAGATCACAAAGAGAAACAGACACAGGGTTCTCACAGGTTTCTCTGGTGAGAACTTCACCTCTTCCTTATTCATGAGCTTCAGACTCTCACTCTTGTGACTACTTGCTCCTTTTCCAGGAGTGGATGTCTGCTGCCTGCAATACATTTGAAAATTAGGGATGAAGTCTACACAGTGCAGCCAATATCCTTCAAGCTATGATTCAAGACTCTTTAAGGGTCTGTGGACAAATTTTAAGGAGTCCATAAAGGTCACCAAAATAAAATAGTTGGTTGTCAGCAAGCTGGTATTTACTGTGCTGCTATTCCCCATCCCCAGCAACAATATTTAGAGTATCTCCAAATAAAAGACTGGGAAACAGTTATCTTACTCCGTCAGAGCTTGGGAAAGGTCAGATCTAGATCTCTCCAAAGAACCAAAGCTATGTAACACCAGTTAATACCATTTACTGTAGAAGTTAAACTGATTTTTATCTAGGTATGTTTTCTGTTTCTGCCAGTCTTCTGCATGAATATTAAAGTATGAAGAATGACCACAAACAGATACCTAAACCTAGAAGTTCACAGTTTCCCATTTTTAACCATGCCAGGATCTTCTCTTTTTACCCCATAACTGTACAGTTCCCTCTAAAGCCTTCTGACATAACCCAAGAGACTCACCATTATCACTGTGCTTGTTTATTCCTCCAAAAGAAATCAGTTTCCTAAGCAAAACCTTCCATAACAGAAGTCCTGGTGACTTTTATGAAGGACATTTTTTGTATTTATCAGGCATTCATTGATTCAATTCTTTGGTATACAATTAATTGGCCTATACAGAATTTAAATTTACCAAACTTGTGGAAACTGTTTTAAAGAAAGTCACCACCCTTGCTACTCTGCAGACTTCAGGCACCAATGGAGGATTAAGTGAATTAAGTGCTGTAAGTAATTCCTCTATTTCCCTTGAAAGCCATGAGTGAGTATCACCCAGTTCTGATGATCTGTCAGCATTCCATCTGCCTGCAACACAGTTTCTGCCACAGTTATTTAATAGAAGAGATGCTACTCTGATTTCATTTATTCTAATTCAATGACGCTCCAAATTGTATTCTCTGCTGGGATCGCTAATTCACTTCTAGGAAAATCATTTTAACAGACTAATTACGACAGCAAATACAAATGCTGTACTCAAAATTGATACATCTATACTCTTCCCTGCTGCTCCTTCTTCCTGATATTTCTTTTATATCTGTATTGCCACGAATGCAGTTTAATACTTTGTGGGCCCTTATGGCAGATGCAGCTCAACTCGTCAGCACTGCACAGCTTCTTTATGCCTTCATAATTCACCCTCCAAAAACCTTCTCCCAAACTTACCCTAAGCCTGATTGGATAAAAAACCCTCTCTGTCTTATCTGCAGTAAATCAGACTGAAGAGGGCGTCACAGAGCTTAACACCATGCAAGGGATTGAGAAAATGTATGAGGACAGATCCCTGGGGTTCACAGACGCAGCCTTGGAGTGGCCTCACCTTTTTCTGGGGCTCCCTAAATCCCAGATTTCAGAAGGAAGCCATGTAATGAGTATTTACAAGAGTGGAGGTCAGGGCTATGCTTGCAGACTGACCAGAATTGCCTTTATCTCCATCACCCATTTACAGTTCTGACAAGAGACCACCTGCAGCAGCCTGAGACAGGTGAGATGACCATTCCTCCCTTCAGATCTTTGCTACCTGCTAGATAAAAAAGACATTTTCATAGGGAAAAAAAAATGAATAGGAGCATTTTGAGTTTTACTTAATAAATACAGAAGGGGGAGACGTGGTGGTGACAGGGAGATTGAGGGGTTTGCATCACTGTAACCCAAATCTGATTTTTTTTTGGCTGAAAAAAGATTTATTTGATATTGCCTGGACATTTTGCATCCATTCTCAAATGTTATGGCAGTTGTGGGCAATCTCAATTCTACACACATTGCTGCAGGTTTGGAACACTGCTGCTGCAGGCCTGCAGTGATGGGGTCTGTAGTGATGGGATCCAAAACACAGCTCTTTGGTGCCATTTGTGCCACTCACTTTAATATGCAGGGTGTTTTGGGGCAGCAACTTTCCTCCACAAGGGGAATCTTGTGGCTGGATGAAGAAGGGAAAGAGATGAAGTAAAGTAAGCAAGTGTGGTTTGAAATATGGCAGCTGAGAGATCAAAGGATTTTGTAAGACAAACAAAAGACGTAGATTAACTCAAATGTGCAAGTGGGAGGGTCCAGGGCTCAGGGATTAGAGACAGTGAGGGTTTTGGGTGAGTGACAGGGAGCAGACAAGCACATGTGCTCACCAGTAACAACGCTGCCACAGTGGCAGGGGAGAAGAAAATCATCTGTGTGGGAACCATTGCCCTTCAGCAAGACACAGACTCCTGCATCCAGTGGAGAAACAGGGCTTTTTCCTTGACTATTGTTTCCTTGCCCTCTTCCCACATGACTGTGAGGCAGACATGTGGAAAAATGCCACGTACATGGGCTTACCTTTGTGACTCCTGAGTCCAGAAGCAAGGAAAAGCTGAGTGAGGAGTAATTTGGAGATTGCTGTTGAGCATTCCCACATGCAGTGCCCACGACGGAGCAGGACAGGTCTTGTGGAAGATGGTAACACCCTGGGGAATGCCCAAGTTGGCTCTGTTTCATCTTGGTATGCAACCAGACACAGAATCTGGGAGGTGGAAAAGCATCTTCAAAAACACCTTTCCTTCAGCAAGTGCTGGAATGGAGTCAGACACATCCCTCACCAGCACTACACTGATCTCCAGCCACGAGATCACTTCATCACATCAACTTGATGGCAGATAGAGCTGTCACAGAACAGAGGGACCACCCCTGCATGACCAGCAAGGGGACATGCCAAATTATCTTCACCTCTTTCCCTGTGGCAGGACCTCAGTGCAGAACTGCAGCATCCACCCCTGAGGAAGAAAAGGTGAAATTCTGCAAGGGGACGTGGACTGTCCTAAAAAAGCCGCACAGCTGTATTATCTCCATAGTAAACATTTCATATGAACACAGTAAAGTCCAGCAGGCACCCAGCCTTTTTGACATAAAAAACCCCCACACAACACTTTAAAAAATACTGATTTTATTCATGTCTAGCCTATTCAACAGTGGATCACACTGGTAGGAACAACCACAAATATCGAGTTAACAAGGTTTTATCAGGCTCTCACCTGTGCAATGCTGGATTTGAGTCAAGCACATATTATG
Source organism: Picathartes gymnocephalus (assembly GCA_013390045.1). Classification (NCBI taxonomy): domain Eukaryota; kingdom Metazoa; phylum Chordata; class Aves; order Passeriformes; family Picathartidae; genus Picathartes; species Picathartes gymnocephalus. Next base: position 47,547 of record WEKY01024950.1, on the reverse strand, counting down.
GCATCACCACTAATGACAATGATTGCTGTTCAAAGTTCACTTGAGTCCCATCTCCCTGGTCCACTTCCAAGCCCAATAACCTCATCTCCCACTGTGTGTGGGATTGTCTGCAGAGAACTTGTGTTGCAATGCAGCAAACATCCTGAAGCACATGCTCCAGCTAAAAATTCCCAATACCTCATGTTCTTTATTTGAAAGGCTTCAGGTTTTCAGTGAAACAAACAAACAAAAAAACCCCCCCACCATCAACAACTTCTCAGAAATGTTGGACCTGACCTGTATTAATCAGCTGCTGTAAGGAAGTTGTAATTACTTATCTCACATGATCTGGTCTGCAAATTCCAGGTGTTTTCCTTGGAATAATGCATCAGAGCATGGTTTCACAACAAAAACAACACATCCCTGTCAATATCATTCCTGCTGATGGTGTGGGCACACAGTATGGCCCAAGATCTCTGTCCCGTGGATTCCCCCAGGATATTCACACTTCTCCAAAGATAGCCTGCACCTAAGCTGACTATGAAGACAATTGCCCTTGCAAGAAGGGTCTGACAGCTCTGGCCACTCACGGTCAGCCACATGGCCTTGACACACCGATCAGGACACAGGGACTCAGAGGACTCCCACAGCTGGCCTGCACTGAGAGAGAGAGCAGGTCCCTTGGGATTGTGGGGTGCATACTGCCTCCCAAGGACTGCAGGCTCACATCCACACCCAGCACTACCCAGAAGAGCTGCACCAGAAGCAGTCTCCAGCCTGGCAGCTCAGGGTTTCTCTAAGCCCAGCCCTACAAGCCTGGGGGAGCCATAGGCAGTCAGGAAGCTCCTCAGAGATCCAGACCCTCAGGCAGCAGCCACAAGGAGGTACTGCAGTCCCAGAGCTGCCAAACCAAAAAGCACTGCCTTCTACCTCTTTTCCCTCACACACTGATGCTGAAAACTGCCAGACAGACTAAAATCACTCAGGAAGAAATAGACGGTGTTATTGATCAGAGTTCTAGGAAGCTGGATGCCCAGCATCCATCAAACCACCTTCTGAAAATCCCAGTTGTCACATCTAACTCCACTCTTCCTCTCAGGCTCTCCTCCCCTTCCAGAAACAATTCTTCCTAACCCCCTCCCACTCTTCTGTGCAGAGGGCTGGCAACACACACAGGCTGGATCCACATGTGGTCATGGAAATTTGGCTGCACGGCTGACCTTTTCTGCTGCCAAAGGGAAGGAATTCCAGGCCAGAGCACCCACCCCTGCCCTTCACTTTTCAGTGCTAATTGAGTTTTCTATCACTTTCAGCATGGCACAGCGTGGACTTGTGGAGCTTGAAAAGCAGCAGAGGTTTTTATCACAATGGTGCAACGGGAGAAGACTTCAGAGCATTTTCCGGGAACGCTGTGTACAATTATATTACCATTGCAGAATTGTCTGGCTACTGTGTCCTAAGTCACACAAAAGACTACAAACAGTGCTATTTCAGTGAAACTCTCTACGACCACTGAAAATAAGTCACTAACTCCGTTAGAGCAGGCAATGGACTCACATGTTCACAAGAATTGACTGTACAGATGCTAAAGGCAGATGCTTTGTAGGTAAATGAGAAACACCTCTAGTTTGGGCCCATCCCTTAGATAGCAGATATTTTGCATGAACAGGATGATTACTGCTTGTAGAGCAATGTGAAACATCTACCTTTTTATCCAAGTTATGAAAGCACAGCTTTGAAAAGCACAGTAATACAAGGCCAGAAAGACAGGCAGACAAATGGACAGACTTCAGCCACTTGTTTGTTTCTCTTAGAGAGAGCTTTCTGCTCTTCTAAGGGCTGACCTTATGCATTTGCCAGGTCTGGATGCTCCACTTGAAAAAAAAAGGCTTAAAGGAAGTTTCGACAGCAGACTTTTCTGGAGGTGTCCTGTGTCAATCTCCAGCTTCCCACAGGACTTGGTGCTTGTCTGGGGCTTTTGAGGAACAGCTCATAAATTGGTGTTATTTAGCCACTGGCAGTTGAATCCTGCTTTCTTTTGTTTTCCCAGAAATGAGATGCATTGGAATCTTGTAGGGGATTCTCCCTGCTTCCTTCCTCCAATCCCTCTTCACAGTGAGTTTCAGTTTCCTGGAACTAAGAGTGTTCACCCCTTTAAAAGCAACAGCAACAAGAAAACCACAAAGCAAGGAAAATAGTTTCCTGGTCATAAAGGTCATACTCCTTGCACACAGGGAAACTCCACCAACTCTACAGGAAGAAGATGCAACAACTTTTTTTGCAGCATCCTGACACGACAGCCTTGCAGCATCCAGAATCCTAGCAAGGAAAAAAAAAGAACAAACCGAAGTGTTAAGAAAAATGCACAAGAAAAAGGTGTTATTTTACACAGATCACAGTAAATCCACACCAACCTAAGGGTTCATTTCTTCATGAGAATGTTTGAAGGGGCTGAATTTGAAATACCTTGTCAGCTGCAGCTGACTAAAATGGAAAGTGCTACATTTCTTTGCTTACCTTGATGCCTACTGGGATTGGCTTTGGGACCAATTTTTCCTCACGGCTCCTGGGAATTACACACCTTTCTTCTTGCACGAGATGAAATATGTTTATTAGAAGGTTGCAAAGTTTGTTAAGATGTGTTGCAGGGCTGTGCTCTTCAAGGACAGAGACATAAGGTCTGACTCTTACTGTAACTGGGACTTTGGGAATTCCCAGAGCCATTTTCTTGGCATCTAATTTTAGGTCCTTTTAAGACAGATCTGTAATGACAATTTGGCTTATAGCCCCTCCCTCTGTGCCAGGGGCAGGAAAGTCTATCAAAGCAAGTAAAGAAATTTAAAACTTTTATACATATATATATATATATATAAATAAAATTTAGATCTGAAACAATTTATGAGACAGCAGAACAAAAAAAGTTGGGTCTGCAAGAACTTTTCTTCCTTTAGGGACTTCTCCATTGTCACACTTTTGTGCAGTCCATTCCAGCTGCATCTGAGCTGGTGACTCATGAAACCTGAAGGGCTATTAAAAAGTTATTAAAGGTATCAGCAGTCTTCCACGACAAAAGAAGGAGAAAGGAAGAATGACTGGGATCAATAAAGGACTGCACCCTGTGGAAGGGATCCATACTGGAGCAGATCATGAAGAACTGCAGCCCACGGGAAAGGCTCACGTTGGAGAAGTTCCTGGAGGTCTGACTGCCATGGAAGGGACTGCACTGTGGACCGAAAGAAGAGTCTTTAGTGATATTCTCTCTCCCTTGTGGAGCTGAGGATGAAGAGTGACAGAGTGGCTTTGGGGGGCACCCAGCGTCCAGCCAGGGTCAACCCACCGCAGGTACACAGATAGGATGTGATCTTCAATGCATCATTTCAGGGCTCCTGAGTGCTAAACAAAATTCTGAGGTCCAGACTTAATTGTGTGAGCAGGGCTAGTAATGAGCTTAAGGAAATTCAGCTTCTGCCTACTGAAATGCTGAGCAGCTCAACCCTTGCACTGCAAAGAATTTGCACCATTTAAGTTTTTACACAGCATTTTCTACCACAATTCCTTTTCCCACTCAGTGCAGGGGTTTGAAAGCAGCTTATTTCACTATGAAAACCATACACTTTCCAGTCCCCGAGCTCCCACAGCTCCTGCTACTGCTTGGCAATGACTCAAGTAGCCAGAAAAAGAACAAGAACAGGCTGTAAAAAGTGTGGCAGTGAGAAAGCCCTGGGCCAGAAGGTTGTTTGTCATGTTGCCAAAGCCCAAAGGAGGAGAAAGAAGTGGGAAAAACATCAGAGACAGGAGAAGCCTAAAAAGTGAACAAGATTTGTAAAGAGCTCTGCCTAGGTTCTGAAAGGAGAAAATGTCAGCAGCACAAAAAATATATAAATATGCATCCTTATATAAATATACATCAACATGTTTGCATCTGCTTGTCAAAAAGTTTTCTAAGACAAAGAAAAGCCAGGTCTACCAAAAAAATGCACAACTTGCTTGCTTTGAGTTCACCACAATTCTGAGCAATCTCTGCTCTCCAGGCTAAGTATGTGCTGACCTTCAAAGCAGAATTCCCTCTGTGAGTTTTCTTTCATGTCAAGTTTTTTCCTGTGGATTTGTATGTTGGAGAGTTTTCGCTCCAGGGATTACAGAGAATGAACAAATTGAGATGCTGAGGCCAGCTCACAGTTTTTGAGAGATTCAGAGCAGCAATAATTGAATCCCAGTGATTATTTGGAGTTTGGTAAGGCAGAGACCCCACCAGACAATTCAGAGGCAGAAAGATCTGTCTGCAACAGCTGCATTCATTGAAGCTATGACAAATCCCTGCATTTCCCAGCAGCGTGAACAATCACAGTGGTGGTTGGGTCTGACCCTAGTTTTAGTTTTACACCAATGTATCTGACATGGATCTTCCCCAAAGTTAATAGAGATGTTCCACTGGGAAAGAGGAGAGGATGAGAGTCTAAACATTCAGTATTTGATATCTAGGATCTCCTTTTATCCATTCTGTATATTAATAATAAAAAAAAATGTGTAGAAATTGTAAAATATACTCTCTTACAGGTTGTTTACCTGCAGGGAGAAGATTTCTACTCCTTTATGGTTTGGAAATTAATTTAGGAAAACTCTTTGGCAGCAAACGTGACTCCTCTTGAACTGGAAGTGCTGCATGTTTAAGGTGTGTAATGTTACCTCCCTGTCCAAAGCAAGGGTTGTGCAAAAGAAATGGTCCCAGTAAATAAAAAGGTAATGAATCACATAAGAAGTTTTTGAGCTTAGCATGAAAAATTTTCTTGAATTACCTGTAAATTGAAAAGCCCAAGTCTACATTTTTCTGGGCAACCTTTCATCAGGTGTTCTATAAACAAAGAATCTGCAGGGATCAAACACCATAGCCTTAAGCAGATCTCTGCAAACAGCTTAGAAAGTATAACTGAGCTGCTTTATTCAGTTACAGGAGAACAAACAATCATTTAACACTGCAAATATTGGGAAAAACCCAACCAGTGTGGCCACAGGACAGCAAACCTCACATTTTAAATCTGGCCACTAAGCCAGGCTTTAGTCAGCACAGCCCAGCAGAGAGGGACTGGCACGAAATCATCCTATATCCAAGTTTATGACAGTGCTGGAAGGCTCCATTAAAATAATGATTACTGTCACTCACACCGAGAAAGCAATAGGAAAGGTTTGGACCGGGCCAGAAGAGTGGCAGGTGGACCAAAGGACATTTTTCTCTACAAATGCAGAAGTAATAAAGCATCTGAAAAAGGAATGGGCATGAAAGGAAATGTGAAGCATAAGATAAATAAAATACTAAAGTACTCCTTGCCTATTACTTACTCATTACTCAGTTATGACTTAATTACTTTCTAATACTATTTAAAGTACAAAACTAAACAAAGAATTTCCCAGGTGATGAATGACATTGGATGCTCAGCTTGTTGTCTAAAGGGACTGAGTTCCAGAAGACAGAATGCAGGTCTTGTACAGAAACAAAACCTACTACACTGCTGTCATTTTCTACAAGGTGGACCTCATATATGTGTAGAGGGTTGCAGGGGATTAATTTTGGGCACCCATTTCTTTATCCTTTATTGTCCTTAATTTTGAGAGGCTGATACTGATTCCTAAATTTGTAATAAATAGCTCAATACTCCTCAGTGAAGTTTTCTGAGACCAGAGACACGAAAAATTGGACTATGCTCTGGAATGGGATCCAAACTCACCTGGGCAACTTTTCAACCCCATTTCAGACACATTCTTCATTTATGAACTGAAAAGATGGAGTAAAATTCATGTTTAAAACCAAACTGCTGCCTCCTGCTATCATGCAAGATCCTGGAATCCCCCTCAACAGTGAGAGATGCAATCCCTTTCAGACTATACATGCAAGTAAGAAGATCTACAGACAGAAACAACTTCTAGCAAGTTAACTGAGAATCATTTCAGGCTTTGATTGTCTGTGTGTATGGCAAAAATGTCGGGAAAATTACTTCAAGTGGATGTAACTTCACTGAAGCAAATTTTACTCGCTTTCATGATGACAGACCCCTGTGGCAGGCAGGCTATCACACTGTGCAGAGATAAGGGAGAGGTGATTAAACAGACCAGATCCAATGTATTTATAGTGCCCATCTTAGAGCAGAGAAGCAGAAAAGAGCAGCACGATTGTGAAGTGAGCAGCTCTGCTCCTAATGAGAGGATGAACTCCTTCCTGCTGTAGCAAAGGACACATCAAATCAACTGGCAGAACTAAGTGGAAAGATCCAGCACTGCCTCATGTGAGACTGGTTGTTTTAGCTTGACTGAGCGAATCAAAATATTCAAGGAAATTCCCAACACTCCACCATTCTTCCTCAAATTAAACCCCCAGCTTAACCCTACACAGAGCTGGCCATATGCAGCTCACATTTCTCTTCCTGGGAGCCATCTGGAACTCCCTTGAGGAATCCTGACTTTCCAGCATGTTTTGTTTAATTCTGACATTAAAAGGACACTCTTGGGTTTAATGACAATGTGCAAAGACTACACTGATTTGCTCCAGAAAATGCACCATGTGGCCAAGTCCCATATCCATTCCCTGAATCCAACCCAAGGCTAAGTGTTTGTCCTCAGCTGCCACCAAAGCAGCTCCCTCAAAGCTAACACTGGAGACAAAAAACCACAGAAAATCTTGCATTTCTCTACATAAAAGAAAATGGATTAATAAATGCTGAGGTAGACAGCACTGCTCATGCAAGAGGAGCCTTCGTGGCTGGGCTGGTTTTGGCTGGGGTAGAGTTAATGTCCTTCACAGGGGCTGTGTTTTGGATTTGTGCTGAACACAGGGGTGATAATACAGGGATGGTTTTGGTTGTGCTGACACAGAGCCAACTGGTTTTCCTACTGCCACGCTGGCAAAGGGGAAGCTGGGAGAGGACACAGCTGGGACAGGTGACCCCAAGTGACAAAGGGACATTCCAGACCTTATGGCATCATGATCCGTGTCTAACATGGGGGGAAGAAGATGGAAGGGGATGGATGTTCAGGGTGATGGCATCTGTCTTCCCTTCTCACCCTTAAGTGTGATGGGGCCCTGCTCTCCTGGGGATGGCTGAGCACCTGTCTGCTCATGGCAAGCTGGGAATTAATTCCTTGTTTTGCTTTGCTTGTGTGCATTGCTCTTCTTTTCCCTATAAAACTGCCTTTATCCCAACCCAGGGGTTTTCCAGCTTTTACCCTTCCCGTTTTCTCCCATATCCTGCTGGCGAGGAGTGAGTACAGACCTGCCGGAGCTGCCAGCACCCTCTGGCAGTGTGGGTCACCCGTGCAGGTGTCCCTTGTCTCATACCTCCCTGGCCCACAGGATGGCACTGCGACACGCCACAAACTCCTCCCGGCCTCTCGGGACCGCTTCCTGACAGCAACAGTCGGTATTTTTCCCAAACTCAGATTTTCTCCCACTGCAATTCAAATTTCCTTCGAATTTTCAGGCTTTCCAGAATTCAGTGGAATTCCACAGAATCTCCCATGCCGGTGCATGTCTTTGCACAGAAAGATCACCTCTTCTATGGGGATTGTACTGGAATAAACACTAGTATCTTCCCCCCAGGAAAGGGTTCATTGCAAGCTACACACCAACTTCCCAGAAAAAACTACTGCTTTTTGCTGCTGAGAAGTTGTATTCAGTAAACCCTGTGATTAATTAATAACGGGGAAGGGAATGGAGCTGGGGAAGGGTCTGGAGAGCCAGTCCTGTGAGGAGGAGCTGAGGGAGCTGGGAAAGGGGCTCAGCCTGGAGAAAAGGAGGCTCAGGGGGGACCTTCTGGCTCTGCACAACTCCCTGACAGGAGGGGGCAGCCAGGGGGGATCGGGCTCTGCTCCCAGGGAACAGGGACAGGATGAGAGGAAATGGCCTCAAGCTGTGCCAGGGGAGGTTCAGGTTGGACATCAGAAGGAATTTCTTCCTGGAAAGGGGGCTCAGGCATTGGAAGGGGCTGCCCAGGGAGGGGGTGGAGTCCCCATCCCTGGAGGTGTCCAAGGAATGACTGGATGTGGCACTCAGTGCGATGGTCTGGGTGACAAGGTGGGGATCAGACAGCTGGATTTGATGATCTTGGGGGTCTTTCCCAACCTTAATTACTCTGTGATTCCGTGACCAGCTGTTGCTTCCAACACACTTCAAAGTACTGTACAAAACCAAATCCACTGTGCAATCTTGCTGTTTTTCACACCACCATTTGCGTTTTACTTCAGATCACTGCAAAAACCTTGCAGTCTGGGGAGCCTACAGCTTTCCAGCACTGATGTCCACCCAGTCTTCACATGCACAGACACACCTGGCACATCAGCTCTGCTCAGCTGACACAGCACCCACACAGCTTCCCAGTCCTCAAAGATGCAGCCAAACCACACACGTTAAAATTCGGGCTGTGCATCAGGTTTCAAAGCCTTCTCGTCAGTGCTGGAGAAACCTACAACACAGGGCTTAGATTCTTCCCTTGGCTCACAAAGCACCCCTTCAAGAGAAATATTTTGGGAAAACTGTAGAGTCAGTGACTAAATTAAAATTCAACAAGATACGCTTGTCCTTATTAAAATTTTTGGAAAGGACCACAAAGGTCAGTGTTTCCAGCATAAAGTGGCTGAGAAGATGAAGCAACCAGAGTTTTACTCAACTTGAATCCAACCTTCCTTATCAGCTTTAACCTCCTTGGTAGCCCTCAGTAAATCCTCATCTCTCTTCTCTTCACTGCTGTTTTTAATGCCTTTTTGAAATCTCCCAGGGAAACCAGCACACAAAATCCCACCAAAACAAACCCTGAACATACCTTCCCTTCCTTCTTCTTCCCCCACTTTATGTACTGAGCATGATGCCATAAGGTGTGGAATATCCCTCAGCAGCAGAGGCAAAGACAGCTGTTACTAAGGACAACAGCCTGCTGGGGACAGCAAAACAGCCATGGTCCTGCTACCTGCTCTGCTTCCACCCCAGCCCTGGCAAGCCAGGATGGCAGCTGCTGCTGAGAAATGTGGGAAAGGGTCTTAGGGGCAAGGAAATTCCTCCCGTGATTGTGGCAGTGGCCCTAGTCATCTCCACTCCTTACCTCTGCCCTCATCCCAAGGGTCTCTAGGGTTCCTCTCTGATCAAAACCAGCAATGGAAATATAAGCAGCAAATTCATGTCTCCAGTGAGGGAGACTCAGGCACTGCCCAGGGAAGAAGTTCTGCCTCATGTCCAGGTGGAACTTCCTGGGATCAGTCCCTGCCCGTGGCTCTGGTGCCATTGCTGGGCCCCACGGAGCAGAGCCTGGGCCCTGCTCTGAGCCCTCCCTGCACACAGGGACACACAGGGCTGAGGGCCCCTCTCAGCTCATTTTTCAGATGCCACCTTCTATCAAAGTTCTGCAAGTGTGAATTTATGGTATCTTCTGAGTACCTGGCTGCTTAGTTAAGTATTTATACCCCCACTATAGTCACCTGAAGACACAGTAGTGAGGTTTCCAATTATTGACAGAAAGCAGGGAAAGAGGTGTAGAGGCACAGGGAAATATTCAGAGAATCATGGAATGGTTTGGGTTGGAAGGGACCCTGAAGATCATCCACTTCCACTCCCCTGCCACGGGCTGGGACACCTTCCGCCAGACCAGGTTGTTTGGAGCTTCCTCCAACCTGGTCTTGGACATTGCCAGGGTTGGGGCAGCCACAGCTTCTGTGGGCAACCTGTGCCAGGGCCTCACCACCCTCTTAGGGAACAATTTCTTCCTAAAAAAAAGTACTATTAATAGAAGCAATGTTACTGAAGCAAGCGAAGGGGGTCTAAATCCCACTTACCCTGTCTCCTGCTGTGAAAATAACGATACCCTTTACTGAAGTTACAACCATGTGAAATCAGAAACAGATCAGAGAAGCTCCTTGAAGGTCTCAGAGTAACCAGCTGCCCCAGTTGCACACCTACGTTCAATCCCCATCCCTGGAAGTGCCCAAGGCCAGGTTGGATGGGGCTCTGAGCATCCTGGGATAGTGGAAGGTGTCCCTGCCCATGGCAGGGGTGGCACTGGAATGAGATGGTCTTTAAGGTTCCTTCCCAGCCAAGCCATTCTGTGATTCTAGGATTCTAATTTCCCAGGCCTGCCTCACACCATCTGCTTGTGATTCCCAGCAGGAAAAAACTGGTCATTTGAGTTATCTGAAGACAAACGAGTGTACCAATGGATACTATGAATGCTCCTATAGAATTTTATCACTAACAAACACCCAATTGCACGATGAGGAAAGAAGAATGTTATTTCTCTTCCAGAGTCAGAGGAACTGAGGTACAAGAAAAATGAACGGTTAGATCCATTCCAGATCCCAACCCAGAATGTGCCTGTGAGCATCAGTCAATCCACAGACTGGCATGGTGCTGTGGCAGTCAGAACTCAAAAAACATTCAAATGGGAATTTTAGTTACACTTCAAAACAGTGAATTTTCAAGGTAAACAGGTCTTGCTTCCCAACGATATGGTAAATAGAACAAAAAACCTCCTAAATGATAAAAAAGGCTTCTAAAGCACCCTGTAACACGTTGCCTAGGTGGCATCAGAAGAAAAATGTGCTGATGTATGAACATCAGCTGAAAATTTGGCTCCATTTGCCTGAAACCAAGTCTCTGTATCAGCAGGGCTGTTAAAATATTTCAGCCATCAAAAAAAAACCTTTTCATGCATCATAGTGGACATAAAGACAGAGGGGCACGAGCCCCTCTCCAAAAACATAAGGTTTTTGTAAGACTCGTACATTGCTTGTAAGACTCCAGCACCTAAATGTGCTGTAGGACACGAAGGAATTTGCAAGAGGATTCATCTGGGCCTTTTTACATACGCTTGCTTCTGAATCACCAATATATGACTAAATATAAACCATGAAGAGCTGTAATTGCTATTCTATGTATCCTCATGTCCCTCTGAAATACCATAAAGGAAGAAAAACTACCAAAGCATTTAGGAGGATTAGATCCTAACAATGCCAGTGAAAATCTGCAAAAAACCCCTCAGTCTTGCCAGATTCAAAGTGCAGATTTGACTGCTCAGTACCAGTCCTTCATGCTTGGAGAGCTGACACAAATCTCTGAAAGAAATGGTGAACTCCTTCCACCTCCAGCATATTTTTTTCCTGCTGTTTTAACACCTTGGTCCCTGAGGGAAACTCAGGGGGTAGAAGAGAAGAATTTGCTTCAGTTCTCTTCCTCTGGACTATCTGGGAAAAGTGCTGTCAGCCTCTTATCTCCATGGAGCATTCCAGGAGCTTTCAATTTACCTTGCAGTTAAGTCAGCTCTGGGCTTTGTCAGACAGAAATATTTTTGCACACTTTTAATTATCTGGCAGCCTGCAAGGGAAGGGAGAGTCACAAACGAGGGGCCTGCTCTTGAGTGATTTGTGCCTGTGCCTGGAAAACAGGGATCAGATCAGCATGGCCCAAGCCCAACACAGAGCCAGGTAACAGCAGGACTGGTCAGCATTTGGGTATTCCATGAGTTCCATGCACAGGAACAAATATTTTCCTGTGTTTTTTTTCATCCTCACTTCCTATCTATTTGTTACCTCTGTTGTGACCCTGGCACAACAGCGTGTCCTGAGGGAGGAGAGGTCCCGAGCCGTGCCTGACATTATCCAGGTGTCAGGGAAGAGATGAGGAATCCTCAGAAAGACCTCCCTGTCTAAAAGATTTAGGGAAAAGAAGGAACTAAATGACCTTATACTGTCCCATCTTATTGCACTGAGATATAAGGGACATTCAAAGGCCACGGGGCAGTTCTGGGGACTGCCCTCTTGACTCCAAGCCCAGTATTTAATTACCTTCCTTCCTAAGCAGTCTCTTAACTATCAAAAAAACCCACACAACCTTTTGATGCAATAACTAACAAGCAGAAATGCCAGGGCCAGAAGTACCGGTGGGTGGTTGTTGTACACAGTTCCCATGATTGGGGATGGAGAGGAAAGCTGCATCAGCCTCCAGAACCCCTCCCAGCTGCAGCTGGCTTGATCAATATGTATTCAGACATCTTCTATGGGGATGCTGATTAGTGGTTACTGTGCAAAGAACTCCCAACTCATCTCCTCTGAAATCCCCTTAGCTAAGTGTTAGTGGCAGCTCACAGATCTGCACGGATTTGGTCTTTAAAGAGCCAAGAAAAAAGTAAGGGGGGAGATAGAGCCCTCTGCAGATAGCAGCTTTTCCTTCCATTCTCAATTCATCCAGAAAAATTTAGTAACTTTTTTTTTGTATTTTTTTAAATTTTTTTTCTTTTTTTTTCTTTCCTTATTATATAATCTTGGAGTAAAAAGATCCTCAAAGCTGACCAGCTGAGTGGGAACAGGAGGAGCTCACAATTCAGAATGATGTGTTCTAACAAGTCAGGCTGTGCTGGAAAAGCAACCTGGTCTCATTAAAAAAAAAACTTTTTCACCTGGGCAGGTGTTGCAGCTGCAGAAAAGAACAACTAGCTTGGCCCAGCCATAGCCAAAGCACTGGAACATCCTTTCTGTCGCTGGCAATACATGCTGTAGTATCCATGAGATTTGGCCTGCCATTTCATCTCTTCTGGAGCATTTGAGTGTCATCTAACTGAATTCAAGGAAGTATTGGAGCTGGCACTGGAGCCACACTGATAATGAACAGGAACAACCAATGCCTACCACTACACTGCTTAAAAAAAAAGTTCATTAAAAATAAACTCCCCTAAACTGAGGATAATCCCCTGCCTTCCAAAAGAAAGAAAACCCCACAAACCACAAATCCATGTTACATCTTTCATTCCAGATCAAAGTTAGAAAAAAACCCCAAAAAACCAAACCAAACCAAAACCATACAAACAAAAGACAACAACAACAAAAACAACCAGGGCAAAATTTTGTATTTTACCTTATTGATATACATTTTCTTAAAAAAAAAAAAAAAAAAAAAGGCAAAAAGTATTCAGAATATTTAGAAAGAGATCATGCATATTACAAAATTTTCCTAAAATGCCTTCTGTAAAGAGTACTAGAATGAGCTGAAATGAAACTTCTCTCACAAATGTTGCTGATTTTGAGGAAGGGGCACCTTTTCATAGAAATGTGTCCTAGCGAAACATTTGCAGACCACTGTTGAAAACTGTAGCAGATCATTAAATACCAGACTAACGTGACAGTGAATACTGTCCAAAACGTTTCTAAAAGTCACTTCCAAGGACAGACTACAAAGATCAATTGCTTTGTCACAAGCATGAAAGGCCACAGTCTACAGTTCTCAAAGGAATGTGCCAGACAGGGCTATTTCTGACACACTAAAATATGAGAATAATTCAGAGCCTGAGAACTACACACTGCTAAGGGTCCCTTCCAACGTGGGCTATGAGTGAACCAAGATCAGGAAGTAATGCAACACTGTGTGCATGGTTCAAACTCCTTGGTTTACTCTGTGTTTCCTATCTCTCCTTTCTAATGTGGCTTGTTGCCATAACTCAGATGATGCCAAGTGCTTGGGACAGGCTCTTAAGACATCTTAGGGGCCACCAGATTTGTGTGCACCATCCTGCCAATGTCACTGACAGAGCACAAGGGGTGTCCACATCCACAGGCTCTCACGATGTGCATGGATATTCATAACATTTCCTTTCCCTGCCTTTCTTTTTTTTCCTCACTGAATCACAGAATCACAGAACAGCCTGAGTTGGAAGGAACCCACAAGGATCATCCAGTCCAGCTCCTGGCCCTGCACAGACACCCCAACAATCCCACGTGTGCATCCCTGAGGTTGTTGTCCAAATGCTCCTGGAGCTCTGGAAGCCTTGGGGCTGTGCCCATTCCCTGAGGAGCCTGTTCAGTGCCCCACCACCCTCTGGGGGAAGAACATCTCCCTGATGTCCAGCCTAACCCTCCCTGACACAGCTCCAGCCATTCTCTCAGGTCCTGTCCTTGGTCACACAGAGCAGAGATCAGGGCCTGCCCCTCCTCTTCCCCTCCTGAGGAAGCTGCAGAACCTTCCACCAGAGCAGGTTGCTCAAATCTAACTGAGCTCCAGCAGAGCTGGTTCAAGGTTTTTCCCAGCATTGGATGCAATGCACCATTCCAATGATTTCAGGGAGCTCATGGGAGTGAGGAATGACCACAGACTCCAGGAAGCAGGAAGGTCAGCAAAGAGCTGGAGAGCTCTGGACAGGGAGAAAGGACTGGACAAGGTGAGCAGCCACTCCAGGTTGAGAGGAAGAGCAGTGAACAGAGTTTGGTGGGTTTTTTAAAGGGTGTGAATTTCCTCTCTGCCTCCAGACCAGCTCCTGGAAGGATATGGTATCCCCTGTGCCATTCTACTCCACTCCTAAGAGTTCCTTCTCTTCCCCTCAGTCCTACAGAGAAAAAAACCTCCCAAGACTCACAGTTCGTCCCCTAGCTCTCCCTCCTACCCACAAATCCCAAGTATTTAATAGTAAAGCCACCAGGATTTGGTGTTTTGTAGGTAAATGTGTGCAATACAACCTGGAGACACAAGAAATGTGGGAAGATCTTTCAATTTCTCATATTTTTCTTTGCCCCCAGTACTTCCCTAACTACAGGTCTGGTCAGTCTTTGGCTGGCCTAGAAAAGTCAGGCTCTTCCAGCTTCCATTGCCAAAGCAGTTTCCATCCACCTGATCATTCTTGCTGTTCTTCTGTGCATCTTGCCTGATCAAATTTAGGTCACCAACAATACACACAGCATTCCAGATGAGGCCTTGCAGAATTAACATTTCCCAGGTGTTACTGAACGTGCCTGTCCTGAGATTTTCCAAGACTTGCCCCTCAGTTTTTATGGCTACTTTACTCTGGTGGCTCAGTTAGTGGCACTGGCACTCTGGCTGAGTGAAGGACAGGGAGCTGCTGGAGCCAGGCCAGAGCAGGGACACCAAGGGGATCAGAGGGATGGAGCAGCTCTGCTGGGAGGAAAGGCTGAGGGAATTGGGATTGTTCAGCCTGGAGAAGAGAAGGCTTTGGGGTGACCTCACTGTGGCCGTGCAGTGCCTGAAGGGAGCCCACAGGAAAGATGGAGAGAGACTCTTGACAAGGGCCTGGAGTGACAGGACAAGGAGGAATGGCTTCACACTGACAGAGAGCAGGTTTAGATGGGATACTGGGCAGAAATTGTTCCCTGTGAGGGTGGTGAGGCCCTGGCACAGGTTGTCCGGAGCAGCTGTGGCTGCCCCATCCCTGGAGATATTCAAGACCAGACTGCATGGGGCTCTGAGCAATCAAGGTGTCTTGCCAGTGGCAGGGGGTTGGAATGAGATGGCCTTTAAGGTCCCTTCCAACCCTGGCCATTCCATGATTCCACACCTATTCCTTCTATTCACCCTCTTCTATCCCCTCTCTAGTGGTATTTTCCCTTACAGCAAACTAATGCTTTTACACAAAGCTTTCTGTCCAGTTTCAGGGAAGGCAGGACTGAGATCAGAAGAGTTAGAGCAGGAAAGCCCCATTTTTTCCAACCTAGTACTCCCAGAAAATGGAGACACTGAAACCAGCAGATGTAGAACCAACCTGCCAGGACTGCAATTATCTTCACATAGCCCTAACAGCAAAAAAATGTAGGAGGCACAGAGCTTGTCTCCACATGTGTCTCTGTCACCCTTCTGTTGTTCTATTACTTAAGAACTGCAACTACATTTCTCCAGCTTAAAAAACTCTGTCTCCTTGGGAAACATATCCAGGCAAGAGGAAGCTAAGATGGAATCCAGAGCCAGCCAGTGCTCCATCCAGCACGAGGAATTTGGTGGCCATGCATGCCCCAGGCCAGCCTGGCTCCTGCTCCAGCCAGGCACGTGAGGGGGGATGTCAAGGACACAAAAATGCCGAGCACAGCACAGCAGAGAGGCACTCTCCCTCACCTTATGGTGTGGCAGTGGCACACCTTCCCCAGAGCTCCAGAGCAGAGAGGCAGACAAAGAGACTGTGGTCCAATTCTGCTTTTCCCAGGGATAAATTTGGAGTCACTTCACTGACGTCAGTGGAGTTATTCCAGAATTGCACCAGTGTAAAAGAGGGCAGCATCTGCTTTCTGAAAATGGATGCCATCAAGCTAATTGAAAACAACAGATGCATCAAGGAGCAGCAAGAAGGGACAGTAATGTTCCAGTTTTCTTGTAAAATACCACAGAATGTAAGAGAATAAACCAATATGTACTCTAAAAGCTAAACCTTTTGTTGATGTAAAATGGTATACAACCTTTTAGGTGAATGGACCAATGTGTACCTACAACACCCTAAAGAGATCCAGCCTAGTCATGTGCACTTACAGCCCTCTTCTTTGGGCCTAATTCTTCTCTCACACTCATTTAAATCAGGAGTCATATCCCTCACAGTCCTAAGGAAACATTTATCTAATCTTGGGTAGAGAGTAGAATCAAGGCCTCTCATTTCTTTAAACAAACAATGGCTAGATTGGGTAAGTAAATTGATAAATTTGTGACTTATGCCACTTTTTGACTAAGGGTCTTCCAAAATTTTACACCGCTGAATAAATATCTTTATATTCATTTAATGAAAATGAAGCCAAAGAAGGACTTGCTGAATTTGCAATGATATTTTGTGTGAAGACAAAGGTTTCCCCTAATTCTTATCTCCAACGAATAGACAACACAGCTTCAGTATTTATGATGACCATGGAAATTGGTGAGCACTTACCCTCCTGCAAACCCTTTACTTCCTTTCACTACGAAGTTTCACAGAGCAAAGCTCAATTATTGTTTCAGACCGTGGATATTTCCAGTGGTGAGAGATCATAAGTGAATGCCGTAGGACTGTAAAACGCACACTAATCACAGCTGTGAGTTCCCCAAAGTGTAAAGCCACGTTATAATAGTCAAACTCTTTGTGCTAGCCAACAAGCCCCAGAGAGACTTCCCTGGAGCAACGGAAAACCCACCCAAAGAAGGAAAAGCATATGGAATTAACATATACTAACTGCATATGCTGCTCTGTTAATAAGCACAGTCCCTGTCTGCTTCCCCAAAAACCTTTTTCTGGATATATCTCCCTGGGTAGTGTCTTGTGTTTTGTAGGATCCCAGCCTGAAAAAGAAGAGCTCCTTGAAACTGGCAGGCAATTTCCTCAGCCACTGCCTTTGGTGGCAGCTAAGGACACGCAGCATCCCCTGGTTCCTTTCATCAGGGGATTAAGTCTTTTCATCCTGCCAACACCTGCTCCCCTCCTTATGCCTAAAGCAGGTGCCTGCAATTCAGGCATTCTCCTGTGAACCTGCTGATAACATGGCTCCAAATGTCTTCACAGGAGGATCTGTCTCTAGTGCAAGCTTCAAAGAGCAATGATGAAGGGCTCAAGGCTGTGCTTTTGGTTACAGCAGCACAAACTGAGCTATCTTGTGCTCACAGGGCTGCCATGGAGGGCACTATCTTCAAATTCCCCATGAGTCTGTCCACATCTTTCCACCACTGAGAAATAAATGCACAAAATCCTGCTGCTCTTAACTCCTGTCAATATAAAGTTAAGCTTAGCTCTGCTGAGTTTGGTAGGACTTACTTGGACTTGAGTCAAAGGAGAGCTTTTGGGAAAGCTGTGGTTGACTCCTGCTGTAATCTGCAGATCTTTCCCTGATATGAACAGGACCTCAAGGAAAGAACAAACAAAAAGAAGCAGTTTAACAAACAGTACATATGCTTGGATTTGATGCAGGAGATTGAAGCTGAAGCCTGATATAATCCAAGGTAGTTGTACTAAAAGGAGTTTTGCCAGCTTGAATCAGCAGATGGTGAGGATCTGGCTCATACTACATTTCTGTAGTTTATAATTATCTTTCTTTCTTTACCTAGAACCAGATTCTCCCTTTTGGCTGTAAATCTTAATTAGAAAATCCTTCCTCACTAATTTCAAGAAACTATTGGTAGTTAATTTCCCAGAACAAAAAGAAACCTTACCCATTTCTGCTGTAGCAGATGCTGGAGCTGTTTGTTCCTTTGCTTTTAGGGTTGATGCTGTTCTTTCCATCACCGTATGGAAGACACTTCAGTCCTTATCCTGTCTCTTGCTGCCCTGAATTTTCTTCATACCCACTCTTCTTTATCCCATAGGGACCTCTGAATGAGATGGCCCAGGAGAGAACACCAAGTCCAGTCACCTTCACCCCCATGGCTGCTGTAGCAGTGAATTTTTATCCATGAAAGCTGGATCAAAAGGCCCAAAACCAGAAAATTACTCAGAAATCCCAAATTCCAACATTGTCCAAGAAGGAGCAGAATAGGAGTTTCATCTTGGAGGGAAGTGCAGGAATTCACCAGTGAAACACCAGGAACAGGTCGTCATGCCTTTCATGCTTCCAGTCCTTCATGAGGATAAAAAACCTCACATCCTCAGTAAAATTGTTCCTTTCCTTCCTTGCTTCCCCACCTCCAAGGAGATGATTTCTGCCTGCGCTGTCTTGCTTTGGTGCAAAACATCCTGTGGGAAAACTATCTGGGGAACCAACTGTCACAAACCAGCCGGGGGATCAGGAAGAAGCAATAGTCTCTGAGATTGCTGCAAGAGGAATTTCTTTAATGTAATGCTTTAGCTTGTATTCCTTGTCACCACGTACCCAGATGACTACATTCACAGGCCAGTTGCCCCTCAGCTCCCTGGATGAGTGCTCAGATTGTCCTTCACACATTCTCCAGCTCTCTGTGTGCAAGGATGGACAAATAAAATTTCTTTCCATCTCTAGGTTTGCACTACCTGTTTTCAAAGGCTGGAAACTGCCCACCTGAAGTTGGACAGGGCAGCCGTACACGATATAAGGTGATGGGGTCAGCTCCAGTAAGCAAAGAAAACATCTGTAAAGATAAGGCGCTGATATCTGAACACAAAATATCCAACGAGTGCTTTCGCTTGTAGCCACAGTCGCGGCACAGAGAGAAACAGTCCGGGAGGTTGTTATGGAAACAAGTCCCTGGAGGTGCCTACTTGGCTTCACAGGGATGTGCTCTACCTTCAGAAGGAAACAGATTTGCATTTTGAGCAGCCATGGGGGAGCGCTAAGGGCTGAGAACTTGAGGTACGGTTTTTGAAAGCATCTCTGTGATTCGGTGGCACGAGACCTCTAGTAAAGTCAATGCCACTGGGTGCCACTGTGTCGTTTCAGTCACGTGAAAAAAAAAAACCAAAAAAACCAAAAACCAACTGAAGGCTCCTTAGAAAAGGTCAAATTCCACAAGTTCTATAACATGTAGCATTACTGATGACTCTGGGACTTCACTGCTTTTCAGGAGGTGCTGAGAGAACGATTTACATGCCCCAAAAAAGTCCCAGGGTTACAGTTTCCACACTTCTGGAGGCATTCTGTATTTCTCTTAGGGCCAACACAGAAAACACAAAAAGCAAAAAACCACTCCTACTTTACACATTTTCATGTGCACTTTCTTTACAGAACTGACAAACATGGCTCAAAAAAACTGCACAGAGCTGCCTTGTTCACCACAGAATGCCTTCACACCTTGGGTACAATCTGCGGGTGGGAGATTCCAAAACCCACCTGGAAACTCACTGCTGGATTCCACCTGGAAACTCACTGCTGGATCCCACCTGAGGGCAGGACACCTCTTTCCAAGAGGATCTGTATAAGACACGCTGGGATTGTGCTACCAGTGAGCCGCCTCACATGTTTTTTTCTTGCTGGAGTCTCCATGCCCAGCTGTGTGTTGTGCTGGTCGGGAGAACAACCTGTTCTGGGCAGGGAGGGCTCCTGCCCAGCAGGGCCAACGGGGCCAGGCCCAGGGGGAGAAATGAGCAGAGGAACTTCCTGACGTAGGCTCAGCATGTCTCATGACTCCTCCTGAACTTGTGTTCAACCTGAGTTTTTTTATATCTTACTTTGGGGGAACTTTTATTAGCTGATAGACTCAGGCATAAAATATCCCCAAACATGGGCATTCTGCTGGGAGAGGGCAGCAGCCTCGAGACATCCCTCTTAAATAGCAGCTTCTTTTGCTAGTTTCTAGAAACACAAAATTTGAAGACAAGTCCCTCTCCTGGCCTCACAGCAAAGACTTCATTAAGGTGGCCCTGAAACACAACTAAGAACTCCACCAGGACTAAGACACACTAAGAACTGGACAACTTTTACACAAAATCAACTGAGATACCACCACGCGCCTCAGTCCCACTTATTCATCAGGACAATTTACCCACCAGCTGATTACACACATCAAGGGATGCAGGATGGTCCCCAAGGCTCAGACCTTCACAAACCTTTGCCTTAGTCCCGTGAAGCAAAGAGAAATTACGCTTTATTCAGGCAAACCTCTCTGAGCTATGAGCCCTCACTGCATCAAACTTGTGTCTCCCAGATTGAGATAAGTAGCATTTTCCTACTGGTTTCAGTGAGAGAGAGAGAGAGAGAACGGAGGTTTTAATATAATGGTTGTATGCTGACCCCAAGGGAGACCGCTGCACACTAAAAACATCTGAGAAGGCAACAGGACTCTGGAGAAATGGAGCAGTCAGGATTTGCACAAACAAATTCTACTATACGAGCACGGCCAGGATGGAGAGAGGCCACAATAAAAGCACTCTAGGCATGGAGGCATATCCAAGACAACTGAAAACAGGCAGGGTAATGAGGATGCAAACAGATCCCATCTCACAACCAGTTCTATAGCCAGTTTTGACTATATTAAAGGATGGGGCTCTGAGCAACCTGGTCTAGTGGGAGGTGTACCTCTTTAGTGACATTTAAAGTCCCTTCCAACCCAGGCCATTCTATGATTTTATGATATGCCTTTAGAATTCTTAGTCTTATGGCTGAAAAGCACAATATATACATGAAATCTATTCTCTGTATTTTTGCACCTTGGCATTATATCTGGTTTATGTATTACATGTGTCCCATGCAATAGGTAGTACATTCCAATATGCATTTCATACAGTAGGATGCAAGGCATTAATGGCTGCCTTTGCTTTAATACACATGCAGATGTGTGAATGCAGAATAAACACTTAGAATTAAAACAAGACTTTTCCTTGCAGGAAAATCTGTCAGTGGAATCTGAAAGCATCCATTTCCCTTTCTCACCTGCTGGCAGCGCTTGCAACATTTTTAAAGTTAGGTGTAAGGCAGAGCTGACTAATACTAATGAAATTATCTGGGAAGCAAAATGTGCATTTGAAGATAGAAATCTCTGGTCCCTTGGCAAACCCGGCACTGCAGGCCAAGTTATGCATATTTTGCATGGCTAGCACAAATTGCTCTCATAAAACCAAGTGCAAAAACACTGCTGTCCCTCCTATCCATGAAATACCAGGAGCTGGCTGGGCCAGCAATACAGCAAAGGCATCTCTTCAGGGCTAGCTGTTTCTCCCCTCATTCAAAGGGTCTGGAGGATGCTGCTGGCTTTGTGCAGACAGCTTAGGGAAGTTTGTATCAGTGCCAGTCTCAGTCTCAAACATTGACACGCTCACTCCTGGGGCATTTTATGCCTGTGATTTGCTAAAGCAGCGTGATCCTCGCACACCACAGGTGCAGAGCTGTCCATGGTCAGGATTCTTCTGCCACGTCAACAAAACACCAACATGCAAACTTCCCTCAGCTACACAAATGCTCAATTAAAAAAAGCAGCAGAGTCAACTGCTCTCACGTGCCCGAATACAGAGCTGGGTATCTGAAGCACAAAGCACACCTCATTAAACGCTACTGTGTGAAGATGAACTCTGCAGATAACAAATGAATTTCCTCAAACACGCCTTGCATCAGAAGGCACTTACCACTATTAAGTTGGTATTATAAAAGCCAATTAACATCACGGCAGTGGCATAAATAAGGCTGAGATAAGCTCAAAACACAGAGAAATCTTCACCAAGCCTGTTGACTGCTTTAAGCCTGTTTTTGATACACGATGTATGGTCACAAGTAGCAAAGAGCTTTTAGATGGATGCACCTTTTTTTTGTTTTGAAACACAAACCAGGAGGTTCTTTTAGCATGCCAAGGGTTGCAAAGAAGGCAGGCGTCTGCCTGCTGGCTTTCCCCTACAGCTGCAGAGCTCCCTGTGATCCTGGCTGCAGCGTTTCCATTATTCAAAGGCAACGGCATGGCAGGCATGACTGATCCCACAGCCAAGGGCACTGCGCTGGCACAGGGACTGAGGGCACAGCCCGAGCCAGATGTTTGTAGCCCCTTTAACTGTTTACTCCGCTGAATCCTTCTGCTGAAGTAGTGGCAAGGGCTTCTCTGCTAGTGGAGTAACAAGGCTTGGTTTTGGAGCAAATGTTGGATTAAAGCAGTCATCAAAAGCAGAGAAGGAAATGCACAAGGGAGTGGGGATGACAGCTAGCACTCCACAGAATAAAGCAAGAACATTTCTGGCTGCACACAGTAATGAGAAACACCAAATCAGGACAGAAGAGCCCATTATCACAATCATTCTGTTTACAGTATCACAATTCACAGTCTGGCATGGAAATGCTGAATAGATCCAGCTGCCTGCAGGAAGACAACTGTAACAGCAGCTTGCAGCTCCGTGTCTGGAGCCAGGACAACAAAACCCATCACACCTCTGTCAGCATTTTCTTCTCTTTATATCCCTGGTTATTGGGAGGAATGAAGTTGGAATATTTCATGGACTCCAGGTCTTCTGCTTCCAGGAATTCAGATTTGCTGAGGGACTGATTACTGTCCCCCTTCTTGGGCTCAGAGAAGGGTGACTGTTGCTGGCCACAGGTGACGTGGGTGTACTGGCACTGCTCTTCGTGGTCAGTCTCTCGGTGGTAGAAGTAGTTGAAGTTGGACACAATGACAGGGACGGGCAGGGCAATGGTCAGCACACCTGCAATGGCACACAAGGAGCCCACAATCTTGCCGCCAATGGTCATGGGATACATGTCCCCATAGCCCACGGTGGTCATGGACACCACTGCCCACCAGAAAGCATCAGGGATGCTGGTGAACAGTGAGTCAGGGTCATCAGTCTCTGCAAAGTAGACAGCACTGGAGAAGAGGATCACCCCGATGAAGAGGAAGAAGATGAGGAGACCCAGCTCCCTCATGCTGGCCTGGAGAGTCTTCCCTAAGATCTGCAGCCCCTTGGAGTGCCTGGAGAGCTTGAAGATCCTGAAGACTCTGACCAGGCGGATGACTCTGAGGATGGCCAAGGACATGGCTTGCTGCTGGCCCCCATTGTTGCTGCTGCTGCTCCCGGGCTGTTGCTTCTGCTGCTGCTGCTGGGCCAGCTCGGTGCCCAGGGTGATGAAGTAGGGGATGATGGCCACGATGTCGATGATGTTCATGATGTTGCGGGAGAACTCGGGCTTGCTGGGGCAGGGAAAGAAGCGCACGAGGAGCTCGAAGGAGAACCAGATGATGCACAGGGTCTCGATGAGGAAGAAGGGGTCTGTGAAGAACGGGCCGGAGCCGGCGGCGGGGCGCAGGGGCGGGGGGGTCCCGCTCGGCGGCGGCAGCGGCGACAGCAGCAGCGCCTCGTCCCCGAGCGGCGCCACCTCCCCGAAACCAGGCTGGGGGCCCTTGGGCTCCTGGCGGAACTCGGGCAGGGTCTCTAGGCAGAAGATGACGATGGAGATAAGGATGACGAGCACGGAGACGATGGCGATGGCCCGGGCCGGCCCGGAGCTCTCGGGGTACTCAAAGAGCAGCCAGACCTGGCGCTGGAAGTGGTGCTGGGGCAGGGGCTTCTCCTCCTCTTGGATGAAGCCCTCGTCCTCCCGGAAGGTCTCGATAGCCTCCTGGCCCAGCTGGTAGAAGCGGATTTCCTCCAAGAAGATGTCGAGGGGCACATGGACCGGCCGACGGAGCCGCCCCCCGGACTGGTAGTAGTAGAGGATGGCGTCGAAGCTGGGCCGGTTGCGGTCGAAGAAGTACTCGTTGCGGAGCGGGTCGAAGTAGCGCACCCGGCGGCTGGGGTCGCCCAACAGCGTGTCGGGGAAGATGGAGAGGGTCCGCAGCTGCGTCTCGAAGCGCAGCCCCGAGATGTTGATCACCAGCCGCTCGCTGCTGCAGCAGCTGCCGCCGCTCCGC
>WEKY01024950.1:0-13613 GCA_013390045.1 Picathartes gymnocephalus | reverse complement strand
CCCCCGCTGATCCCTGTCCCCTGGCCACTCCTTTCCTGTCCTCCCATTGGCCCTCATGCCCCTGGCCCTCCTGTGTGCCACCCCCAGACCCTCAGACCATTGGATTCTCTCTGGCCCTTGCTATCCTGGGATAAAACCCAATGCCCTGCCTTTGTTGTTGAGTTCTTCGCTCTATCCCTTCCAGCCTGGGGTCAAACCCAGCTGGGAATAAACATGAGGAACCCCTCCTGGCCTTCACAGCCTTATTACCATTGGCTGTGTGTGCAAGAGTGGTGGGCTCCTCTGCCCCAGCCTTGGTGCCTCCCTGTCCTTTGGGAGACTCTTACAGAAGGTCGCAGTGCCGAGCCTGCCCGAGCGACAAGCCTGGAGTGACAGGACAAGGGGGAATGACTTCACACTGACAAGAGACCAGGTTTAGATGGGATATTGGGAAGAAATTCTTCCCTGTGAGGGTGGTGAGGCCCTGGCACAGAAGCTGTGACTGCCCCAGCCCTGGAAGTGTTCAAGGCCAGGCTGGATGGGGCTTGGAGCAAGCTGGGGTAGTAGAAGGTGTCCCTGCCCATGGCAGGGCGTTGGAACTGGATGATCTTTAAGGTCCCTCCCAACACAAACCATTGTATGAACTTATGATTCTAAGGAAGGTGATCATAAAGGGAAAAATAGAAAGAAACACAGAGACACAAAGGGATAACAGAGAAATGACAAACACCAAAATTCTTCAGTCCCTAATTACAGTGGATAAGATGGAAGCAACAAGGAACAGGAGGAGTTGTAACAATTGAGTGGGGCCTGTGAAATTGTGCACAACCTATTGGGGAGAGTTCAGGAGGTGCTGGCCACTTACAGTAATCCCTTAACAACCACCACTGAGAGCTTAGGGTCAGCCATTGAAACTTCCACTGAGGGCACCCCTACAGTCACACGTACTTGCAGCCTATTTAAACTTTATTAATAAAGGTAAGCAAAACAAAAGAGGCAAAACCCAGGAGAAAACCAACTAACCAAGAGCAAAAGAACACCTCAGCTGTGGAAATTCATTACATTTACTCTCACTATTGAGAGGGAACAATAAACAAAGATTTTAATGAGATTTGTACTGCTCTGGTGTGAAGGGAACTCTGTCTGCAAGGGAAGCCTCCGTCCCGTGTGTATCATGCATCCCTCCTGCCCCATACACAGTGCCACAAGGAATATCCTGCCAGCACAAAGACCTTCCCCGCTCCCATATTTCCCTTTGTCCCCCCCAAATGCAGGTCTGTCTGTCTCTGTAAAGATCATCTCTGCATTGTCCTCAGCAGGCAATGTTACGGGGAGAGCAGGCATTGCCAGGTGCACACAAGAGGGAAAGCAGTAGGGAATGCTGTTTCCTGGAGCCACACAGCTCTTCCTTCGTGCTCTGCCTCTCCCCAGTCCCAGCCACGAAGAGAAGGGAAAGGATTTGGCCTTTCTGTAACTTCGAATTGCCCCTCATAGGGATTTCTGTTCACCCCTGGAATGGAAATGATGAAACTGCCAGAGGTCATCTGGCTAAAAAAAGGGTCACATCCCCACCCATGAGGACCCATGAGCTGGCAGCACTGTGTTCCTTCTCTCACCTCAGGCTGCCTCTCCCTTCATCCCATTCTGTGAATTCTGCACCCTTCCCACTTCCCCAGTGTCCTACTGCAGGCATGGAGAGCCCTGGAGACACAGCTCTCAGTCTGCCACCTGTTATCCCATCCCTCCCTGCCAGGAGCAGCAGGTCTTGGCCAGCCAGAACAGTCCCTCCTACTGATTTGGGAACATCTGGTCTTTCCAGAGCTAAGAAATCCTCAGGGATTTCCATAGCAAAGCTCTGACAAGTCTCTAAAGAAATGCACATTAAAAAAAAAAAAAAATTGCATTGCGCAAATTTCTTCAAGGATGACAGAAAACACCATGACATCAGAATAGCCTCCCTGCCAAATTTTCTGATTCTGCTCAGAAAGTAGGAGAGCTTTGTAGTAAAATGAGTGTAATAACTTCTGACAGGCAGAGCAAAGCATTTTCCACCAACTTTGTTTCAGAGACAGCCAAATACTTTCTTTTTTTTCCCCCAGTTTGTTTTAGCAGAAGCTTTCCAAATAAAAAAACAAACAAGCAAATTGGCCCAGAGGTAGACAAGCAACATGAAAAAAATCTTATTTGAACAGTCTTAAGATCAACAAGAAACCTTCCAGCTGGGGCAGAGAAGGCTTCACCAGACTCCTCAAATATAACATTAGTATGATCATTGAACCTAGTATTTTGGGGTTGTTATTACGGAATGTAAACCAAATAGATACCAAATTCAATTAAACCTGATGTACAAAACCCAGTACCAGACTAAATCCATTCACACAGACCTCCCACCGCCTTGGCTACAAAGGGCAGAAATAACTTCCTCTCGTCTTGACCACTGGAACATGAAGTCAATCTTCAAATACAAAGCAATAAAAAACAGATGTAAGATCAGCTCTGTAACAAAAGCTATCTCTTCCCCTGCATGAAAATTGCTGAAAATCAGTGGGGCATTGCTGAGAAGCTGAATAAAAACTGTAAGAGCCACAGATAAGGTAAGGATGAAAAACATCTGACAGAAATCACCCATGCAAAATCATCTATATCTGCTCCTGGACTTTCTGGAAACCACTGGAGAGCCACAATTTCTGATTCTTTCAGTCTGAATCAGATTTCAGGGCAAGAGGAACAGGCTCCGTAAGTAAACAGGCAAAAAAAAGGAAAGCTAATACATAAATAACTCCATTGCTCACTGAGGTAGGGAAGGCAGAGAAAAAGGACAAGAAAAAGTTTGAGATGCTCACTCCTTTTTTTGTTTTTGTGGGTTTTTTGTTTGGTTGGTTGTTTTTTTGTTTGGTTTTTGTTTGTTTGTTTGTTTGTTTACTTTAGTTATTCCCACCAATGTTGCCTCCTTTGTTTTACCAGGAATACAGTGTTATCTCATCCTTAAATGTCCATTATCTAGGAAACAAAAGCCATTGCACTTCCCCTGGCTATGTCCTGTGCTACAACTTAATGGAATCTGAACAATGTGTTAAACTGCAATGGAAGAGAGCTATACTGCAAATTTGTCTGATATGAGAGCTCCAATTTTAGATTTTTTTCAAGATTTGGAGCTTGCAGAGTCACAATGTGAAGCACTGGATGCAGCTTAAAGCCTTCCATGTTAATCTTGGAAGTAGATCTGGGAACACTTTGCTGTAAAACTTCTTTGAGAGCAAGGGTTTCCAAGGAAAGGGTGCATCCCCCAAGCTCCAGCTGCTGCTTGCAGAACATATCTATAGCACCAACATATAATTACCTCACTGGGATGTGATCAACCTGAGGCATGTGGGAAAGGCTCCTGAAAAGGGGAGGAAGAGTTTCAGGATCCCCAAGAGCCAAGGAAAAAAGCACTCTGTCCTAGTGCTGGTGTCAAACTATAGACACGTAGCTGGCACCTAACAGCATATTAAACCAAGGATTTGAGCTCTGTGCACTGCCCAAAGCAGTGAATCACTCTCTTTCCATGACATCTCTCCTATTAGACCTGTCTTATCCACTTAAATCCACCAGTGTCCTAATGGCTGCCAAACCAGGCCTCAGCTCTCAGGAGGAGGAACAACAGCAGCACCACTTTTATTTTATTTCTTTTAAACCCCACTCTGAACAGGCACAGGCTGCCTGTAAAACAAACCTTCCTCAACCAGCCTTTGGAGTTTAATGAGAAATCCATAAAGTTAAGTTTTTATAGCATTACCAGGTCAAGGCTTGCTGTGAAGATGTCAGCACCCAATGGACTATGATTGTAAGGAACAAATATTACACAATCTTGGACTCAGGAGAAGCCTTTTATAGTAACTTAGGTATTGTTGGAGGCACGGGCATGGGAGCAGTTTTCCTCAGCTGGTGGAATCCCTCTGACCTCTTCTGGGATCACTGGGAGGGAGTCTGAATATCAGTAGAGCCAGGCTCTAACTCTGCTGAGGGCTTTTCTGATGAACACTCTTGTAAAATGTTGTTCCAACCCAGGGGTCAAACAAAATTCCTGTATTATAATGTTGATGCTCACTTCTTTAGAAAGGAAGGAGTGGGAAGATCTCCCTCAACCTCAGTTCTCTCTCACCAGACTGAAGAAATTTTAACTTTTTACTCTAATAACCAGAACTATAAAAGCCTTTTTCCTCTCAAAATATCGAACATCTCTTTAATAACATGTAATGAAGAGGATGTGGTTGAATAATGCAATTCTTTTGCCCCAGTTCTAATACTTTTTTTTTTTATAGTGCTCATCTAAGTCACTAAAAGAAATTAATATTTTATGGCTTTCTATGAAAAATGCATAATGCCTTTCCCATAGCAAGGTTTCAAACTCCAGTTGCTTCAGTTCAGACTGGAATGTCTTACTGATTTTGCTCTCACTAAAGTCAGTAATCCTCTGTGGGAAAATACCTAATTTTTTTGTTAAAAGATGAACAGAACCCTTAAATTTATCATGGAAGCTGCTTTTGAATTTAAGACATTAAGCTACTGTCATGTTTCTGTTACATAGCCCTGAAAACCCAGAAATTTCAGTTTCTGTTTGTACACATCATCACGTATCGCAGCTCAAGCTGCCTGGTAGCCAGGCTATGCCGAAGGTGGACGTCCCCAAGAGGTCCCCAAAAAGGCTCACTAGCCCACAGCAGCAAAGGCAGAGCGAGATTATAATCCAGAGGCGTTGGCCGGGACACAGAGGCAGAGGAGGCCCTTTGGCTCAGAGTTCCAACAGAGCTTTATTCCCGTGGAAGGAGTGAAACCAAAAGGACCGCGCACACCCTGCGCAGGGGTTCTAGAAGGGGGTGGATCTCAGGGGAGGGTACAATCATTGCACCAGTCAGAAGATAACCAGGGTGGGATCTCTCAGGAAATGGCAACTGTTAAACCAATAGGGTAACCACAGGGGAGGAATATATTTGAATCCTCCCAATGCGGAGATGTGGAGAGGAGAATTTTCCAGGGGGTAGGCAGGGGAAGGGAATGACTGACACCTCAGAGGTGGATACAGTTTCAGGTAAGGGGTGGAGGAGCAGGGTATGATGGACACGAGTGAAACCAAGTAACTGGGGGAAAAAGGAATGAACCAACTAATCCATAAAACACTAACAACAAACCATAAAACCTACCACAACAATCACATACTAACCCTTTGTAGAGCTCTGCTTTGCGTAGCCCCTGATTTTTAAGAAAATCTTTCTTTACAACAAATGTAATATCCTAACCTTTTCCTGTTATATATCCCTGCCTGTGTAATGGGCCAGTCAAACCCTTGGAGCCAAAATATTTGCAAACAAGGTTTTATCAGACTGTCAATTAAGCAAATATAAACTGAACTGACAGGTCTGTGAAATCAAAACTATTGCTGGCATCTTGGTGTTGGAGGAAAAACAAGGAACCTCACTTGAATTTAAGAAGAGCTTAAGCATCCCTAAAGCAGCCAGATTCACTGCTAGACATCTAAAAATAAATGAAGTATTCTGGGCTTTAAAAAAGCAAACAAAACCCCTCTTATTTCCCAGTAGATTCTCGGGAGCAGCTTCTCCAGGATTTCTCCCAAGGGAACCATTTCACCTAAGGACAGTGATCCCAATCCTGCAGTTTTTTACTCTGCTGAAAGGTCCATTTTTAGCATAACTAGCACCTAGCGTGAGGAATGGATTGAATAAATGATCAGGAAATGTGGAATTCTGAACTTCAGATCATTTGTGGAGACACTGCTATTAATATTTAAGAATAATAATTTAAAAAAAACCAAAAACCCATAGATCAGCTCAGGACAGAAATAGAATTAACTGCACTTCATTTTGTGAGGCATTTTGAGCTGTCATCAGAGCCAGCTATTGGAATGGAGCCTTAAAGACCACATCTATTTTTGTAAGCCCAAAATGACCAGTAATTCTGCAAATGCTGAGATCTTTGCAGCACCTGATGCCCAGACTGTGGAGATCATTGCAGCCCAATAAAACACCCCCTCTGTGCTCCCAGACAACATACAAGGGAGGTTACACAAGAAAAATATTTGCCAAGCCTTCAGAGGAAGGCTCTTGCACAGATTTCTTTCTCTGCAGCCAACCAGTGCTCTCTCCCAGGCACATCCCCCAGGAACACTGGAAGGATCAGGCTGCTTTCCACTCCGGTGGGCCCCTTTGGCAGATGTTTCTGCAAGGTAATGCAAGAACATGTTCTTGAAAAGGATCTCCAGCCTCCTTGTACAGGCAACACTGACCTGAGAGTCGTTCCTTGGCCTGTATTGTTAGAAGGACACTGATGCTACTGAAAACCCATTTAATGGATTTGTTTCCAGCATTGCTCCAATTACATGTAAGCCTACCCAGCTTGCACTGACAGAGTCAGAGGTTTCTGTGGCCACGCTGTTCCTGCTCTGGGGAGAGGTCTCATCTGCTGTTTATCTCTGATTTATGGGGGAGATTGCAGCTGGATCCAGCTGAGGCAGAGCACTGTGGCAACAAAACAACATCCAACTGCTCAGCCCTCCAGCACCTGAAGGCAGCCTACAAAAAATATATGGAGAGACTTTTTACAGAGATACGTAGTGACAGGACAAAGCGGAATGGATTTAAACAGAGGAGGTTGAGATTGGGTATTAGAAGGAAATTCTTCCCTATGAGGATGGTGAGGCCCTGGCACAGGTTTCCCAGAGAAGCTGTGGCTGCCCCAGCCCTGGAAGTGTCCAGGACCAGGTTGGATGGGGCTTGGAGATACTGGGATAGTGGAAGGTCTCCATGCCCATGGCAGGAGGGTGGAATGAGATGATCTTAAAGGTCTCTTCCAACCCAAACCATTCCATGATTCTATGTCCGCTCCTGCCTCATGTCAGATGAATTCACCTGACCCCTGACAGCCAAGGAAATGATAACCTGAAGGAACACCATGTGCTTCTCTTCCACTTTGTATCAGTTCCCTGCACCAGAAATACAGCCGTGGAAATTCTAAGTGCTTGTCATTAAGGGGTTTGGTGCCTTATCTATGCATTTCGTTCTTCCTCCATTTTCCATGTCTGCTCCTAAGGAGAAAGAGGATTCAAGCATGCTTCTTTATAGGAACCATAAGGCTGAGCAACAGTCTCTTGTGTCTTTCTGCTTTCCCCTTTCCCAGTGCCTGGCTTCCAAGGATGCTGCTGAGTGGAACAGGCAGGAAGGTGGCTGCTGTTCATCCCCACCTGACAGCTGCTCCTGAGTTTCCTGTGAGCAGAGAATCAAGGATCACTCCCTCTATTCATCCTAGAGAGGGAGAAATAAAAATCTTTCTTGGCATAAAATCTCAGCTGATGGCGATGCCTAATAACATGCATTTTCCATCAGAGAACTCTTCTCATAGAAGATTCTCAGACAGCCCTGATTAAAATGTAATTTGGAAATCTTTGGAAATGAAAAAGGACTACCATCCTCATTGTTCGAAAGAAGGTTTGTCTGAACCCCAGTTTTTAATTCACAGGAAGACAAGTGAAGGAGCCTCCAGTAAACAGTTACTGTTTCTGAGCCCAAAGTGTTACTGATCATCCCTGGGTAAACATGCAGAAATTTGCTGGCGGTCATCAGGCTTGCATCAGGGTAACTGAGGTCCAGGGGACCCACAGGACACTGGGGATGACTTCTCACTTCCAGGATGGCAAATGTGTGCAGAACTCGGTGTCCTGCATCAGAAGAGAAAATGAATGGACTAGGACCTTCTAACAGACACAGGTTTAAAGTTAAAATATAAACTTGATAGTTGTTTAAGCTACAGCAGCTGCTCCTTTGAAGGGTGTTAAAACAGGTAGAATTTGTGGCAAGAGAGAAAAAAACCTAAATACTTCTGAGGGACAGAATTTGTGTGCTCCAGAATCTTCTTAGTGGGTGGACTGCACATAAGTCAGAGGCACAGACCGATACTGCAATTCAGATAATTGGGTGAGGAACAAAAAATTAGGGATCATCACAAAATGGATTTCTCTCTCTGCTATTCCCAAGTGATTGCCATTTCTTGCACTGGGGAATTCCATAATGAGTTCCAAGCACAACACGTTGCCAAATTGTCTTATATTGATTTTTTAGGAGGCAAACCAATATGTCCACCTCCTTTTTTTCCTTCTGTGCTTATTACAGAGCCACTACACTTGATCTCAAGTTCAAAATCTTACCCCAGACACAAAGAATGTTGCTTCTAGAGAAACTTGAAGTTTTGTGTGAGCTCGTTATTCCATTTCCACAAGGAACTGCTGTGTTTGTGTGGTTTTGGTACACGTTTGAAAGAGGAAGGTAATTTTCCAAACTAGTCAAGATCACACTGTCTGAGGTGCCTGACTCTGGACATTCAAAGTCAATGCACTCCTGAATCATTAATCCATTTTTCAAAGGAACCAGGTGCACAGATCTTCCCAGCCTGACTGACATGAAAAGGAAACATTCTGCTGAATACAAAGATCTTCTGATCGAGTCATAAAGGAGGTAAAACACTTCACCAGCAAAGTGACAGGAGGCGAATGCCTCAGGCTTCATGTAAAACAAAAGGGGCATTGAGCCTGAACGGTTCAGATGAAAGAATCTTTTCATTCCAGGGTACTTTGGGTACAAATTAAGTGAGTAGGCTCTTTCTCAGAGCAGAACCATCTTTTCTTTCTCTGTCACATTCAGTACTGAAAGTTTGGTGTCTGTAAGTCCCAACTTTTTAAGGGTCCTTTAAACAGAATGATTCCATGTTTCAGTAATGCCTTCCACCCAAACTTCTTGACTCACCTTTAGAATTTTTGTCAGATTCACCTTTACTCTGCCTAGATATGTGGGTAGTTATTAAAGCCAAATAAATGCAG
The DNA here is from genome assembly GCA_013390045.1 of Picathartes gymnocephalus. Lineage (NCBI taxonomy): Eukaryota > Metazoa > Chordata > Aves > Passeriformes > Picathartidae > Picathartes > Picathartes gymnocephalus. The sequence goes on along the minus strand of WEKY01024950.1, from coordinate 4,768 downwards.
GCTTTGTACAAATCTTTAGGTATATTTGGCCACGTTTGCATGCATGTTTGGTTGCAGGGCTGTGCTTATTTACAGAATTATCCCCTGGCTATAGAAATGTGTGTCCTTGTAAAATCATGCATGACCATGTTCTTAAATCTTTTAGGGAGTTTTTGCAGGATGCATCTGAAAATGCACCTTTAAAACTGTTGCATTACCTATTTTTATTTTTTTCCATGGATTACTTTCCTGCTTTAGTGGTTTCAGATATTGGAGAACAGATGACTAATGCACAGCAAGAACAGGAAAGGGGGCTCACCTTCAAGCAAACAGTTCAGAGGCACTGTAGAATAATATGAATTTAACATCTGCTTTTCACTGTGAAGTTTCAAATATTTATTTCAAGAGAAATCAGGACTGTATCGCTCCAGAGACCGAGGTAAACTTGTTCCATAATTTACTCACAGAGAACAGCTCAGTGAGCTTTAAATCAAGGCTTTATTTTTGGTGCAGGGATGCTCAGCCCACTCCATAAGTCAGCCCCCTTGGAATCTTCTCCAGGCAAAGTACAAAACCCTAAATCTTTGGAACAGGTCCACCTTAGAGATGGGCCCTGTTTTGTGGATGAGGAAGAAGCACAAGCTGGGTGGTCGAGGACACGAAACCCCTCAGTGCCAGGCTGAGGTTATCTTGGAGTTCTCTGCTCAGCCCAGTGCTGTGATAGGCCCATGCCCATGGGTGGCAATGTGCCATCCCTCTCTTGTCACACAGAGCACATCTCAGCTGGTCGTTCCTGGATACAGACAGAGGTTTGCGTCTTCAAAGTGGATTTGTTTCAGAGGAAATCTTATCCCAAAAATGCCTGTCACTGGTCCTCCCTGATCTTTCCCCACCCCAAGTGCCCTATTCTCTTCCTGAAGATCCCAGACACTGCACCTGGCTGTCAGGAAGGGAGAATGGCAAAGTATTATAAACCTACAGGAATCTTTTCCCATCTGCTAATGCAAGCAGAGAAGGTGAAGAAATGCGATACTAGAAGCGAGGTCCTGCCTTCAGAGGAAGATGCAATGCTTTTCCCATACCACAGGGGACTCCTCCTCAGCATCAGGCAAGAGCAATTCACCTGCAGTGGGCAGAGCAAGTGCTGAACCCACAGAGCCTGGGGCTCTTTAGAGGACAAACAAAGCCCATCCCGGGCTCGGCTCCTGTTTCAGCACAGCCGGATGGGAGGAAAGAAAAGTCTCCGAGTCTGCCACGCTCCTCAGAGCTTCAGACACACTGAAGGGAGGGTGAGAACACCAAGGAGAGGTTTGTAATTGAATTTCTGTTTATTTTGGTCCAAGGTTGAGGTCAGTGCACAATGAGGAGGTTATCAGATGACTCATATTAGCCCGAGCACTGTGCTGGGATAAAGTTAGTACTGTGCCTACTGGGGAGATGTGAGGTTGTCAGATGGCCAGAGTACAGCCTTATATAATTCATTTCTATTCCTGAAGTAATTTTCTTGACCAAGTCTGAGAAGGGAAAGAACATTCTTTTGTAGTGGCATGAAGGGTTGGGAATCCGGGCTTTATCCGTAATGTGCTCATCTGAGTTGAGAGGAAAACTCAGTATTAACAAAAATTACTTGTACTTTTTAACATTTACCATGAGAATAAGACATGCAGCAATACCCAGGATTTTTTCTACCTGAAAAACCACAGATATACATTGCTAAGAAGCATTTCCTTGATGTTTTGCCTAATTAATGGCACAAGCAGCAGGAGTAGGACAGAAACTCAAAGAATTCTTTTTTTTTTTCTTCATTCAAGTCCAAAGCAAAACCTCTGTATTTTCTCTGTGGTAACAGAATAGGACTCCTGGGTGTCATGGGGGAGACACAAAATTAAAGAGATGACCAAGACAGGAAGTCAAGGGAACACAAACCAGATTCTTTGCTCATGTATTTGATCACAGACCTTTTGGATGAAGCATAAAACACTCCTAAAGCATGAACAGCTATTTCTAAAGGTTTTCAAGACCCAACCTGACACATTTCTGCACAACCTGGTCTCACTTCAGATATAATGCTGGGCAGCAGACTGGACTATGGACATCCAGAAATACTTGATTAATTTGAGTCTGTGATTCTGCCCTGTGGCCCTGAATTATGCCATAAAACAGTAGCAGCTCAGACTTGTGTTTTGTGCAAACACATGGAAACTAATAAAGAACAGGATGCAGCTCCCTGTCTTCCAAGACTTCCCCAAACCATGCCCTGGAATGACAGAGGACAGAGAGCAAGGCCATGAGGGTGTTTCTTGAAACTATGAATCCATAGTGGCAGAGAGACTCTTGACAAGGGCCTGGAGTGACAGGACAAGAGGCAATGACAGAGAGCAGGTTTAGATGGGATATTGGGAAGAAATTGTTCCCTGTGAGGGTGGGGAGGCCCTGGCACAGGTTGCCCAGAGAAGCTGTGACTGCCCCATCCCTGGCAGTGTCCGAGGCCAGGCTGGATGGGGCTCTGAGCAAGCTGGGATAGTGGAAGGTGTTTGGAACAAAATGATCTTTAAGGCCCCTTCCAACACAAGCCCTTATGTAGCACTCTGATTCCATGAAAATCCCCTATTTTGGGAAAAACAGTTAGGCTTTAGAAAGACAGGAAAAAATCTGAGCCATTCAGTTTCTAAATAATTAACTCCCCTAACCCATTCTGCATGTCCTGATCTCCAATTTGAAGCCTGATTATCCTAAGGATCAGGGGAACAAAAGCCTTTTAATCTTTTCTAGAAGTATAGGTGCTAAATATAGATCCAGCTTAAACTATTAAAATATAATATGCCAATTCTTTTGAAAAGCAACAAACCAATTAATCTTTATTTCTGCAGCTGTGGGCACAATTTTTTTCTTCTTTAGACACGGATTCCTGCAGATCTTTTGTGGGGGGATGAGTTAACACAAATGACAAGGTATCATTTTCAAGGGCTCCTGTGTCACAGAAACTTCATCTGCAAAAGCCTTCAAGATCCAGACAGGCAAAGCCATGGCTGATGTGACCTGGTGGCAATTTGTCCTTGCAGGAGGATTTCCAGAGATGCCCTCCAGCCAAGACTTCCATGACTTTTCAATAGCTCCTCAACAGAACTCTGGCAAACCACTGGTCATATAGAAGTCCATATGAAAGTCATGTTGAATAGACCTCTTAAAATTCTGCAGCCACCCCACTTATCATCCTAATCATAAAAATCCTATTCTCTGCCATGTGAATTTTCCAACAGCAAGACGGGGAATCAAATCTGCATGGATAAGTATCTGCTCTAGACTCAGACAACTGATACCTCCTCATAGTCTCTGTTAAAAAGTCAGACAGAAAACCTGCTGTGCATCTCAGCTTGAAAAAAGGTCTCTTTTTTCTTTTTTTGGCCCAACTTCTTAGCCCTCAATAAAAACCAAAACAATTTTTAAAAAACTATTTGAAAAGTCTCCTGGGTACATCTGTTTTATACAGGTTATGCTTCTTTTTTATTAACTTCAGATCAAAGCTCTTCACTCTTTAAGAAGGGAACCAAAGGGATCAAGTAGAGTAAATATTCTCTTCTCTGCAATTTTATGTGCAAACACTGAGTTTTCAGGCTGGGAAGACATGATTTAGTAGTTTTACCTCAAAAGAAAAATCTGCATTTATACCCTGATCTTCACATGGATGACTTTGATCTTTCTCAGTATTTTTTTTTTTTTTAATGTGATGATTATATCTAACTAGAGAGGGCACATGAATTAGCTCCTGGGTTCAATACAGGAGGAATTAGACAAAGCCTTTCACCAATCATCATTAGACATGTTAGATGGACTGTTCCATGCAAAAATAAAGTGAGTAGATACCTCAAATCCCCATTAAAACATTTCCCAAAGCCAACATTGAAAATATATGATGCTGCACAAGCACTGCCAGAGATTTTTCCTGCCCCAGCCAGTCATTCACATTCAAATCCCACACAGCTGAGCTCTGTCATATTCTTATTTTGAAACTCATTTGCTGATGAAAAGTGCAATTTTGGTCCCATCAGTTGTATTAAAAATAAAAGTTTGATCCTGAGGTCAGGCCAACATTTTTGTGCCAGCTTCCAACCTTAAATGAACTTTCCTAGCCAAGGCAGAGAACTTTAAGACCAAAAATCTATATGAAGAACTTCATTCTGAAATTTTACTCCACCAAGACCTATGCCTTCTGACCTGAAAGGATCTATACAAGTGAGTATTGGCAGACTCATACCCTCATTGAGAGGTAAATCTAGGGAGCTGGATTTTTTACTGGAGTTGCGGGAAAAAGAATCCATTTCAGACATATTATCTGTTATCCAAGTATCTATTCCTCAACTTTTGACTATTTTGATAATCATCTGTTAAGGAGAGAGACTGTTTATAAGAGGATGCAGTGACAGGAGAAAAGGGAATGGCTTCACACTGAAAGGAAATTTAGATTGGATATCAGAAAGAAATTCTTTCCTGTGAGGGTAGGGAAGCCCTGGCACAGGCTGCCCAGAGAAGCTGTGGCTGCCGCATCTCTGGAAGCATCCAAGGCCAGGTTGGATGGGGCTGGGAGCAACCTGGGTTAGTGGAAGGAGCCGCTGCCTACAACAGGCTTGGTTTATGTCAATACAAACTGTATTTTAAAATAATTGAGCCTGTTTTTATTAACATTTTTAGACCAATTTCCCAAACTCAATAGGAGTGTGTGTGAAGTTTCCCCTTGTCTGAGAATCTCAAGGCACCAACCACTAACAGTGTAGCGTGAGGGGTCCAGGGG
>WEKY01024949.1:0-11412 GCA_013390045.1 Picathartes gymnocephalus | reverse complement strand
GGGGAGAAAAAGGGGATTTTGGGGGGGGGATTGGGGGGAGAAAGGGGGATTTGGGGAAAAAAGGGGATTTTTTTGGGGTGAAAAACCGCGATTTTGGGCAAAACCGGGAATTTTTATGGAAAAATAGGAATTTTTGGGAAAAAATGGGGGGTTTTTTAAATGGAAAAATGGGATTTTTGGGGGAAAAATTGGGGATTTTTGGGGGGAGAAAACGGGGCGGGTGGGGGGGGAGGGAAGGAAAACATCCCGGCTTAAAAAAAAAGCCGTGGGATCCGTGGGTATCGGCCTGTAAAATTAAAAGAGGGAATGTTTTGGCGCAGGCGCGAGGATTCCAGCGGCTTTTTTTTCTTCCCTTTCTTTAAATAGACGGGAGAGCCCTGAAATAGGAGCTGGGCCGTGGGAATGTCCCGGGAATACCGGGATGGAGCCAAGCCGGGCCGGCCGCCGGTGCCACCCCCAGCACGGCGCTGTCCCGGCATTCCACGGATGAGGATTCCTCGCGGAATTCCGGGATTCGGGCTGGGAAAAGCTCATCCCATGTGAGTGGGGACAATTCCAACGGAGCAGAGCTTTTCCAGGCCTTGATGCTGGTGCCCGTCTCCCCGCATTCCCAGGATTTCTCCCGGAGCGTCCCTCTGGCAGCAGCGAGTTCAGGATTGAACCCCGGGAATCCGGGGAATCTTCTGCTCAGCACAGCCGCGGATCCGCTGCCCATTCCAGGATTTCTTGAGTTAGGTGGGTTTGGAATTCCTCAGGGAATGGCCGTGATGCAACAGGGAAATGGAAACCAGGAATCTGCTCCTTCGCTCCCCTCCTAAATGGAAAAAGCTGCCGAAAATCCCAATAAAAACCGTGGATTATTCCCAGAGCCGCTCACGCAGAGCATTCCTGGGATAGCCCTGGCTGCTGGAATGTTTTCTGGAATCTCCCAGAGTGAGGGTTCAGGGATCCACAGCAAATGCTCCCAAACCGCAGCATTTTGGGACAACAACTTCCCCCCCAAAAAAACCAACCAACCAAACAAAAAAAAACCAACAACAACAAAAAAAACCCACCAAAAAAACCGGCAGGGAGAAACCCCACCTGGATGCTGTTTCTAATGGGATTTATCGGGAATTCCAGGAATGGGGGAGGTGTTTTTTTGGACTTGGGCTAAGAGAGCTCAGCACAGAAGCAATTCCCTGCTGGAAAAACAAGGATCATGATTTGTCTGCCCAGCTGATCCCACAATTTTCCAAACCGACAACTTTTTTCCACAACCCAAAGTGGCATTTTTTAAATCCAAGCAAGTTTTCTGGGAGAAAACCTGGGAATTTTAAAAAATTCATTCCAGGATAATCGAGGAATGGGTGGGAATGTTCTCTATTAGGATGTGTGGGAAGTCCAGTCAGGAATCCTTTCCCAGGGAAGAATCTCTTGTTCAAAAACATGGAATATTCATGGAATATTTGCCAAAATAAAGTTAAAACTTTTCCCAGTGGCTTGGTTTTATTTTTTTTTTCTGGAAGAAATATTGGAATATCCCTGTTTCCAGGGGTTTAATGGATAGGAAATCTCCCTCCCATCACTTTTAGGGAGATCTCCATGCTCCAAGCTTATGTGGGAATATTTTTGGGAATTTTTGGTGCTGCTTTGATTTTAACTAAATATCCCACATTCCTTAAATTTCCTTGGATGTTCCCATTGAAAATCCGAGTCCCGGCTCTGAACTTCAAAGGATTAAACTAAATTTTAAAAGGATTTTCTTTCCCAACCCCCACCCCGTTTTCCGTAAGAACCCAATCCCAATGATCTCCCGGAGATTCGGAATTCCCGCCTGAAGGGAATACCCAATAGGATTAATTAAAGCCAGTTTTAAAAACCGGGAATTGCTGGAAATTAAGAGATCGGTTGGAAAAAAAAAAAAAAGAGGTTAAAGAAGGAAAAGGGCGTGGAACGAGTGACGTCAGCGGCGGCAAATCCCGGGATTGGGATGAGGGACAATGGAGCCCGTGAGGGAAAAGAATTGGAGGAACTCGGCTCCCTCTGGAGCAATCCCAAGGACGCGGAGCCGGGCAGCTCTGGGAAGCCTCTTGGAACGGGATAGCTGCCAGGAGATGAAATTTTGGGAATTCGGGCGCTGTAGAGGAGCAGGAATTAGCAGGGCTTTAACGGGACCAGGGAAAAGGATTCGCTTTGCTGAGGTTTTCGCATCCCTGCTCCCTCGGCTCCGGGGAGATCCCGGCTGGAATTCTGCATCCAGCTCGGGATAATCCAGCACTGGGATCATCGGAGGGAGGGAGCAGCTCTGGCAGGAGGAAAAACTGGGAGAACTGGGATCGCTGGGAAAGAGAAGCTTTGGGATGATTCAGCTGCGGCATTCCAGGAGCTGAGGAGAAAAACAGGGAGAGATTATTCCTAAGGGATGGAGTGACGGGAGAAGGGGAATGGTTTCGGTGGTATATTGGGAATAAACCCTTCCCTGGGAGGGTGGGGAAGCCCTGGCACAGAATTCCCAGAGAAGCTGTGGTTGCTCCATCCCTGGAAGTGTCCAAGGACATCTTGGAGCACCCCGGGATAGCAGGAAGTGTCCCTGCCCATGGAATGAGAGGAGGGATTAAGATCCCTTCCATCTGAAACCATTCCGTGATTTTCTTTTTTTTTTTTTCCATGGAGTGGCTGAACGCTCACCTAGACGGAAAAGAGGGAAGGAAGGAGCAGTTGCCATCCCAACTATCCCGTTCCTTCCAGGCATTTCCCTCCTTTTCATGGAAAGAGGGAATTTGGGTGCTTGGAGCCCAGATTCCAGGCTGGCATTTCCCATCCTTCCCTCCCTTTATTTGCTTTTCCTGCCCTGTGTTTTTCTGACGCTGGAGCAACTTCCAGGCTAAAGTTGGAATGTTCAAACCAACCCGGAATTCCCTACCCGAGATAAAATTCCAGGAGCTCCGGGATAAAATTCCAGGTGGGAGGGAGCTGCTCCAGGAGTTCTGAGCAGCTCCAAGGATTCTGCTGGATGTCAAGTCAGGACACGGTCCCTGAGTTTTGTCCCAGTTTTTCCAGCCCACTCTGTGTTTTGAGCCAGGAATTCCAACGCCGTTCCTACTTGGGATTCCAGGGAGGAGGAATCCCACTGGACCCCAGTTGATCCACGCTTGGAAATTCCTTTGGGATAGAAGCAGGGTGCTCTTCCCAAACTCGTTCCTCCTGGAAGTGGAAGGACTGCAGCACAGCTGGAATATTAGGATGGGTCTGGAAAAGCGGGAATCGTGGCTGTGGCAGGAAGCTACAAGAAGGAAAAGCTCCTCAGATCCTGGTGGGAAATGGACAATTATCCTGGGGAAAACCCTCATCCAAAGGGATCTTTTCCCTCTTCTTTCGTTATCCCAGGGATAATTTTTTTTATTATTCTTGGATTTTTCCATGTGTTCAAAGCCTTGGAATTGCTGACTGGATTGTCCTGGGTGGTCCAGGGCGGGAATGTGGGGCAGGAACAACCTCTCCTCCAGCTGGAGCTGCTTTAGGAAAAACGGGAATTCAACCAGAGCCTTCGGCGGGGACGGATCCCTCCTCCCACCGGGATATTCCCCAGGGAATATTTCTGGAACAGCAGTGCGGAGAGGTGAAGGAGAGGACGGCCATGAAATCCCAGCCCGAATTCCCTGCTTTTCACTCCAGCGGGAGGTTTGGGGACGTGAATGTTGGAATGCCACCAGGACACCCGGAGAGCTCACACACACACATCCCAATAAACTCCGGGATTTCTCCAAACAATCCAACCCATCCCGAGGGATCCGCAGCTCGGAGCAGCCGCCGAGGGGGAGATGCCAAAATTTGCTCGGCAAAATTCCCTCTTATTCCCAAATTTCCCTGATGAGGGAATTTGGCAGCTCCGTCAGCTCCCGAGGGAATTCCGACCCACCTCCCCAAGCAGGGGTTGCTGAAGGAAAGGAAACCTGGGAAAATTTCCACCCCAAAACACAAAGAAAAGTCGCAAATTCCCAAATTCCCGTGTGGTTTTTTTTTTCCTGGGATTTGTGCACCTGTTCCTCATGGGAAGCTGCAGGCAAAAAGGAGGGAACATTTTTAGGATATTTGGGAGGGGCTTTTTTTTTTTTTTTTTCCCCATAAATTGGGACTTTCCGCTGGGCATTCCCAGTTTTAGCTCATCCCGTTTGGCGGCACGATTGGTTTCCCGGGTCAAATAATTAAGGAATAAATACTAATTAATAAATAATTAATTATTTAATATGAAATAATAATAACAATAACAACAACAACAACAATAAGAAGAAGAATGTAATAATAATAATAATAATAATAATAATAATAATAATAATAATAGCAATAGTAATAATAATAATAATAGTAATAATAGTAATAATGAGTGTATCCATAGGCAGGTGCTGCCAGAATCAACATGGAGTTACCACGGGAATGAAGCATTCCAGGGGATCCATGAGGAGTTGCTTCCCTCTTTTTTTTTTCCCTCTGTTACACATGGGTTTTCTTCCCCTGGAAAACAGGCTTTCCCTGATTTTTTTTTTTTCCCCTTTTGGAAGCTGTTTGCTCATCCCGCAGAATTCCCTGCCTGCTTTCCCTCCCCCTCCGTTTGGAATTCCCACATCTGCGGCAGGATCCAAACTTCCAATCCCTCCAGACTTCCAATCCTTCCCAAATTCCCGTGAGCAGCAAAAAACCAAGGATGGGGTTAAAGCGGGATCCGGGCTCGCTCCAGCGCGGAGCCAGTCGGGATTTGCTGCCATTCCCAAACGTTAGTCCCGGCCGGCCGGAGGGGCTGGGAAGGGCCCTGGCACAATCCCTGTCTTTCCAACCCTCTCCCCAGCTAGATTGTTCCCTGTCTTCCCATTTTCCTCCCGCTTTTTTTTTTTTTTTTTCACGCCGTCCCAGCCCAGCTGCGCTTTTCCCGCTGCTGTGCAAAATCCCGGGAAGGGGGCGGCTCTGGAATGCGCAGGGAAAGGCAGGGCTGGAAACATTCCAGAGGCTCGGGAAGCGCCGGGTGTTGCCCGGGCAGGGCGGCAACAACTGGAAGGAAAAGCAGGGTGGGATTCTCCAAAGGGATGATGAGCCTTCCCAGCTTTTCCCGGGATCATCCCAGCAGATGGGCCCGGAGAGAAGGATAAAACCCCCCCCCAAAAAAAACCGGGATGTGGCTCCACAAAGGGGGGAAATCCAAGCCGCGGTGGGAGCAGGATGATGAATTCCTTGTTTTCCAAAAGGGCTTGGAATGAGATGGGCTTTAAGGTCATTCCCGACCCAATCCAGCCTGGGATTATTGTTCTCCTGATCTTCCCGGAATCTTCTCCCTCCTCCTGTTTGGAATGTGGGATCCCTCTGCTGGATCATGTCCAAATTCCATTTAAAAAAAAGGGAATTATAAACGTTGGGCATCCACTGGGAATTCCGGAGCCCCCCACATCAGGATGCAGCCACTCCGGCCCCTCTCCCCCATCCACGGAGAGATCCCAAAATTCAGAAGGGAGAGGAGCCGAAAGTTCAAATATTCCTTAAAAAACAAAAAAGAAATTGGCAGGAAAATGGCTCGGAGCAGAAGGAACATTGAGGTCATTCCCGGCGGGAGCTGATCCCAGCAAAGCCTGGACTCCTGCTTCCCACACTGGGCTCTTTTCCAGCTTTTCCCGTTCTATCCCGCAAATCTTCCTCCTCGGCAGGGCTCTGGATTTGCCCCAGGAATGGGGCAGCACTGGGGATCCCAGGGAAAGGAGGGGAATCCCGAGGGAAAAGCGTCCAGGTTTCCTTCCTGCCCATGGAGTTGGTGGCTGGTGAGGTGAGAAAAGCGGGATATTCCCATGGGAATGTTAGTGCTGGATTGAAGGATTGTCCCAGCTCGCTTTGTTCCCCCTTGGATGCTGAGTTTGGGTGTCTTTTCCAACTGGGAATAGCGTGAGATTTTCAATCCTGTATTTCCCTGTCTTTTTCCCATTTCTTTGCAAATTCAGAAGGAAATTCTGGGAATTCGTCACTTTTGGCATCAGATCCCACAGGGAATTGGATGCTTTGGATCGGGAGCAATCCCACGGGCAGGGAAGTGGGATTTGTTCATGTATCCATCTCTTTTTTTCAGGGAGCTGCTCCAGGTTTTTCCAGGGAATTTGGGATGTGTCAGGAGCCAGCTGGGAAGTGCCGCCAGAGCTTTATTCCCAACAAATCCAGCTGGACCCAGGATAAACAGGGAACTATCCCTAGGGAACATTATTCCATGGAAACCTCATCCCGTATCCAAGTGTAAACACAAAGCCAAGGGGAGCCAAAGGGAAGTGGGAGCCCATTTCCACTTTTTGATGGATTTCTTTTCCAAGGCCCAGGGTTCAGCTGGGAATCCCACTTAGGGTAGGAAAAACTGGGCCAGGCTTCATTCCCAAAGTCCTGGATGTGGGAAAGCTCCATTTCCAGCCCAAAGTTTGCATCCCAAGTTCAGCACGTGGATTGGAATAATCATTCCCTGTTTTGAGCTCCCATCCCACGGGATTCAGGCCTGGATACTGCAGATCCCAGTGCCAGGAATTCCTGAGCATTCCCTGCCCCGTTCTGACCCACTTCCCAAATCCCTAAAAATCCCAGGATCCTCCTTTCCTTTCTCCCTGTGTGTTCAGTTTAACTGGATTTCAGGGGGAATAAAATTCCTGCTCCCACCTGGGCCAGAAGAAGAGAACATTCCCCTGGAATTTCTGATTCTTTGGATTTTTCCTTGAGGATCCCAAGTTTCCAGCCCCTTTGGACGGGGAGAAATCCTCGGAAAACTGCCCCCGTCTCTGCAATCCGGGCCCTGGCTGTTGCTGCGGCTCCCTTGGGATTCGCTCCATCAGAACCGAGGCCGGATTAGCGGAACCTTGGGATCAAACCCCTGCCTTAAACCCGGCTTTAAATCCCATCCCAAGGTTTTCCTGGCATCATTCCGTGGCCGAGGCGAGATCTCCCAGCCCGGCGGGATTTATCCGGAAAACTCCCAGCACAATGCCCGATTTCCTGCTGGGAGGCACCCGGCAAAAAGGCAGGAAAACATCAGCACTTTACCAGAGGCTCCGGGCTCTGCTTCCCTGCTCCAGGATCAATCCCAGGATTTTTTTTTTCCGCTGGAATTGCTCTGCCGTTAATCCTCAGAGCTCCTCACAGCCTGGGGAGTGAGAGCTCCCTGAGTAAAACTCGGGATTGCTGGGAATGTGGGCAACAAAGATAAGGGAAGCTGGGAAGGCTGGGCAGAGTTTTCCGGCTGGAGAAGGTGTCCCGGCTTCTCCCTCCTTATCGCGGCTCCGCAGGATGGGCCGGAGCTGGGATTGCCTCGGCTGGAATTTCCCTGCCTCAGCAAGGGGAAAAAAAAAAAAAGGGATACAAAGCGAAAATGCCCTGGGCTGCTGGAAAAAACCTTCCCCGGGAAAAATCTTCCCCTGATTCCACGCCCGGCTCCAAGGTTTTTGCTTCCACCCCGAAAACCGGGAGGAAAGCGCTTCCTTAGGGGTTAAAAAGGAGTTTTCCCTCTTTCCCAGAATTTTTTTTTAATCGGTGTTTCCATAGGATCCTCCTCCGTGCCACGGCCGGGGGCATCCAGTGCTGGATTTGCCTGTGGAAAGGGAATTCTGGGGCTTTGCTGCGGCACCGGAAAAGCGGAAACGGCCACAAAAAACATGGATTGGGATCCATCCTCCAGCTCCCGGTTAATTCCGGCCAAATTCCCACGTTGGAAAGGAATTTGGGATCGTGTCCTAGGTGTCATTCCAAGGGTTTTGCCTTTCCCGGGACTCCGGGTTATCTGTGGCTGCTTCCGGAGCATCCCTGTGGAATTCGGTGAAGGCCGGCGTGGAAATGGGAAGAGCCCTGCCGATAAGCATCTGGATCCTGCCATTGTTATCCCGAGAGGAGCGGGCGGGAGGAAGGCAGGCAGGAGGAACCAGGGATGCTCCGAGCTTCCAGAGGGATTAAAAATCCTTGGATTCTCGGCCCCTCCCGGCCACCTGCAGGCCTGATCCCAGCTGCAGGCAGCTTTCCACTGACCTCACTGGGCAAACATTCCCTCCTCCCCGGTTTCGCAGGGAATGAGAGGCTGGATAGGCAGGATTGAAGGAAAAATCCGTGGGGAAAAAAAAACCAAAACAACCAAACAGGAGCCTGTTCCTAAAGGCTGAGCCCATTCCCGAATCCTCCCGGGATTTTCCAAGGGCTCCAACCGAAATCCAAGCTGGATGCTTTTGGCTCTGGACAGTCTGGGGGTCCAATTCCTCTTTTTCCCAAGGAATGTGCTGTGCCAAGGCCGAGCTTCCCAAGAATTCCTCCCCCTGGGACTGATTCGTTTCCCGGTTAAACACCCCAGGTTTGGTGTGGTTTTCCCAAAATTCTCTGGGAACAGCTGGAAAAGCCTTATCAGGCAGCTATTGGGATACCCCACCAGGGCAGCTGGAGCTGGATAGAGCCAAGATTATCCCTAGGGAAGTGGGAAGTGTGAACTGGAAGTGGGGCAACTTGGAAAATAACGGGAATGTCGTTCCCATCCTGCAAAGAAATGGAGGGAAAAGAGCCCGGGATGGATTTGATCCCAAATAAATGGGATCAGGTGGTTTATTGGTGGGCAGCATCCATGGCTCCCCTTCCCACTGTGTTATCCTGGATGTGGGAATTCCCAGGATTGTTCCCTTCGAATGACACCCCAGCAGCATTGGAACCAGGCACCGTCTCTGGGATTTTTAACGGGAAGAGGCGGAAAAGTGGCTCAGCCGATGATTTCTGGAGTGTGCACTGCTGGCACCGCCTTTCCTTGGAGCTTTTCCCTGCCTGATTTCCCAACCTTTCTTGCCAAACTCTGAAGCATTCCGGAGCGATCTCCTGTGGAATTCAGGCTATAAATTTCCCTGGCAGTTCTGGCTCCGAGCGGGAATGCCGGTGCCGGGACGCTCCCACCTGGATTTCCAAAGCCATTCCCTAAAGGTGGAGAATCCACCCTGTCCCAGCTTTGATCCATCCAGGATCCAACAGCGACGGCTCCAGGGGCGAGGAGCGAGTGGTTTCTTTTGGTGGGATCCATTTTCCCCCCTGGAATTACCCTCCAGGAATCCCAACTGTTTCCTGGGAATCGCAGCTGCTTGCTCTTCCCACTTCTGTGGGGTTTTTGGGATTGCCCTTCCCGCTTCATTCCTTCCTCTGGAAGTGCTGGTGCCAAACCGGGGAGCCCAAACCCCGCCGCCCGTGGGAAGAGCCTGGAATGTCCCCGGACCCGCTAGAAAAATCCCAAGCTGCGACCCTGGCTCCGTTGCCATGGCAAGGAACTCTTGGATTCCATCAGCCCAGTGGGATGGGGTCATTCCCAGTTTTCCTGCTCGCTCCAGCAAAGACAGGGATCCTGGCCGTGAGCTCCACATCCTCATCCCGCTTTTCCTTAGGGAAACCATCCCAGCCCCTGCTGCTGCTGAGTCTGGAGGCCATTCCCTGCCTAGAACGCACCGGGGTGGCCGGAGCGGTTCCTTGGGAAAAGGGGATTAGAGGGAGAAGCCTCTTTCCATCAGAGCAAACTCCTGCCAGCATTTCACTGGGAACAGCTTGAAAGGATTGGAAAAAACCCAGGGAACAAGGGATTCCCAGGAGAGATCCGCCTGCTCCGTCATTCCCGCCTGGATGCGGCTTTGGGATCACTCGGGGCGGAGCTGACGGATCCGTGAGTGTCCCAGATGGGAAGCCCTGGCATGGGATGTGTCAGCGCAGGAATTCCCAAGCACTGCTGTCCTGCTGGGATGAGCTATGGTTTTCCAAAGGCTGGATATCCTGGATCACGTGGAGCTGCCGGGATTGGAATAAGCAAGGTGTGGAGATCCTCTCTCAGAATTCTCTTCCCGGCAGAATAACCAAAGTGGCTTTTCCAGCTTTATTTGGGAAGTTGGGAGTGGCACCAAGGCATCTTCCTGTGCTCCATTCCCAACATCTCCATGCCAGGGGCAGCTTCTGCACCTCGTCCTTGGAATTCTGGAATTCTCAGCTTCTGCTCCCTTCCCATGCACTCCCATTTTCCAGAGGGACAAAATTCCCAGCCTGATCCTTGCAGGTCAGCCCGCAGGGACCTTGTCCCACTTCCGGGAAAAGGCAGGAAAACTCGGATGCTGGCATTCCAGTTGGGAATTCTGGGCCTGGAAAAGGCTCCCTGCTCCTATCCCAGCTCCAGGTGCGTGTCCTGAATTCCCAACTTCTTGCTCTGGAGAGGAAAGTGTTTGTGGAGTCACATGGATCCACTCCCAAACTTTTCCAGAGCCCGTTCCCTTGGGAAGTTGGAAATGTGCATCCCTAGCACCTCTTGGATGAGCTTGGATCCGTGGACCCAGATCCATGGACATAAAAATGACATTTAAGGAATTTGGGATATTTTTTTCCTTCATTTTGGCTTCTTTCCCTTGTTCCCTCCCACATTTTTCTCCGACACTTTCAGTCTCCAGCCTGTTTTCCTATTTTTACTTTTTTTTAAGGATGGTGTTCCATGTCCTCACATGCCTGGGAGAAGGTTAAGTTTTAAAAACACGGATCCATCGTATTTTGGGATGTTCTTCCAGCTTCCAGTGCGAACCTGGGCTTGGCAACTCCACCAGCGATCCCAACGGATTTTTGGGATAACCTGGAGCCAAGTCTCCAGCTGCTGGAAAACCTCATGACTCCATGGGTCCCTCTGAGCCATAAAAATGGATCCAGAAAATCACCGGCCCTTGGAATATTGGTGGGGACCCAGTACCTGCCGGTGTGATTCCCAGATGGAAAAAATAAAGGAATTTTAGATGGAATTAGGTGCTGCATTATATTTTTGCTTGTTAGAATTCCCTATGGAATGTGTTTTCCCTCGGGAGAAGTTGCCAGAGGTTGGATCCATCCCTCTAGGTGCAGGAAATCTGGCTATCCCAGGAAATTCCGCCTCCCTCGGAGCCTTCTCCATGTTTGCAGCAGCATTTTCCTACTTCCCAGCAATCCTGGTTTGTAAAGGAAAATGAATCCAGAAAAATCGGGAGCGGGACTTTCCAGGATTTGGAACTCCAGCTCCATCCGAAGGGATACATTTCCTTTATCCACCCTGGCATTGCTCCAGCCCTGGAAATCCTGGCAATCGTTAAATATCCCGGAGTAAAAGCAGATGCTTTAGCAAAGAGCTCGTGGCCCGACCCAAAGTTATTCCCACTGCTTTTCCAAAGGTTATCCGGCCATTCCCGGCCCCACTGCTCCCTAGGAATATGAACTTTTTAATCCCAGTTAGGGAAATATTCCATTTCAAGATGACCTGGGAACACTTCTGGAGACAGATTTTCGCGCATTTGGAGGTGGGCACAGCTCCTGAAATTAACTGGGATAATTACTGGGATTGTTATTAGGGATAAGCACAAAGCTGGGAAACCAGTGGCGGGAAAACTCCGCAAATCCTTCTCCTCCTCCTCC
>WEKY01024946.1:15981-28629 GCA_013390045.1 Picathartes gymnocephalus | reverse complement strand
TTTTTTCCACTTTTCTCCAAGGAAATCTATTTCCCGAACCAGTTGGGGGGAGGGGTGGCTTGGATCTACTTTTCTGGAGGGACTCCTTCAGAGGTTTCCTCCCAGATTTCCCCTAAACCAGGACAATTACTTATATTATATTGTATTGTATTATATTATATTACAAACATATATTACCAATACATTACATTATTATTATATAATAACATGTATTACAAGAGAGATCTATGTGATGGATTGCAGATGGTTCCCTATTTTAACATGAAACAGTCGCAGCACTGGAAAACCCATAGTAAGAGTTATTATTTTAAAATTTCAGTTTCCTTTAGGAACCCAGATGAGCTCTTTTCTTTGGAGATGTCTCATCATCTTCATCATCAGGATAACCAAATACTTCAAAGAGACCTCTCTGCCAATTAGAAAAAGGTAAAAAAAATGAAATTCCCATGTTAAAAAAATACACTCTGCACACTTGTTTTACCCCCAAGTCTTAGGGGTGAGCAATAAAATTCTTGCCACACTTTTCTGTAGCTGCTCAGAAGCTAAGATTCAAATAATGCTCAGCTGTAAAAGGCACAAAAAAGGTATCACTTCCTGCATTTTGTCTGCTTAAAAACACTTATTGATACCCTTATGGGGAATAGATTCCAAAAAATGCAATCCCATCTGTACATCACACACACAGGGCACTAGCTGGGCTGGGAAGAAAGCCAAGTAGCAAGAGTTCAATCATGCAGAAGAGGCAAAACTAACCTTTGCCCACCAGATTAACAGCAGACTCCAGTCCCACCTTATCCTCCTTAAACCTGACCCCAAACTGGTCAGGGTTTCAGTTGACGGGGATTTGGGTGAATTTATTGCTAAGACACCCTGCACGAGGCTATTGCTGACTATGCCACATTACACCCAGTAAAGCCCTGCGAGGCTGCTCTGCTGTCCTGCGTGAGGACAGGAGCTTCCATAGAAGTTCTCTCCCACCTTGGGGGCTGTCACCACTGTGGTCAGGGTTGTGTACGTTGGATAGGAGCCACAGGAGCTTGCTGGTGACATCGGAGCTGCCTTCTGTTCACCTTCACTGAACTGCAGATTTTCCTCCACCTGCAAGACTGTTGCTTCTTTGACAAATGTCTCACCAGGCAATATGGAGGGGACACTGCAAGAGACATAGGAGAAGTGATTGAAGCTTTGCCTGATGTTTCAGATTCAGCCAGGTCATAAATGGCTTCCAAAGCTCTAAAATGAATTAAGTGATTTGGAGAAGGCAATCCAGTCCCATCCCTGCTTCTACCCTCACTGTAAGCTTCACCAATATCCAGGTGATAATGAGGCAGACCGAATCCTAAATCAAAAGGATTCTGCTCTTCATAAGCAGAGTTTTCTGAACAGAACATGTAATCTACTGACCACATCAGCTCTACTCAAAGAAAGGTAGATGGGAGTTTATTCTCACCCAAGAAGTCTTCAGCAAGAATGAAACCCAACCCCAATCCCAGCCACCTGCTTCTGCTGCTCTCTTGGAAATTAAAAATCAACCAGCAGGCCTGCAGATTGGTAGTCACTGGCAGCTTCATAAGACAGAAACTGGTCCATACCCGTGCAGTTTCTTGTTTTGCCAGTCTTTTTCTTGCTCATATTTTGTCTTCAGTCCCTGGAATGTGTAAATGTATTCGACAGATTCCAGTGCATCAGAAAAGTTCTCAGCTATATGTGCAATAAGGAACTGAATATCTTCCTGAATAAGAATAAAACAGGGTTTCAGTCTCAAATGTTCACATGCAGAAAGTCAGAAAGCTTTTAACTTTATTTTGGAAAGGAACTGATTCCTTGTCCAGAGCCAAAATACTCTTGTCAAGAACAAATGGGAAGCAATCAGATTTATTCTTGGGAAAAGAGTTGAGGTCTAGAAGGAATTATTAAACTTCCCTTAGAAATGGACAATAGACTCAGCAACATCCCATTTGTTCCATTTGTGGCCCTTCCATTAAAACAGGATGTTTGCCACCTTGGAAATCTGCCTTTTGCCTCTTGCCCTGTGAGGTCATGGACATGTTAGTGCTGAGGCTGCTGCTGAACTTAGCCTTTGGATGAATTCAAATAGCTCCATCAAGGCAGACTTGAGCAGGTTGCACCTATTCCTGTTGTCCAACACAGCATTTACAACTGGTTCAAACAGGTTTCCCAGAGTGATGTAACGGTTATAAAACTCACCTTTCAGGTTAATTGTCCTCCTCATAAAGCAAAGAGCACCTGTGTGAAGAAAGACAATCAAACATTCAAGAATCACATGCCAGGGCTCTCACCTTCTTGTGGAAGAATTGAATAACCTGGTGTTATCCCGAGAGGAAGATGCACCCGCAAAGTGCAGAAGCAGCATTTGTTGACAGGTCACCTTTCTTTCCTACTTGGACTTTCCTGGGTATTTGAAGGTCATCAGGAACCATGGATTTCTTTCTCATGTCCAGCAGCAATACATTCCAGCATGCATGAAGTCAAACTATCAACTCCCTCCTGTGCTTTTTCCTTTGTTCCCCTCCCAGAACCAGCCCTGAGTCTTTAAAGATCCTTATAATACTGTAGTGGGAGACAGTCCCTAGGGCCTGAGAATCAGATGTCATAGACACACAAATAAGCACAAAATCCCCTCAAGTGCCAACATCTATTTTTATCATCCAAGTATACAAAGAGATAGCAGCAGCAGGGCTGAGTAAAAATAAAACCATGGTCAGCCCACAGCTGTCCATTCTACTCTTGGATTTGATCAGGAAAGCAACTGAGGTGCCTGAATGTTTTTAAGAACTGATGCATAATCTTGATCTATATGTGAGAGCTGAGAGCAGAATTGGAGAAAACTTGATTTTTGGCAAGGGGACGTGTTCAATGGAAAACGTAATATTTATGAACTTAAGTGTCAGAGGGCTGTCTTTGGACTAAAGTATGCTATGGCCCTACAAGCTGTGTTTTTTGAGAATTAAATTCATCATTGAAGTAGTGTTTTCGTAGAAGCTTTTCGAAGAAGGCAAATGAATTTTTTTTTAAGTATTAATCATATAGATAATTTGTCTTTTCACTTGAGTAAAGGATTAAGTGGAATGGTTCCACCTGAGTTTTAGCCAAATTTCAGAACTTCCCCCACATCCAGTGAGCAGTCAGGCAAGGCCATATGACTAAAAAGAGCAACGTAGTGTGGCCATTTTGCAAAAGAATCTACTAGTGGTAGGTTCAGAGCAAACTATCTACTGTCCATGCCTTATTCCAAAGGGAAAACGCTGGGGCAGATGACCTAGCTGTTACACACCACCCAAACTCTGCTAAGCCTGCAGAGGTCAGAGCTGGTCCTTTGGCAGAAAGAGTAATCATGAAACGCCATGTATTTTATAACTGGGTTTGCTCCCAAGTGATGTACACAGAGCAGGACAGACAACTTGGTTATTATTTTCTTTCCTTTTCTCTTATATAAATCAGAATTACACCATCCTTTGATTTATATTGTTGATGGTGTTTTTTTGGTTTTGTTTGAGTTTTGGTGTCTTAGTAGGTTTTCATGTTTTCCTTTCTTGTTCTTGTTGTTGGGGTTTTGGGGTTTTTGTTTATTTTGTTTTGTTTTAAACAAGAATGCAGAAGACTGTGAAGGAATATGAAGAACTTGTGTCTATGAAATAATATTCTCTAATCAGAGGAATGAAAGGAAAGCCATAGCAAATAAAAAATTTAGTGATTTCTTATTAAGGTCACAGGAATTTTCTTAATGTAGCATGATACTGCTGCTAGGAAACCTCAGAGTGACCTAATAAATTCAGCATCATTACAGTGGTGCCATCCAAGTATCCTAATATTGAGTCTATCTGGCATTAAGGAGGGTGACTAACAGGGGGAGGGAGTGAGCTTTTACCCCTGAGAAGCAAGTGGAAAAGCACTGGCAATCTGCATTTTGACCATCTTTTGAGTGGTATATTTTTTTCTCTTTTTTCTTCTTTTTAAAATAAAGCCACAGGTCTTTTGTTCAGCAATTCGGATTTGTCTTACAGGGACATGTAGGAGCTTTATCTGAGGCCAAGGTCCCTCTCTGGTATATCACCAAAAGAAAGTGAAATGAGGATTTGTTTGAACTGTAGATGTCAAGGCAGTGTTGGGGTATGGGATCTGGTGCAGATTTCAGAAATAAACTGGCTGTTGTAATGTGCAACTTGTGAGAAGCTGAATGAAAAGGTCCACATGAGCTCATCTCAATAGTAACACAGAATTTATCCTTCAGCATCCTATGCTGACAGTCTTAAGTATATTGGAGCAAAAGTCCCATGCACATCCCAACTTAAATAGAAAGGGATGAAAGCAGAAACAAGAGTGAGATAATCTGCTTATTTCCTGGACGTACATGGATCAAGGAACCAAGATAACAGAGTGCTGTCACCCAGCACCTTCCCTCCCAGCTGCAGCTGAAGTGGAATTACCACTTCTGCCAGGAGCAAGGATGTCTCCCACAGGCTTGAAGGCCATGCTCCTCAGCATGCTTGTCCCCCTCAGAAAATGCTGGTTGGTGGGGTTACAAGAATGTTAGAAACAGAGATAGTAATCCTAAATTGGGACAGGTTTGTTACCACACTTCCACACAATCCTTACATTAATGTGTAGCAAAGTCTCCAGGTTCTCATTTCCGTGTTTGCAAAAGGAAGCAAAGCTTCAGGGACAAGAACCAAGGACCACATGTGCATGCCTTTGGTGAGCAAGTTGTTACGTCTCCACCTGACAAAAGCAAACGTAATCCAGAAGAAACCTTCCTGCATTACATACCAGCAGGTACCGTTACTTTGTGGAACACCTGGCACAAAGGCAACACAGGCCTGTAGGAGGTTACAACACTTGAGCACTGCAATGAGAATTTTCTTGCTTCCATTGTAATCCTTCCAAATATTTGAGAAATTACGTCATGGTAGAATTGCAGTGTGGAGTGAAGTGGCAGCTAGCAAGGCCTGAGTAAGCAATTGGCCAGCTTTAGATACAATGGGATTTCACATAAATGTAAGAAAAACAGGTTAATTTATGTTGGAAGGGACATCAGACCAATCCGCTACTCAAAGCAAGATGGTTTTAACCTAACTGTTAAGAGTTATCTTAGATACATCGTTGAAGAGCTACAGGAAATCAAACAGAAGCAGTATTGTACCTTTTCTCACCTCAGAGAAACACTTAAGTTGTATTACCAACATCCATAACCATCTGCTTCGACAGAATCCCTGTGCTGCTATTACTAGAAAAACTTACAGAAAGAATTACTTTTTCACACACATGTTAATTTAAAAAGCGTAATTAGCATTTCTATATAAGCAATCTATTCACAATTATATCCTCAAATCTCTTGTTAAAACGATTATTCTTTCACTTGGAAGTAGAAATAAATTCAGTCAATGTGTCTGATAACTCACAATATAAAATATCAAGTCTCAGAAAGAAAAAAGGTACAGACTGTGTCAGATGTGCAAATTTGGAAGCCCTTGCATAAAATCTATTCACACCCTGCCACCAGCACATGGAAGAGGCCTTTATTTATCCTTTTGATGTACAAATAAAGCCTGAGAATATATCTCATTTCCATTTTTATATTTCTACATGTATTACTTGCAATAATTCGCATTGGCTGAAATGAGGTTGAATCAAAATTTTGGTTAGTGCTTCTTTGATAAACATCTTACAGATTTCCCCCTTTAAATATACTCAGCCTTAAAAAGGCATGACTCATGTCAAACAAATTGAAGACTACTACTACAAAAGTAATGGCAATTACAAAGTAATGGGGGAAAAATCATTCCTGTTTCAGTACATTTCAGTATCATATATAATGAACCCTCACACTTCTAGAAACCTACAATAAATGAGAAGTACCAAGTGTTTTGGCCTAGAAACCTGGAAATTACAATTTTTTTTGTTGGGATTTGAATAATTTTTTATAGAACAACATGAACACATCATGTTGTTCTATAAAAATGATCATAATGAACCCCTTCATTACTCATTAGAACCATGCTTGCATTTTTCACTGGAAATAAAGGCACTTCAGGATACAGTAAATTATTTGCATACAGGGGAAAGACAACCCAACCAAACAATCTTACCTTCTTTTCAAAGGACATGCCAATAATCTTGCCTGCAAGGTCTCTTGTTGCAGTGCTTCCCACAACTGTTTCTTGAGTGACTGCTTGTCACTGACTGCTTGCTCTGGACCTGCCTTCTGCTGCTCTTTGCAGTGTTTGTGCTCTAACTCCACATGCACAGAGTGGAATCCCTCAATGCTGACTTTAAAATAACAGGTGGCCTTTTTCAGTGTTTTTTCTGTATAGACACAAGAGAAATATCAAACTGGTGAGTTGTACTGCTGTCACTCAGTGGAGGTGGTAGTGAGAAAAACAATGCCAACAATTAACATTTACAGTGGGAAAAGGCACATCAAATTGAATTGTAATGGTCTGCTGTAGCATTATTTCTAATTGGTATCTCACTAAATATTTGGATGATCATGCAACACACTTGAGCGATAATGCAAAACTAGATAATTTATGGGGGAAAAAATACTAGACTGGGTAATAAACACTGTGCAATACATGTGGTCTGCACTGAAGTTTGCCACATTTCATTCATCTTTTTAAAAATTCCCGAAATGTGCACATAATTTCTACCCTATTATGGGGGTGGCCCCCCGAAACCACCAGCCTTTCTGCCTCTACACTTGAACAGTTCCTGCCCTGATGGCTTTTTGTAGCAGCTGTTCAATGAAAAAAAAACCCAAATAAAACCACACACTCACACGTTCACACATGTACCTCTGCCACAATAAAAATTCCACCAAGGTTTGTCCTTCTTCAGCACAACCCTCTCTAATTGATCTTTCACAGAGCAGCTGTAATGGCAGCTGAAGACATCAAAAACAGCCCTTGCCCAACACTTTTCTGTACAGAATTTATCCACATATGGATGGGGCTTTTTACCGTGTATGGATGGCACAGAAAGACTTTATCAGAAGAGTAGAATTCCCTGGTTCTGCTTTAGAGTAACAGGGTTGTTGAGCTATAATTTGGACTCCTTCTCTGCAAAGAACTCCATGCTGTCAAAAAAACCCTTGTTGTCAATAAAAGTGTCTGCTGAGAAATGAAACTGCTTTGAACCTGTATTTTTTTTTCTTGAGTTTCTACTTTCTCTCTGATTCCCACCCTCCTCCTGCATCTATCACCCAGCTTGAGTCTAAAAACGTCATGAGCTGAGCAGAGGGCATAAGCTGTCTTCATCTAAATGCAGGAGGCAACTGTTCCTGCAGTTCCTGCGTGTTTCACAGTCATGAACTGCAGAGGAGACAAAAACATCAATAAAATAACCTTAAATATTCTCAGCATCATCCTGTGGCAACTCTTTGTCATGATAATACAAGCACATTAATTACACAGGCAAAGTAACTGTGTTATATAATTCACAATAAAAGGACATTAAGACTGAAATTCTTGGAAATAGCATGACAGCTACAATGAAGCACGTGCATCATTCCAACATTATTCGTTCCAAATTGTAAGAGCTTCAGATCAGGGTGCTTCAGTGTGTTGAATGCAGCCTATAAATCCAGACAAAAGCTTGTGATACACTCCTTCCAGTCTATCCTCAATAGTGACAATACAAGGCAGGGACTCAAGACAAAAACTACCATGGGAATAATTAAAAAAAAAAAAATTGTAACACCAAAAATACTGTTTTAAAATCAAAATTTTGCTAATGATTAGAAAGTCACCAAGAGTTACTCTGAGCCACTGAATTTTCTTAGCACAGGAAAGGCATTCCTAAGAAGAAGAGTTTCCTCAGGGCTGAGAATAGTTTCTTTGCTCTCATCCTAACTAAAAAAAAGAGAATTGCTTTTAAGACCAAATGTGCACCATGGCAGACTGTGCTTTCCCTTCCCCTAAGAAGAAGAGAATCCACAGGAAACTCACAATTCCTCCCAGTCTCCCTCATTAAACAGCTCTTCCTCTTAGTGCTTGTGTCCACAGTATATACAAATCTGAAAAGACAAATGCCAACTAGTCTGGCACAGACATAACTTCAAGGCTCTCTGCTTCTGAATATCAGATTATGTGAAAATTTAAGCATCTGTTCCCACCTCAGAGATAAACAGATGTCTCTTTCAAATGCACAGGTTATAGTTATTCATATCTGTGCCCTTTGTGACAATCACAAGTAGTAACAACAATCAGATCATTACAAGAGAGTGGGCTGGGTAAAAAGGAAGTGCTGAGATTCAGACTCCCTGGGAAAAACAATGACACGTTACCATTCATTTTGGGTATTTTCTCTATGAAAACAAATTATTCACCACCAATATACAACATCTGTATGGATTAAAGAGGAGTAAATATTGGATACTAACTTGTCCTTTCTGCACAATTCTTTGGAGACAAGAAGGGTGGCAAATAAACTCTTAGAGTATGTCCTAAATAATGCATCTTCATATGATTAAGTATATTCTAGTCAGAAGCCTTCAGCTCTTAGACTTTTTAGACAATTCTTAGAATAATTATCTGAGAAGCCCAATTTGGACCATGCATGGATTTTATTTTGTTTATTTTAAACTTATGACTAAATAATTGAATTTTTATCTGATCAGGGCAAAATTATTTCTGAAATTTAAGAGTACTAAACGATCATCGTTTTCACTGCTATACATATTTCTTCACTGACTAAAACTTCTTTCTACAGCCACAGGATCATTTATTTTACCAGGAAACTGACCCTAGAAATTCACTTTTCACAAGTTTGCAGAGCATATACTTGACAGTGGTTGGAAATGCTATCCAGTTAAAAATGTCAAAACAGAGGCCAATGCCTGGGAGCTTTGACAGTAAGGGAAAAACAGAAGAAACCACTGATGCAATGCCTGTGAGGCAGGTGTTCTCCTATTCCAGTGGCACTCATGTGTCCACAAGTATAATGCCAATGTGGATGCCGCCTTCCCCTTCTCCTGACACTACTGCTGCTCCATCAAAGAGCCAGATTTCTTCTCACACCTCGCAATCTCATCAGCAGTAACTGCACTAGTGAATATAACAGCCAGAGCAGCCAAACATGGAAAAGGTGTTATTAAGAAAGTTATTTACAGATTGAATTACCGCCTCTTTCAGCCATATCCCAGTTAAATTCACAGAGTCTAGCAGAAAAATGGGAATAGTGGTGAATTACACCTGCTCCAACACTAACTATCTTAGGCCGCATGAACCGGTTTTCATAAATTTATTACCCTTTCAGTTTCAAAGGGTAATAATTTGCAGGGCTTCCCATGCCTAAGGAACAAGCAATCCAGATCAGTGGGCTTCAAAGAACATCTTTATTATAAAACAGCAGAACAAATGAATAGTGAAAATACATTTTCTCGCAACCAGACAAACGCACAGTGGGCAAGAGAACAAATCTCAATTTATTTTCATTATTTTTATCACAAAGCTCGTGCTTTGGAGCACAAGATGTTTGCTTGCTCTGCTCAGCCAAGTGGAAATGGCTTAGGAAAGGCTCACAGAGCCTGTGCAGATGCCACCTCACAAGTGCCCATGTCAGTCCTAGGCCAGGATGCAGGGATTCCCCCCATTCCTGCTGCAGGGCATATCAGCCAGTGAAAGCTGCAGCTGTGCCCTGCCCAGGGACACAGGAGCTATCCTGCAGGCTGAAATCCTGCAGCTGCCAGAAGTGCTAAGAGTGTGCTGTGCCTACATCCAGCTGCGAAAAGGTCTCATCTGCACATCCTTTGCAATTTTCCACATCAGAAGAAAAGCAGATTCTAAAGTATTATCAAAGCTGTCCATATAAATAACTCTTCCAACATGCAGCCTGCCTGCAGTTTTATTTCCCCTCTAGCTTGTAGGTGAAGCATTACCATAGACAGAGACCTTATGTCCTGCTGTTCTGATGAATGAGAGTCACTGGCAGGACAAGTGCTATTGAAAAGTGATGTTCTGCAACTCACCTGCATTACCAGTAAACCCCAAATCTTCTTAAATAACTGCAGAATAAGGAAGACTTGTGCCCTTTGTGTATAAAGATCTGGCTAAGCTCCAATATTCTCTTTTACATCACAGGAAAACCTGATTTCCAAAGAAAACAAGAAGGCTCAGAAAACTCAGGCCTGCCCTGAGTGCTGGTGCCCAACAACCACAATACCCATGATGCCTTAAGAACCTACAAATGAAAGAACACACACTTTTAAGATAATATTAGTATAGGAGTATTGGGATTGTTGATAGAGACAGGACCACTTCAGCACGATTTAAGGCATGATTTATTGCTGCAGTCTCATGAAGGTGCAAGAACGTCTTCACAGTACAAGTCAGAGGTCAGCAATCAGTGGCCACAAGACCACAAGTTACAAGGTCTTTTAAAGGTTAATTGGCCAATAAACTACTGCCACACATATTGTTTTAACTTTCACATCAATGCCTAATTAAAGCTGTATTACGAATCTTGCTGCAATGTGGGCTTTTATCATCTAATCATATAACGACATACAATTCTATATTACTACATTTTAAAACTTTTTACTTAGTTTTACAACTATTTCTATATCTAAACTTCAAACTTCCAAACCTTCTACTATCTAACTTAACATGCTTTTCCTTAAACTACAAACCCATACTCTTATTACAGGTCTCTAAGTCTGGAAGCCTTTTCCACGGCCTCAGGTCGAACGCTATAGTAATTTCAAACTCAGAGCTTACAGGCACAAGGTTTTGAGAACTTTCTGTGCCTTGAATTCCCACATAGGAGGTATTATAAATGTTGATCTTTATTGGAGGCCTCCAGGGTCAGATATGAAAAATATCCACAAAAGCCCACCCCCATGAGGGTGAATATAGTTTTATAGGTTTAGCAAATTAGCATATTTGACAAAAATCACCCATTAGGAGCACAAGTGGAGATGCAACTTCCCCCCACCNCAGAGCTTACAGGCACAAGGTTTTGAGAACTTTCTGTGCCTTGAATTCCCACATAGGAGGTATTATAAATGTTGATCTTTATTGGAGGCCTCCAGGGTCAGATATGAAAAATATCCACAAAAGCCCACCCCCATGAGGGTGAATATAGTTTTATAGGTTTAGCAAATTAGCATATTTGACAAAAATCACCCATTAGGAGCACAAGTGGAGATGCAACTTCCCCCCACCAGTCCAAGCCCCTTCTAAATCCTCCTCCCTCAGACGGGCCTAAACGTTGTTGATGAAAATGTGTCTTGAAGAGCCGTTCCTCGGCCTTGGTTTCTAAGGAGAACCAAGATAAGATAGGGACTTTGGAATGTGTTTTGTCTTTCTGCCTATCAGGGCAGGGAAAAGTACTGGGAAAACTAGCTACAAATGCAATAATAGGCTACAAAGCTACAAATATATGTGTAAAGAATACAGAGAATATATAAAAGAAAAAAAGACAAAAATTATTAGGCATCACCCTCAGTTGTCACTTGCTGTCTCTGTGCTGAATTCAACCCCAGCCAGGCAGGTCTCCAGCCACAAGGCTGCAGAGGGAGAAATGCTGAAGTTAATTCAGCTTTCTCTACTGCATCTCTCCAGCACAAATCTCCATCTGAGACTACTTCTTTGGTAGATATGGTGCCAACAGCGAGGCAGACAGAGAAGAGCAAAAAACTTGGGGATATACAGATTTACAACTAATAACCAGTAACATCATGACTATTAAGCTATTAAAATACAGCTACTGGCCAGCCATCCTTAGGAAGTTGTGTTGGAGAACAGATAAGGAGAACTTAGGTACAAAGACCTTATTTCAGAGACAGTCAAAAAGTAGCTCAGCCATGTTTCCAGTGTAGTGTTGAGATGAAGCTGGTGTACCAGAAATCCTTTGCCTTCCTGCCAGATGGCCTCTGAGAGACTCTGGCTAAGAGAATTTAGGAGTTAGAAACGAGTGTTACTGGCACTCTTCTGTGGTTGTGCAGGAAACTGAGGGATGCACTTCTCCTTAATGACCTTCCATCAACAGACTCACAAATACAACCCTCTGACATGCCGATCCTTAAAATTTGGGGGCAAAATCACAATCCAACTTTCCAGCTATTCCATCCCTGCTCCTCCTCTACATCCTATAGGAATGAACAGGCACAGAATTTCAGCCCTACTGTATCTATTTGGTGGTGGAAAGCCAAGTTTCAAACCTAATCAGCACCTTTAAACTCCTCTTGCCAAGGAATTGGCTTCGTGGAAGGGATGGAAATTGCATGTGCATTTGTCTGAAGTGCATTCAGTAACTCAAATGACATAAAATATACCCATTACAGGCTTGATATTTGATTTTATTTTCAGGTAACATGAAACAATATGCAAAGCTAAACTGCAAACATGTTACTTTGTCCCTTCAATTTGAGCAAGGCTGCAGAATCTGTATTATAATTTTAAGGTGTAAGAATGGAACACTAAAATAATCTATCACCAGCTATTTATTTTAATAAACATTGTATTTCTAATTGTTTTCTACCATTTTAAAGCAATTGGCCCTTCACTGAACTTCAGGAAATAAGAGCTTTGAAAATACAGCTAGTAAGAGAGATTGAAAACAGCTTCTCATCCCTTATACGAAGCGCCCAAGATATTCTCCAATTATCGCTATTCCTCTCAACGTGCAGAA
>WEKY01024946.1:0-15603 GCA_013390045.1 Picathartes gymnocephalus | reverse complement strand
TTTTCCTTAAACTACAAACCCATACTCTTATTACAGGTCTCTAAGTCTGGAAGCCTTTTCCACGGCCTCAGGTCGAACGCTATAGTAATTTCAAACTCAGAGCTTACAGGCACAAGGTTTTGAGAACTTTCTGTGCCTTGAATTCCCACATAGGAGGTATTATAAATGTTGATCTTTATTGGAGGCCTCCAGGGTCAGATATGAAAAATATCCACAAAAGCCCACCCCCATGAGGGTGAATATAGTTTTATAGGTTTAGCAAATTAGCATATTTGACAAAAATCACCCATTAGGAGCACAAGTGGAGATGCAACTTCCCCCCACCAGTCCAAGCCCCTTCTAAATCCTCCTCCCTCAGACGGGCCTAAACGTTGTTGATGAAAATGTGTCTTGAAGAGCCGTTCCTCGGCCTTGGTTTCTAAGGAGAACCAAGATAAGATAGGGACTTTGGAATGTGTTTTGTCTTTCTGCCTATCAGGGCAGGGAAAAGTACTGGGAAAACTAGCTACAAATGCAATAATAGGCTACAAAGCTACAAATATATGTGTAAAGAATACAGAGAATATATAAAAGAAAAAAAGACAAAAATTATTAGGCATCACCCTCAGTTGTCACTTGCTGTCTCTGTGCTGAATTCAACCCCAGCCAGGCAGGTCTCCAGCCACAAGGCTGCAGAGGGAGAAATGCTGAAGTTAATTCAGCTTTCTCTACTGCATCTCTCCAGCACAAATCTCCATCTGAGACTACTTCTTTGGTAGATATGGTGCCAACAGCGAGGCAGACAGAGAAGAGCAAAAAACTTGGGGATATACAGATTTACAACTAATAACCAGTAACATCATGACTATTAAGCTATTAAAATACAGCTACTGGCCAGCCATCCTTAGGAAGTTGTGTTGGAGAACAGATAAGGAGAACTTAGGTACAAAGACCTTATTTCAGAGACAGTCAAAAAGTAGCTCAGCCATGTTTCCAGTGTAGTGTTGAGATGAAGCTGGTGTACCAGAAATCCTTTGCCTTCCTGCCAGATGGCCTCTGAGAGACTCTGGCTAAGAGAATTTAGGAGTTAGAAACGAGTGTTACTGGCACTCTTCTGTGGTTGTGCAGGAAACTGAGGGATGCACTTCTCCTTAATGACCTTCCATCAACAGACTCACAAATACAACCCTCTGACATGCCGATCCTTAAAATTTGGGGGCAAAATCACAATCCAACTTTCCAGCTATTCCATCCCTGCTCCTCCTCTACATCCTATAGGAATGAACAGGCACAGAATTTCAGCCCTACTGTATCTATTTGGTGGTGGAAAGCCAAGTTTCAAACCTAATCAGCACCTTTAAACTCCTCTTGCCAAGGAATTGGCTTCGTGGAAGGGATGGAAATTGCATGTGCATTTGTCTGAAGTGCATTCAGTAACTCAAATGACATAAAATATACCCATTACAGGCTTGATATTTGATTTTATTTTCAGGTAACATGAAACAATATGCAAAGCTAAACTGCAAACATGTTACTTTGTCCCTTCAATTTGAGCAAGGCTGCAGAATCTGTATTATAATTTTAAGGTGTAAGAATGGAACACTAAAATAATCTATCACCAGCTATTTATTTTAATAAACATTGTATTTCTAATTGTTTTCTACCATTTTAAAGCAATTGGCCCTTCACTGAACTTCAGGAAATAAGAGCTTTGAAAATACAGCTAGTAAGAGAGATTGAAAACAGCTTCTCATCCCTTATACGAAGCGCCCAAGATATTCTCCAATTATCGCTATTCCTCTCAACGTGCAGAATTAAAGAAAAGGGCATGAGGATGTGGAAGCCATTAGCAGCTTCCAATTGTAAAGATATGGCAAGACAGCCAATAATATTTTGTTTCAAAGTATAGCCCATTTAGTCCAGTGAAATTATTTTAGCCTCTAAAATTGTAAATCCACTTTAAATTAGAGGTCACTGAGCATCTAAGCTGCCATGCAGCACTAGCACAGTCAAGTGCCTTCTGACACTTGCAAAGCTCACTGTTAATAGATCTGCTGTCTAGTGCTCATGTCTGGTTTCAATGCTCCCTTTCATGAATATTTATAACAAATATAATCCCTCTAACTTTATACTGCTTGTGTAGCTACAGTACTTCGGGTAATCAAGGAGTTAGAATTTCCAAGTAAGATTTCTTCAGAGCCAGGTCAGAACAGTGCTAACACAACATAATTGCCCTGAAGATATACAACTGCCTTCTGAATCTGTACAGCTTCCTTTTATCGAGGAAAATAAATGGTGAGCAGTTATCAAACACCTGTATCAGATATTCCCATGTGAGATAAATACTGAGACTTAAATAGAGCCAGCTATTTGTTTTGGAGGTTACTTGATGTTTACGCAGAGAAATCCTGATAATTCTTCTGTAAGAATTACAGCAGATAATGTGGTACAGTACATCTATAAAGGAGAATGTTCAAAGCAAATTATCTCTCTTTGGTAACATAACTGCTTGTTATAAATCAAGACAAGGTCGTCACCTCTTTTGGATCAAGGTTAATCTACTCATAGCCGTTAAATTCACACACATATATTATCAAGGATCTATTTTACAGCTTCTCACTCTAGTAATTTCAAGACTTATCAGTTGAACATGACATTTTCTATCGCAGATGCAGAAAAGCCAGAAAAGATTTGTACTGTTATCTCTAGCTTTCAGGCTATGCATTTAGCTGCACAGGAATAAGATTGGCAAGAATTTTTAGCAATACAGCAAGGAAAAGCTATAAAAACACGTGAAACCAAGGCAGATTGTCACACTATTGTTTTTTTTTTTTCCCAGCAGATGATGGAGAATATTTCTGCACAGCAACAGAAGTGTTAACCTAGCACCTCTAAAAGCCTAGGAAAAAGGCTCACCACTCCCAAAGGCTGGAAATTATTGCATGATGAAGCCCAGCCCATACTCTCCTTGCTAACAAGCTGTCAGAGACTCAAATAGTTCATGCCTCAAACATTGATGTAAAGTTTTGCTCATTTTAACAAAAACTTTTTAAAGAAACTACAACCAAAGAAGCCTCCCTGAAGACACCTGACTGGAACTTTGGACTGAAAGTCAAACTGCTGAGATTATATAAAGGGAAAGCGCATTGTTCAATCACCTGAAACAAACAAGTAAACAAGGAAAAGAATGTGAGCCAAACCCAGCAGCCATGCTAAGAATCATCTCTGGTTTGCTTCAGGGTGGGGGAGGCCATAGCCCACAGACCCATTTGCTGGGAGCAGGTTTGCACAGATTTCCCCCACAGCCGAGTTGAGGGGAGGAAGTTTTGGTGTGTTGTAACCTCTGCTCAGGGGCAGTGAACCCATCCTCCCTTACGCAAACTGGCCATGGAACCCCCAGCTCTGGGAAGGCCACATCCATGGGACATTCACCTGAGAGGCAGCTGAGGGGGTGCCTTAATCCATCAAAGGCCCCCCGAGGTGCCCCCAGAGTCTCTCCTGAGGCCTTGCACCGCAGGACTGCACGGGATGCAACAAACCCAGAGTCTGCTGTAAGAGACAATGGCAAACTCCCCTCCCCAGGGAGGTGCCTGGGTTTTCCTACCTGGCCTGAGTGTTAATTAACCCATTGGATTCTGTGCTTTTTGGGGGGACCTTCACCACCAAGAAGAACTGGAGAGGATCAACAGAGCATCGCTGGGATCCACGGAGTGGTGATATTCTCCTTATTCTGTCCCTGTTACTCTCTCTCTGTCCCTGTTACTCTCTTTCTGTCCCCCACATCTAATTTCTATTTCTTTATTTCTCTCTCTCTCTCTCTCTCTCCTATTTACTATCAAATAAACCCCATGCTTTTATCACCAGCATATTTCCAGGGAACCCCTACAAAAACCTAGCACTAGTAAAAGCCATATGCTTTGGTAAGAGTGTACAAATTACTGTTTAGCTTTGCAAACTGAACAAATCAACAGCAGTTTTACACCACTTGAAGATTTATCCCTCCTTCTCCACCTTGCACACTGCAAACACCTGGGCAGTTTATAAGAGTACTGTAAATCTCTGACAGCTCAAATGTCTAAGCAAGAGCAATGATAAACACAAGGTAAATGCAAACTTAAAAACTGTTTCCTCCACAATCAAAGAGGACTGCTTTAAGGCCATGCAAGCAGTGAAAGCCAGGCTAAGTGCATTTAGTGACCCACTAGCATTTGCAGCCAAAACCAGCTGGATTTGAAATGTTAGCCTTAGCTTTCATTAACTATCTAGTAATCTATGAAGGCAGCTGCTCTAAGACACTAAATAGATATAACTCTAAAAGGAAATAGAAAGGAAAATGTTTCCTCTGATTAAGTTTTGAAAAAAGCTTGACATACACTTTTGCAAACAGTTGAGAAGTAGCAAATACAGAGATCAGACTATCAGAGAGACAATGTCTTTTTTTTTTTTACAGCAGTACTAAGCACTGTAAATTTTAGACTAATTGTCCTGCTTTAATGTTACCAGAGGTATTACTGGTGCACAACTAAACTCAAAGCAGTGGCACATTTAGTATATGCAGTGCATTACTGAATGGAAAGCCAAAGCCAGAGGCTGAGTCGTTTATTTTACATTTAACAAAACTCACAAGATCCTCCAATACCCATCCTGCATGAAATGTCTGTACTGATTATGCGAACACTCTGTGAGAGCACTCATGTGGATGTAGAATGAACAGACAGGCAATGGATTCACAGCACCAAGCCCCTGGAAACTGAAATGCGCCATTCACAAACCATCCACTAAATTGGGTTTAAAACAGTTTATAAAAGAGATTTCAGAGAATTAGAAGTTCAATGAGGTCATTCATTGACATGTGCTTTCTGAAGTGGCATTTTCACAGGTTAAAGCAGTACCAACCTCAGCAAATTACAAAAGGTGTAATTACCTGGCAGCAAATTACACATTTTTGCTAAGGAAGATGACTGAAGGTTTTTATGAAGACCTGCGTAGGCACCATACAGGGATGAAGGTTAAGTTTCTTAGATTCACAGTGAAAAACAGTAGCACATTCAAACATCCCACATAATGCCTCATCTCACACAGCCAAAGGACCCAGAATTTCCCCACAGAGATCTTGTGAACGGGACCCCAGGAGAGATGAAGGAGGGCAAGTGTTGACCCTGGGAAAGCATGCGGGAGCACACATGGCCTTGGCATAGCCAGGAGCTCCAGAAAGGCTTCTGCTTCCAAGGAGGTTCTGCCCCTACTTCTTTCCCTTCTGCAAGAAGACATTAAATGGACATGATTTGGAACTGCACTTTCAGCCAGACTCCAACACATTACAGCCCATGTGAAAGAACTGGAACTATATGGAAACATGTAGCCCACATACCCAGATTCCTTTTTGTAGTAGCTTTCCTGACATAAGGTTCTTATAAGAGTCCCTTATAAGAAGACCTGCTGTGTTCAAAGTATAGAAGATGGGCATTGATTTCAAAACACTCCCTGGGGCAATTTTTCCACAATTTCTCAATGCAAAATTTCCCCTGCACACTTTCTCTGCCAGTTGTGTGCTCATGGCACAATCTTAACCTGCTCATACTTTGGTGAAAGGACAACTGCAACAAAAAGTATCCATCATTTAATGTACAAATGCAGAGGTGACCAAGGCCATCAGATCTATCCAGGTACTGTGGCAACGTCCGTTCTTGTACAGACTGAATCTCAAAAATTATTGGTGCTTCCACCCAGAGCTCTGCTGAGTCACTAATTAGGCTAAGTGGATTACCGCGCTCAAAAGAAGTTCATGGAGCTTTCCCTTCCAGTGGCATTTCTCTTAAAAATGAAGGGAGTTTCTACTCAAATTGGACTCCCAGGCCAGAAAAGAAGCAGAGTCTAAATGGAAATACAGGTAAAGACACCTGGAACAGCCATCTGGGACTACTCAGCATCAAGTCAGAGAGTTCTTCCTGTCCGACAGTGTGTTAAGAATGGCCATATTCTCTGTCAAGGTTTACCTTTAAATGGATCCAAGTGTAGCCTGAAGTGAACTGCAGCACAACTCTACTGACAAAGCTGAGGCAGGGATGAGAGCAGCAAGCTTTTCAGCCAGAAGGAAAGGACACAGCTGCATAGCCAGATGCCAGTGAGAACACCACAGTCACAATCAGAACATATGGTCATCACAGGCCAGCCAGATGTCTAAACAGTATGGAAAGCACTTCATGAAAATAATCATGCTATCAAAAGAGCAGAAATCTTATCTTGATTATCCCTATGTACTGGTTTGATAGCAAAGCAGAAGGAGGAATTAACTCCACACAAATATGTTGTTAGAGATGCCAAGTCAGAACTACAATTTAATAGGAAAACTACAATAAAGGCAAAAGCACTGAAACAGTGGCTTATACCAACAAAATCAGAATACAGTCTGACACCCTGTTGGTCAGGGTGGTAAAAGGAGTCCGGTTGGAGTGATGGATGTGGTCCTGTTGAAGCGATGATGCCGTAGAAATGTCCAGTCCTTCTCTGGAGGTCCAGTGGTGGTTATTGAGAGCTCTTCTCCTCTAGGAATCCAGCGGTAGTGGTCTCCTGGTGTCCCAAGCCTCAGATTATATACAAGTAAGAATGTTCAGTTCCTCCCCCAGGGTGGGGCATATCACAATGGGATGATGTAATTTTATGAGAAATTCTGGGAGACCTTGATGGCCCATTAGTGGATTTGGCCCCCTCAGGGTGGCTGCTGCTTCCCCAGAGGGAGTTATAAGGGCTGAGTCATGAGAAGGTAACGAACACTGCTCCAACCATTTTAACAGCTCATGTAAATTGTAGTAGAATACATACTTTTGGTTACACCTTACAGTGTAACCCAAGACACCTCATTTTTTTTGACCTTCATTAAACTTTCTGAGCTGGCATTTATGCACACCCTAACTTCTTTTAGTAACTAAGAGAATTTTAACCCTTCTTTCTGAAATGGGCAAAGGGAGGTCAGATCTTCAGCACAATGAAGAGGTATTTCCATACCTCTATACCAACTATTTCAATCAACCAGGCCCTCCTACAACATTCCTAATCACTGCTGCTTGTTCAGAGTCAAAGCGTATTAATCTCAGAATCTGCAGTTCTGAAGGTAATATAGGTTGGAGAGAAGTAAAGTATTTAAAAAGACCAAAATAGTGATGAGGTGTTAAATACCATTATCTATCAACCTTAATTTTACAGAGTGCACACATAGGCACCATAAGAATCCCTTTGCCCTTGGAGAGGATTGTAACTTGCTTTAACATTACAGGGATTTTCTTAATCTTTCCTCAAAGCACTGGAACAATCATATAAATATCCTGACTTATCTTGCAAATTAATTCTGAAAATACAGCCCTAGAGCCCTATGCCTGCACTCTGTTAATTTTGCTCAATGAATAGCAGCAGCAGCTGAGGACAGAATGCTGCTGTTTTCTGCCAGGGAAGTGTTCACCATCCCTGCCAGCAGCAGTAAATGCACTGAGTACGCCTAGACAAATGGGATCCAGCTGTTTCAACACACACCCACAAACCAGCTGGATAGGGCATTGTAAGTGGAGTGGCAGGTCCAGATACTTTTGTTCTCTAGATACTTCTAAGTCTTGGAAAAACTCATGGAGAAGAGGCAAATGTTGTTAGGTCCCCCAAACAATTTGTCTGACATTTTGGAGCGTGGCAGAAACCCACCTGACTAAAAGATACAATCAGCAGGTTGGCATTTGATCATCCAGTCATTACATTTGGTCCCATCAGACACCATCCCTGTGACAGAGCTATGGGCACTATTGGAGCAAAGCATCTTTTATGATGCAACTTTCAAAGTGAGCAGAAGTTTTAATCGAAGAACACTTCTGTTGCAGGGCATCTGCCTCAGTGGGTTCCAGGTCTTCAGCCTGATTTGTAGTCTGCCCCATTTCCCTCATACACAAAAGTTTCAATTGTCCACATTGATCTCCTGTGCAATTCACCTGCTGACAAATCACCCTTTCATATTAGTGATGCTTAAACAACTTTCTCTCTACCTGCTCCCAACAAAAGCAGATAACTGATTTTCTTCCATGTGTTCAGGTTTTTTGTCTGCCTGGCTCCAATGAAGCCTTTTACAGTCACCTGTAGTTTTGCTTATTTGGCAGTCCAGAAGACACAAAGAAATGAGAGGAAAGATGTGTGCTAATGTCTTTACAAATAATTTGGGGTGAAGGTCTGGGTGTTAACGTCTTTGAAATTGGTCTTAATGTGTCTCTACCAGCTTTGTGCAGCAGGTTCATTACGGAGCCCAGATAGCTTGGCTCCTGGAATAGACAAGGAGGTCTGCACAAGGCTAAACTTTGGGATAAAACAGTAGGTTCATGCGGGAATATGTGGTAGGCAGTTAGGGAAGGCTGTACCTTCTGAAAGGAATGAGGGACTTATCCACTTTACAAAAAAACTGTGTGTCTGCTGGTAGATAAAACCAGCACTGAGAGATAGAAGAAACAATAGGAAGAATTCCACTGATTGATGAATGGAATGAGAGAGATTTGTCTTTACAAGTAAACTGTAAGTCTACTGATAAATGAAATTGTATATTGAGAGATGAAAGAAATTATGGGAAGAACCATGAATTCCAGGAATTAAAAGAAAAAAAATAAGGGGAGGACGGGGTTATACATTAGAAGGGAATCTTAGGTATCAGGCATTCCGGGAAGTCTGTGCCTCTCAAATACCTCAGCCAATGGGGAAAGAGAGAGGGACATGCAGCCGGGAAATTAGGATAAAAAGGAGGCTGCGTCCTCCAAAAATCTGAGAGATCCCAGGGGACATGCCCCATGGCCTCTCCCTTTATTCAAATAAAGTAAAAGGACTCCTCTGTCTCCTTTTTGGACATAAACCTCTGGTGTTTGTGGATATATTTTCCTAAGACTTCCTAGTACCTCAGGCAATGGGAAAAGGACGAGGGCAACATGCGGCCATGAGTTAAGATAAAAGGAGGCTGCACTCTCTGAAACGTCGAGGGAGAAATGCCCCCACGCGTGTGCCCCAGTGGACTCTCTCTCTTTATTCGAATAAAGCTGAAGGACCCCTGTCTCCTTTTTAGACATAAACCTCTGGCATTTATGGATTTTCCTGACATGAACAATAGGTGTCATTCTGCTTTTGGTTTTTTTTAATTGACTGAATGGCTGCTGAAAATGTTTTTAGCTTAAGTTCTTCTCCTGCTAAAAAGCATAAGATGAAACACTGAAGTGCACAGCTTGCTTTTTTTTTCTCCCCTCTAAATAGAAATCAATAGTCTTTCCCCAAAGGAAAAGAAAGCCCAACAAAGAATTCAGGTCTGAAATGTGAAAGCACAGCAACATGTTTTGGAAATGCAGTTTTCTGACAGTGAGTAAATTAATATGAAGTGTTGTCTTGGAGTGAGTGTATTCCATGATAACGTGTATTCTTGGATAGTGTATTCCATGATCCTCTGCCTTGTGCCCAGAAAATGCTTATTGTATCTTTAAGACCAGGGACTGGTGGATGTGGGGCCAGGGAGGCTTCTTCTTTGCTGCCCAGGTGTTTTGAAGCGTCACTGCCCAAGTTTGCCATGGCTCTGGGCAACGTGTTTTTTGCTTGACTGAAAAGCTTTTTTTGGCCCAGGCAAAAAAGTTTTTCACAGAAATCACAGAAATCACAGAAAGACTAGGTTGGAAGAGACCTCTAAGATCATCGAGTCTAACTGATGCCCCAACAGCCCAATTAGACCATGGCACTGAGTGCCACATCCAATCTTTCTTTAAACACATCCAGGGATGGTGACCCAACCACCTCCCCAAGCAGATCATTCCAGTACTTTATTATCCTTTCTGTGANAACAACCCCAGCTCCCTCAGTCGTTCCTCACAGGGCTTGTGCTCCAAGCCCCTCACCAGCCTTGCTGCCTCCTCTGGACGCGCTCAAGCGTCTCAACGTCCTTCCGAAACTGAGGGGCCCAGAACTGGGCACAGCACTCGAGGTGCGGCCTCACCAGTGCCGAGTACAGGGGGAGAATGACCTCCCTGGTCCTGCTGGCCACACTGTTCCTGATCCAGGCCAGGATGCCCTTGGCCTTCTTGGCCACCTGGGCACACGGCTGGCTCGTGTTCAGTCGGCTGTCAGCCAGCACCCCCAGGTCCCTTTCTGCCTGGGCACTGTCCAACCACACCATTCCCAGCCTATAACGTTGCAGGGGTTTTTGTGGCCAAAGTGCAGGACTCGGCACTTGGACTTATTAAATTTCATCCTATTGGACTCCGCCCATCTATCCAACCGTTCCAAGTCTCTCTGCAGAGCCCTCCTACCTTCCAACAGATCAACACATGCTCCCAGCTTAGTGTGATCTGCAAATTTACTAATGAAGGACTCAACACCTTCATCCATGTGGTCAATGAAAATATTGAACAGAAGTGGCCCCAGCACAGACCCCTGAGGGACTCCCCTGGTCACTGGCCACCAGCTGGATGCAGCACCATTCACCACCACTCTCTGGGCCTGGCCATCCAGGCAGTTCTTAATCCAGCAAAGAGTGCTCCGGTCCAAACTGTGGGCTGCCAGCTTTTCCAGGAGTATGCTGTGGGAGACCATGTCGAAGGCCTTGCTGAAATCCAAATAGACAACATCCACAGCCTTTCCTGCATCCACCAGGCGAGTCACTTGGTCATAAAAGGATACCAGGTTCGTCAAACATGACCTACTCCTCCTAAACCTGTTCTGGCTGGGTCTGATACTCTGGCCATCTTGCAAGTGCTGTGTGATGGCACTCCATATGAACTACTCCATTACCTTACCAGGTACCTTTCCTTGCCTTGGTGCAGAGAGGCTGCAATGGCGATCCTTAGACTGCCTTTAGGTAAGAACTGATGCTTTGTTGGAGAGCGGGGACTCCGCACCAGCAGGAGTGAAGTCGCGCCGCTCCAGCTCAAAGCCCCTGCGAGCCGGCCCAGGAAAACACACTGAGACTTCAGCCCAGCTGCTTTGCCTGCCATGACTGTTCCTGTGGAGCCCTGCTGTGGGGAGAAGGTCAACGCTGGACAAGCCACTGGGCGTACATCTGCTTCGTGATAGCCCCTGGTTGTTTTCTTTTTTCCCTTGAGAGAAAAGCCGGCCCCATCTTGTACCGCCTGTCATGAGCAGGTATTTCTCCAGTCTTTTGGGTCTTTTGTCCCAGTGTATGCACTTGGGGTAAGGTCTGACAGTTTAATAACTAACAATTATTTACCTTTTTTTCCCCTTGGCTTATGGGCATTCTGTTTCTTAATAAACCCTTGGGGTCTTTTTTTTCCACTTTCATCTATTGGTATTCCTTTCCTATTGGTGGAAAGGGATAACTGGAACCCTGTAGAGGAGACGACACTCACTCCAGTGTCCTCTTTTAAACTGTCTCTCAAACTCAGACAAGTGTAAAATTCAGAACAGAATCTGCCTGTAGTCACTAGCTCCTGTTTGCTCAGTTTTCTCCTGAGGCCAATTGTAGTTCTCCTGTCAGCCAAATTCCTACAGGTCTTTTGCAGACAAGTAATTTAATTTCTATAGCATTTTAAAAAGCTCCATGTGAATATTATTTTCACAAAGAATAATTGGGGGTGTGTGGGGGAAGATTATCTTATGTATGGACAACACAGTTGAACAATATTCTTCTAGATCAGTATGTCCTTGTGCCACATTTTCAGCTCTGCCTTTTAATTCACATAGTTGTTGTCTTCTCCAATAATTGCTCAAGAATTATGTCGTCACATCATTGGCATTTACATCAGAGAATCTCAGCAACTTGTCATGATACCAGGGGTTGAACAATGTTTCTTCTACAAGTATGCTGTCATTGCTTCACAACTCATTTAGGCTGATTGCAGATGCCACTCATCATTTCCTTAAGAAATCTCTTTCATGGGCTATTTCGATAGAAAAAAATAATTTGAAGCTTTGAAGGGCCATGAAGAACTTAAAGAAAATAGCTTCTGCAAATTTCCTTCCACAGTTTTTCAAAAGAAAAAGCAGATGCTTCTGCATATTGTGGGAACTGAACTCAATCTCAAGGACAGAATACTGTGTGTTATTATCCCAGGCAAAATAATTTTAGAGGGAAAAGTACCTGAAACATTTAGAATCATACAATCATAGAATATCCTGAGTTGGAAAGGACCCACAAGGATTATCAAAGTCCCAGATCCTGGTTCTGCATATGTCAGTCCCAACAATCATGCCATATGCCTGAGATTGTTGTCCAAATGTTCCTTGAACTCTGTCAGGCTTGGTGCTGTGACCACTTCCCTGGGGAATCTGTTCCAGTGCCCAACCACCCTCTGAGTGAAAAACCTCTTCCTGATACCCAATCTAAACTCCTCCTGACACAACTTTAGGCTATTCCATGGAGCCACTATCACTGGACATCACAGAGAAGAGATCTGTGCCTTCTCCTCACAAGGATGTTGTAACTGCAGTGAGATCTCCCCTCAGTCTCCTCCAGGTTGAACAGACC
The DNA here is from genome assembly GCA_013390045.1 of Picathartes gymnocephalus. Lineage (NCBI taxonomy): Eukaryota > Metazoa > Chordata > Aves > Passeriformes > Picathartidae > Picathartes > Picathartes gymnocephalus. The sequence goes on along the minus strand of WEKY01024946.1, from coordinate 3,146 downwards.
AAGTGACCCCAGCTGCTCCTCACGTGGCTTCTCCTCCAGACCCTTTACCATCTGCTGTGGTGCCAAACTATTAGAAAATAAATGTTAAATCAATTTCAATGCTTGCTCCTGGTACAATCCAGCATTTGCCAAGCTAAGAGTTTTCCGACCGTTTCCTCTGTTGATCACTGTTGGTCTGATTCAGCAAATCATCCAACAATTGATACCTCCCTCTGTGATATTCCAGATTCAAAACTGTGATATTCCAATTCAAAAACTGCTCAGGCTCAGTTGCCCTCTAAGCCCTGAACCTGTAAACCTCTCAATCTTGAATATTGCCACCACTGGAATGATCCTTGTCTTTAAAAGTGAGAAAGCAGCAAAGTGTGTAAGTTACCCACGATTACCCACTAAGTCAATAGCTAAGTCAACAGAAAAGTCTTCTTTCAATTCCAGTCCCAAACTTTACATATAAGAACTCAGAGATTATTGAAAATACAACTTCTACAATCTTTAAATTCTAATATTTACAGCAGAACTAACATCTGAGCCTGTGTTCTGTGCCCTTGACCAAGTACTGGATTCATACATCAAGACACAGAGTAGGAGATTTTTCTAAACATCCCCTCTTTGTTATGCAGGCTTTGGAATTGATTTGGGAGGAATTTTTGCCTCATAGCAAAATTACATGCCAGATAACAAAAACATCAAGTAATTGTGTATTACTGAGCTCCCTTTAAGATTTAATCATGTTTTTTCTTATATCTATCTTGAGAATAACTATTAATTTCCAAGCATCACAATTTTTCCACCAGAGAGTTTTGTTACCTGCCTATTTTATTATCATTCCTAAATCCACCACATGTATATGACTTCACATTTGCTTATCATCATAGACATCAGAGAGCATAAGAAAACTTCCTAGAAACTAAGAAGTACCTGAAATTTTCTTGAGCTTGCAGACAATGGAATCCTAAAGCACTTCTCAAAGCAAATCTTTTAGCAAGGGTGGTTTGCTAGACAAAAACTCAGGTCCATCCAGAGGAGAAGAGAGAGATCCTAAAGCAGGGCTGGAAATTCATATTTGATATATATTGGAGGTATGGAATTTTTCAGTCATTTATATACAGTTCCATCCAATTCACAGCAATGATTTATCAGGAACTAAGTGGTATTATCACACAAAAAGTAAAATTTGCTCTTTAGGAAATAGATTTAAATCTTTGATCCAGTATTGACAACTTGCAAAAACTTACAGGAAATTCAAGGGTTTGGAGTTTTTTACCCTTTATACATTTGGTCACATACAGAACCTCTGAGTCACTCCTGAAATCCATTGCTTGATATTTACTGGAAGAGTAGATGTGAATTTTCTCTAAATTCTAAAACACATCAATTTTATTTGAAGACAGATCTTGTCTCTTCCTGTGGATGGGCACTGTGTGAAGCTGTCATTGACAGACAGTGAGAGCTTCAATGTGGTTTCAAACACATCACTCCATAATATAAATTTAACCGCGACAGACATCACGAGTGCTTCAAACAGAAGAGCCCCTTTCCATCTCCCTTTGCCCCACCCATCTTATAAGTGACTCTTTTGTCTGCCAGTGTGAGTTCTAGAGAGGTCTATCATCTCTGGCTGATCCCAGCCCATCCAATCAATGTGATTAATTTTTAATGTTTTCCAATAGTTCACCTTTACAAAGCAAAAAACACTGGTTTTAATGACTGGCAATTTCTGCTGCCTGCCATTTTAATTGCAGAATTTGTTTCAAACTCCTGCCTGTCAGCATCAAAGCTCAAGCCTTAGACCACCCCACCAGCACCAGGAGATGTTCTTTTAAAACCAGTCAACATTATCTTCTCATTTCCTGCTACCTTGCCAGCTGTATCTGCAGACTTTCCTGTGGCTGGTACAAATACAGAGGAGGAGGAGCTTCCATTCCAGGGAGCAGACTTGGCATACTTCTATCTGCCTGGTGTTAAATTTCCTGACTTAAATCTCTTTAGTCAGGTGTACAGGGGCTGAAGGATGCCAAGTCTTACCGTAAAAAAATGCACACCCTGAAGACAACAGACACTTGAAGTCTTCTGGGTAGCACTGGTTCTTTGACTTTCAGAGCATGTTTTGAAATTGCCCTTTCTTAGCAGGGGACACAAGCAGGCTCCTTCTATCCCAAAGATCTCCTTCACACAGCCTTTCACACCATCATGTCAGTACCTTTCTCACTAAGTGGGGTGAAATAAATTTATACATGCGCTAGTTGTCTGTGGGCTTTAGCAAATGACCTCTTAATCAGCCAAACACAACAAAAACACAAGCAAAAAATGTTCCTTTGCCCAAGAAACGAATGCAGAAAGCTCAGGAAAATCCATTTGCCCTGGCAGAAAGAGCATTGCATAATGTCCCTGTGTACTAGGGAGCAGGTGACTTTTCATCATCTTTATCTTTCGTTAAAGGCTGTCTCAGGTTCAAAAGGGGGCTATGGATTTGGAAGATGCAGCTGGCTCCAAAAGCACCAAAGAAAATAGTACGGTAAAAATCTCCAGTGGTAAAGTAATGGATCAGGTAATGGATAGAAAAGAATCTGACATGATTTCAGACAGCATTTGCATGAGAAACGAGCCTTTAAAAAACCTTCTGAATAGCACTCAAATAGGCAGTCAGTCATCCTTTTCTCTTCCAAGAGAACTCCCTGTAGCAAAATTACCTAAATTAGCATATCCTAATTTAGGGTACTGGAAACTGTAAATTTTTTTATCTAGTGTCTTTACAAGTGTGTTTCCTGGTGGCTAATGACATCAAAACATTTAATAAAGAATTTCATTTTAAAAGGCCAGCTGGGCTCAGATTAAATATTTCATCTGGGAAAACTTTGGTCTTAAAATTTCAAGGTCATTTAATTGCAAGTTTGCTCAGAATAGTGGGAAAGAGAAGGCTGTCCATCAGCAGGCCATCCCGCTGCATCCCGCAGCCTGGGAGCTAAGTCCCAGTCTGCAAGGGGTAATCTCCCTTGCCTGCCTCTGCAGTCACGTGTCAGAAACATCCCCAAATGGTCTCTCACAGCAGCTCAGTTATGCTCTGGTTCACAAACAGCATTAGATCCAGTATCCTGGCCTTTGTGCATTATATGCCATGGGATGACTTTTTCTGAGGAGAGGAGAGG
>WEKY01024945.1:18361-35198 GCA_013390045.1 Picathartes gymnocephalus | reverse complement strand
TATATATATGTATATATAAATACCTCATAAGACTCATTACTAACTGGATTTTGTGCAATCTCCCTTTCTAATTACCATGGGCTAGGTCCCTGGCAGATGTAAAAATCATGTAACCATCACCTTCAGAAGGAAAATGCTCAGGACCTGGACCATACAAACCAGCTGCAAAGCAAACTAAGTATGCTGGTAGCTGGTGACCAGTTTGAACTAGGAAAAAAAACCTTTGAGATATTTTAGATGTATTTGACAACTGTCTTATTCATCCCCTCCTTTTATTTACAGACTGTCTATGCAAACAGACCTCAATTCTTCTTAAGTAATCCCCAAACCCAGCAAGTACCTCTCTGCACAAAAATCATCCAGGTCTTCGTACAGCCATGATCACTGCGCCATTCTCCTTCCATAGTTCACCTGCTTTGAATGTCCTTTGTTCTGTTTGTACAGGAGAAACAACATCAACAATAATATCAGCCATTCTTTATGGACCAACACAAAGCACTGCAGAGAATTCCACATTCAAATACAGTTCTAACAGAAAAAAAAAAAATCTGTATGTATAAGAGGATGTTACTGTAGTATTGATTTTTAGAAGTGTGTCTCGTTTCATCCAGAAATAAGTTTTGGTTGCTTTTCCTCCACCACAGGTATTGGATATCAAGGACACTCAACTACATGTCAGAACGAGGAAAGACTAAGAAAGCTGCTTCCAACCCTGACCTTAGAAAGGTTCTTATAAAAGTCCAATTCTCGAAGAAGGTGGTCTGAAATAGTCAGAATCTTACCTGATCCCAAAGTTTTTAGCTCTATCTCCTCTAAGAACTCCAATGTAGCCTTTTCCGGCTTGGACAAAAATAAGTCAGTGTTAGCAAGGACGATCCCTGTCACAGCCGCACCAATGGCTCCCAGGCCAACAGACCACATGCCCATGGTGAAGGTCCCCAAGTCAGGCAGGAAGGACATTTCTGGAAAGAGAAAGAAAGAACAGCTCTGACATTGGGCATCAATGATGCCAGAGGAAGGAATTGGATTAAAACAACTAAAAGCCCATGCAGCTAATTTTAGTTTAATGGAGATGATCTGTGTATTTATTAATGTACTGAAATGGGTTTTAAAAGACAGAGATTATATTCCAGTTCTGTGCCTGACCCACATCAAAACTAGATATTAATAAGATATTCTTATCCTTCTCTGCCACCAGACTGATAAAAACATTAATAATTAAGTGCTCAGATGCACTGAGGGGAAAGATGATCGAAATGTATGTGTGTAATAAAGACCCTCTAACAATATGACCTGTATGTTAGCCAGCAACCTAAATTATTACAGTAAGACAGCAGTTTCTTTCAAAAAAAGAAGCATTTGTAGACGAAATGTTTTACACACACTAACTTATATTAAACAGTGAACTTTACAAATATACTATAGAAGACTTGGAAAAAAACTAAATCTAAGCCTGCTATATCTGGTTCATCATAAGTGGTAACCTTTCACATTCCTTACAGTTCCCCACTAGAACCAAAGCAGGCACAAAGCCAAACTCAGAGCTCATGCTTGCAGACAGAAAAATGTAGACTTGCAACCATTTTATTACCCAGTGATCCAACATTACAAATATGCCTGGGACAGCACCTTCTTCCTCTATGCTAACTCGCTGCCACTCTTGCTAAAGCAGACAGGACAGCAGGGACTAAGAGCCTAAGCTCACACCCACCAGTGAAATCTGCCAGCATTGCAACGGGAACCATTACATGCGAACACTGCAGTGTTAATGTACAAACCCTGCTTGTGGTTACTGGTGGCAATTTTGTTTAACCACCTTCTATCCACAAACCCCCCACAGCCCAATCCTGACCCTTGCGAGTGTTTCACAAGCCTGGAAAGGGCTTCCAGTGAGGCAGTATCAGTTAATGAGGATGCTGGAAATCACACTTAGGCCTGCCTCGTGGACAAAGTTCAAGATCCAGCTCTGAGTAATAACTGGTACAAGAGTCACTGGAGTTTTGGCAGTGTAAGAAGTCACTGGACACTTACATCACAAGGGCTGTAGATTTGCACTCACACAACTGTAGCATTAAACACAATGGAGAATCAATTTTTTTTCTCAAAAACCCTATTTCCTGATAGAATAATTTGGTAAATATTGCTCTCTGTATATATTTTTCTATGGGTGAGGTTCCCACTTCAATAAATGCAAGAAAATATCACTCTTTTGAACTGTGACTGGCAATAAACCAGACATACATATCATCTTTATCCCCACAGCTAGCTGTTGCCAGAATTCAGAAACAATTAGGAATAGCTCTTCACTTCTGTGCGTAGAATTTTCTGTGAGAAAATCCCTTTGTGTCCTTAAATCCAGCTCCAGAATACTACTGATAAACAAACACAACATTGGGAAACAAGCAAAAGAAAAGATCACATTGTTCCTTTAACAGCATACTTGGTTTCAAGGGAGGCAGTATCATGGTATCTAAAAATATAAGTAATCCATGATCCTGAGTAAGAAACAAGGCCAGTTTACACAAACATCATGCAGATAAGGGAACAGAACCTACCCTATTTCACCACTTATTTCTAACCAAGGCAAAACTTCCTTGACTGTATCTGCTTTCTTTACATACTTCTTTCAAACATGAAGTCATGTTGTAATGGTATTTTTTTATATCTGCCTCTGACACCTATCAGAGACCATCTTGACCCCAGCCTTTGGAATGATTCAAATGTAACTCCAAATGTATGTAATGCAGCAATACCTTTGTGTTAAGTCTTAAAATCTGTGGCATACCCAAAAGGCTATAGCCCTGCTCCCTCCCTGAGTCTGATAACCCAATTATTCTTTGGATTTCAATCTTGTCAGATCAAGAAGTGTTTTCCTCTTAATTCATGGTTACAGAGAGGTGGAGAAGGACCCAAGTATTAATCCCTTGTGCACATCATTTGTGTACAAAAATGTTACAAAATTTGTGGCAAGTGATTAATGAGTAGTTCTTACATAGCTTTTTATTTTTATTAGCATAAACAGCATCTCAAAAAGTCAGCTTCCAATCGGTAGTCATTGATCCAGGAGATCGTAGTCAACACACCTCTTCAGTTTAGTTGGACCCTTTGGTCTCCACACAGTGACAAAAAACCCAACCCTATTCAAATATGGGAAATTTTTGCTATCTATATAAATAGGAAAAAGGAAAATGCAGCTCTGCAGGGTGATACGTAAATTCCTCCCCTGCTAAGCCAACACCATAATGAGCCACTTTGAAAAACATGCATGGGAAGCAGCAGGCAGGATTATTAAAACATTTGCTAACGAGACAGGCTGAGCCCTGACGCATCATGTCATTGAACCCCAAGTGCCGAGACTGACTGGAAAACAGCTGAGCATTGCAACTAGCAGCTGTTTATTAAGGAAATAATTATTATATATAAATAATAAATATATAAATATTAAGCTCAAAAGGACTTCACAACCCTCCCCCACACCCCCACTTTAAACTACAAACACAACTGCCTTGTGATCAAGTTTTTAAGCACTGAGCAGCAATAAGAAGACATAAGAAAGCATCCCATAAGCCATAATCCATGAGAAGAGACAGGAGAGCATCCCGCAAGCCTTCAGCAGGGGTGCAGCACTCACCAGAAGCCATGCAGGCTGCTGAGCTTGGGCCACCAGCAGCTCCCCGCGGGCCGGCGCAGGCAGCAGAGCAGCCCGACTGCGCTGCACGGGGGCCGAGGGCAGGGCTGGGGAGGAGTCCGGCTCCGGAGCCTCTGCCTTCCCAGCACCGGGCTCTGCCAATCCCTGCCCCGGCCATCCTGCGCTGCTAAAAGCCAGCACGGCTGTCCAATCCAGGGCAAGAGTCATTTAAAGGGATCTTAATCGTTCAACCTTTTTTTTTTTTTTAAGCTGAACACATGGTTATCCTTTTTATGGGGGGGGCAGGTGGTACAGGGAACAGGAATTACAGAAAGCTTTTCTGCAGCTAGCAACACAGCATAAAACTTTAAAACTTTAAGATCTGCACGTTAAGCCATGCTCTTCTGTAGAACTGGGCATTTTTACAAGTAACGTTTTCCGTGTTTCAGCCTACTCTACATCTAACCCCTTCACACAAGCACACTGTACGCCAAAACAATACAAACAACCTGGAAAAAATTAAAAAGTCATCACACTGCACAATATTAGGAAAAAAAATAGTATAGAGGCTGTACTAGAGAATTAACCCAGTGTTTCTATAGTCAGTTACCTGCTTTAGTGGCAACATCCCTTTGCTAAAAAGCATCATTTTCTCTGGGACTATAAGATCTTCAATCTCTCAACTCTGCTAAAATTTCCAGAAAGGAATGAACACTCTTCTTTAAACAGTACAGGCCAAAGAAAAAGGGAAAAACATCTTTCTGTGCGTATGTTTTCGTGGTGACCACAAGAGATCTACAAAATAACTATGAGTTATTTTATGGCCTGTCAGTACTCAGTTAACCAGAATTTAAACAAGCTTAAACTTAATCCTGTTTTAAGTGCCAGTGGACAGTCTTCATTTTTGTCAAGACCAGTTAAAACCTTCTTTTCTAGATGTCTCATTTCCCTCCCACCCACAACCAAAGAAAAAATTGTCATTCAGAGGACAGCTATCCTTAAACATTTATTTTAACAGTGTAAACAGGACCCATTGCAGCTGTGTCCAGAAAAAAAAAAAAAAAAAAAAAGAGAAGAAAGCTTGTTTTCAAGATGTCAGTAAGACTCAGAGTAGCAAACAGATTTACTTACATACTTTTCCTAAAAAGAAAACTGTCTTACAAGTTGGTCTGCACTAGCAAATACCCTCTAGCCTAAAGTGGCTTTGACTGTTGCTTGTTCTTCCTTTCTGTCCCATTCCAGTTTCCCCAAGACATTCCATATCAAGACTAAAAATGTTTCAGTACTTTGTCAGGACTTGCGTATCCCAAACAAGTTAAGCTGATTTTTTATGAGGCATTCACCCCCTCCCCTCCAAAATGAGTCACGATTACAAATACCTTTGTAAGCTAACTCCTGTAAAGAAAATTTACAATTCACAATAACCTGGTAACATGCTCATCAAGATTTCATGAGCTTTTAAATACCATTAAGGATTACAAAATACAGCATCCTGACAGACCTTCAAACTTAGCCCTGCTTGAAGCAGGGATCTGACTGGAGAAACTTAGGAGTACTCTTCCAACTTACATTGGCCTGTAAGCACCAAAATCAATGCACAGAGAAGCCTCCTAGCATTTCTGGTGGCATGAACATAATTTTCACAACACAGGGGATTTTTTTCCTTTCTTTTTACCATTGTAAAGACCTAACAAACCACACATTGTGTCGAGAATAACAATAATCTTTTTATGTTTCTTCCCATTCCGTGCATGGTTTACTGCTGAATTCCATGCTCTTGGCTGTAGCTATAGAGAAAGTTGTTGTGTCAAGCAAACAAACCATACTTCTTCCTTTGAAAAGAAGTTGTTAGACCAAATAATCTCCCCCATTCTCACTGTTTTAAAGAAACCCAACATCTCAACAAGCCTTTTCTTTTGAGCAAGGGGGACCGAAGAGCTCTGGCACACCATTTTGGAAATCTTCCAGTTCTCTTGGTGTATTGAGAGGGAACAAGCAGCTAGATACTGTGCATGGAAAAATTCACATCTCTGATCGTCAGAAAATTGATACCTCGGAGATGGGAGACATGGCATGGAGCACCAAACTGCAAAAAATACCTATCTGAAGATAATACAGGATGAAGTCACTGCTTGGTCTGCTGGTGATCCAGAGCAGGAAAGCTGCACCCTGTGTCAGTCTGCAGAGGTGGGGGAGGAAAGGGAATACCAACAGACCCACTAATAATATACAAATCGGCATTTACTAAAAGCACAGCAGGTGCTGGGCAGCAAGCGACCTCTCCTGTTCTCACCCAGCAGATCCCAGTATTCGAAGTGCAGCAGAGTCAAGCTTAAATTAAGATTCTCCCACCTTTTTGGGGTTTTAGGCCTTGCTTATATTTTAACTTTCACATTTCTCACACTATACCATTCAAAACAGCGAAATTGTTATTAAAAGCAAAGACACAAGAAAATGGACATGTTTCAGCTCCATCCCATAGGGCAGAGGAACTCTGTGGATTAACGAGGCTGTAAGACATCGCCAAACATCCACCCAGTGCAGAACAATTTCCCCACAACCTTGTTTCCCCTTTCATCGCCTTCTATGAACTAGGTCTGATGGGAACAGTGCCCCTGTGGTTATAAAACACGAGGCTGGGCGAGCTCCGAGCCGGTCCTTCGAGCAGCTCAAAGGTGGATTTCCTGAGCTGTACGATTGCACCCAGGACCCAACCCGCGCATCACGAATGAAATGAGAAACGAAGCACGAAGTCTCTTCGTCCTTCACGGATCCTGCTGTGCCTACCTACACACGGGATAAGCAGGGATCTCTCAAAACGTTAAACCACGAGGGCAGGCATAAGCAGGATTTCAAACCTCGACAGCTCAGGGTGAGCAGCAGAGCTCCGATGGCGAGAGCCGCGGGGATCCCCGGCCGCCCCTCGGTGCTCAGCAGCCGGCGATCGCCGCCGCCTCCTCCCCGCGGGCGCACTGCGGCTGCGACCCGGCACCAGCGGGCAGGGACAGAGCACCCCCGTGGGGGACAGCCCATGGGAGGGACAGCCCGGCCCCGGGCGGCACAACGCCGTTCCGTGGCCCTCCCACCCGTCAGGCGCCCGCTCCTCGGCCCCGCACTCACAGCGCCGCTGTCCCGCCCGCCCCGACGCGCCGCACGCACCCGCGGCCCCGCACCCGCACTCACAGCGGTGCCCCGCACTCACAGTGCGGCCCCTCGGCCCCGCACCCGCACTCACAGCAATGTCTCGCACTCACAGTGCGGCCCCTCGGCCCTGCACCCGCACTCACAGTGCGGCCCCTCGACCCCGCACCCGCACTCACAGCGCGGCCCCTCGACCCCGCACCCGCACTCACAGCGGTGCCCCGCACTCGCAGCGCCGCCGCTCCCGGCCCAGCGGCACCGCCCCCGGCGCGCTCCGCGCACGCACCGCCGCTAGCCGTGCTCGGTGCCGTTGGGCCCGGCGGCTCTGCGCCGGTGCGGGCAGCGGGATTAGCCCCGCCGTTAGCGGCCGGAACGGATGAAAGCCTTCTGTTCCGTCTCGGACCCCATTGTCCTCTCTCGAGGGCTACTGTAGCTTCTGGCTAAGCAAAGAAAGAAACGAAATACATTATGGGACACAGTACTTAAATATGCAAGGCAAAAAAAGCACCCAGCCCATAACGACCTGAGTCCAAGAATGTAGAGAGCTTATCATTCAACTAATCTGATTAATGGGGCACTTAAAATGTTTGCATATATATTGCATTCAAGAATATACTTGCTCAGATAAGCCAGCCAATAACATGTCACAACATCCTTTAACAAACACGCTCTTCAGATCCTTGTGGTCATTAGGCACCACTCCAACCACAAACTCAGAGGACTCGTCTTCACTACCAGAAGGGTAGTAGCAATGACAGAACAGTCTGGTCAGTAACCCAACAGCAGCTCAGGAGAAAACATAATCCTTTTGATGGTACTGGAGTGTCTACATTTCACCAACCACTGTTTTTCACCACCTTCCAAACTTAACTGACAAAATGGCCTTTTCTTATCACTCTGCTACTGCAGCAGAGCACAGCAGCAGCCACGTGCTGCCAGAAAGCCACATGGAACAGCAAGTTCTGCATGACAGAGCCTATTGCACCATGATGCATTGCACATATCAGAATGGCATGGGCTCAGGCAGTTGCAAGGAAAATGCTTTGAGTTTTTTAGCCCAAAATTGAGGTAGTTATGATTTTATCTACACGCATTCTTTTAGAAATCAAATAGATTATAAAAAGAACTAAAGTCACTCAGCAGCAATAAAAAAATAACCTAAGCAAACCTCATGGCAGAAACAGCATTACCAGACTGCCTTCAAGAGATGGGGAATGTAGAAGGATTAAGAATTTGTGGCTGCTTTTCTCCTGGAAAATACATGAAGCAATATCTCTGCTTTTTCTCCTTAATCAGTGTGGGACAGTTCTCTGTCAACACCAAACATAAGATGCTGAAGTGACTTCGTAATTTTTTCAAAACTCAATCAGCACTAGAATACATGTATCTGCCATGCTGACACGGCAATCTTTGGAAAAACATCATGAGCAAAAAAAATGATTGGCAAATTTTGTCAGCCGTCATTGTATAATTAAAACCCTAAATTCTGCAGGCTGTCAAGATTCCTTTCTTCTGAATTTTACCATGGTTGTGGACCAAGCTGACAACATTTGGCAATGGTAGCATGGCAGCTCCATTATTTTTATTTCCATGGTAAGCATACAAAATGAACCTTTTTCTTAATGACCACATTACACCTCTAACAACCTGGCAGCTGGCCTTCACAATTACAAGGTAGCCAATATTGCTGAGGAGGAAAAAAAAACCACCTAGCACAAAATTGTAATACCTATTTATTCTTTGCCCTGGGCAGGAGTCCATGACAGTAGCAAGCAGTTAATCTCAGAAGTGACCCTGATTTCATGTGTCTCTATTGTAAAAATGTTGCAAAAAATGCAGAAAAATCTGAGCCCCACACATCTGGATTCCATCCAGGAATACCCTCCTGCTTTACAAAGCAGCAAAATCCTTTGAATACATGCACACATCTAAGAGACACAGAACTCAAAAGAAATACGGTGTCATGAAAATACTGGAATCTACCCTTCCCTACCCAAAACTCCAGAAAAGCTTGCTTTCCTTGAAAAGCTACTGTGTTGCATTAAGTGGAGTTGCACCATTACTTTGTCTGTATTAGAATACCTTTGCCTTTTCAGAAAAGTAGTGAAATTTTGGCAGGAAAGCTGAATGGGAATTTGACTTCTTTGGTTTTTGGTTTTCCCTCTTGATAAAATCACATTATGATTGACCTATTATAGTTGAGTTTTTCCATGCACCTATTCAGATGTTACTCACATATTTTTCTTCTTTAAAAAGTGACTAATAAACTCTCTAACACATACATACACACTTCACAAAGCAACAGACACCAATATTTAATCTTCAAGTTCCCAGGTTTTGAACAGTGTTCTTAAAAACACATTTGGCCCTTCTCTTCCTGCCTTCATGATTCAGTTTTATAGCAGTGAATGAGGAGAATGAGTCAGTAAATTGCTTGTACATCAGTTAATTAAATTCCCCTGGCATGCCTGTAAGTCAGAATGCACTGTATCAGTAGTTATGCTAAAACATGATCTAGCATTACGAAACTTTCAATTCATGTGCAGAATGACAAAGCTGTGCGTTATTTCAGGAGTTATTTCTTTCTCTTGTTGGATCATGCTTCTATAGATCAGCCTCAGACCAAAGGCATTGTTAGACAAATGGCCTATATTAAACAAGCTGCCTTTTCTATGAGGAAACAGGAGCTCTTTGAGGCAACAAGACAGTGGTGGACTAAGGTGGAATCTAGGCCCTAGGTCTGTAAAAGGACTCCCAGAATAATTAAGACTTTAGATATCAAGTCAATAAGATTAGATGTAGGTATAAAAAAAAAAAAAAATACAGCTTGAACTTTTCACCTATGTGCTACTAAAGGCAAAGCCACACAGATGCAGACTGACGTAGATCTCTGCTAGGCCAGGCAAAGCTCTCTCTTGCTTGGAGGCTGGACAGTGACATGTGCTCATGTAGGGGTGCTCTCAACCTCATCCTGATTCTCAGGAAATAAACACACCAGTCAGCCTAGACACAGAAGCTCAGATTTATCTTAGCTAAGATCAGGGTGCAGTAGTCACAGAAGAAACCAAAGGAAATACAAGTATTTTGAAATTAGTTCATTCACGTAAGAGTTCACAGTGGGACACCAAGAAGAGATTGGTGCAATACCTCCATCTGGACAAGAACAGGAAGAAAGAATTAGTAAGTCTTTTCAGTGGGTATACAGATTCTTACAACAAATCTCTTTTGCAATAGCCTAATAAACACTGAATCACAGAAAAGCCTACCATTTACAAGACAAAAGATAACCAAGGCATTTGGAAAGTCAGATGAGGTCATTAGTCCTCCCACTGTCCTTCAGTCTTTAAATATCCTTGTGTCAGGTAAGTATAATTACTAAGTGTAAGCAAAATAGAATCTGTGGTCTATAGTTTGTCTGTCTCTTGTTTACTGCAGTGCTACAAATAAAGTTGCTCTGACTTTTTTTTAGTATTCTCATATTAGGTAGGACACTGAAAACCATCAAGAAGTTATTTTCAATGACTATCTAAACCACTAGAATAGTGATCAAGCCTCAGGCTCTACAAGCAAAACCAGGCTCTTGAACATCCCAAGTTACCCACAAAGATCGCACTGAAAAGGCAGTAACTGCACTTCTCCAAAATCAGGGCATCAGAGGAAAACATCATTCTGCAGTGATCCTGTTAATCACTTTCAACTACTGTGTAGTTTCTATCAAAATCCAGGCACACAACATGTTTCTAGGCTATTCCTCTTACAAGTTGTTGTGATAAACTGGCATGTTTAATATTGTACTATGGACTTCAAGAGTAGCCATGCATTTTACCATCTATCGAAGTCATGAGTAAGGACAAGATTGCTTGTGTCATTAATACAACTAAAGTGCCCCATATTGTCTAAGACAAGGAGTTTCTGTACTCAGACAAATAATGTACCTCACTGAGGTAGCTGTATGTAGCTAGGAAATCTGATGTAAATACTTTTCATGTAAGCATTGGAGGTGATCAATTTTTAAGGTTTAAAACAACCTGTTGCTTTAGCTGTTATTCAGAAGTATTTGTCCAAGCTCGAAGGCAGAAAACTGAGCTTTCTCTAACAAATTTGACCTTCTCCAGTAGAAGATGAGCTGCTCTTAATACTTAAAATCCGAGAGAAAAATTCCACGACCCCTTTTGCTAAAGAACATCCATGTTATAAAACCAAAATAACCCTGGTATTAGAAGCGTTGATGCCAATGCAGGTCATTTTGACAGAATTTGGCTAGGAATCAAATACACATGCCAGCAAGCCTCAGTTCCAGCTCCGGGTGGCAAGTTGTAATGAGTAGTTAGGCACAGTAAACTTCTAATCTAGCAGAGCTACAGCCACACTCTCTAACCACAGCCTTAGAGTTGAGCTCTTAATCCTCTCACTATACTATTTGTCCGCGTAACTTTCCTCTGCTAGAGCAAAACACAAATGTGTTACTATCAAACTCAATTTCAACCCTGCATTTCTGTATTTTGTGATAGTATTTGTTCTTGGTCTTTATACATCAACCTAGGAAGGGCCAAAAACTATGTATTTCGTATTTTCAATGCATGGCTTCTGTTTAATTCTTGGTGAACTTTCTTTTTGAGAGGTTATGCTCATCTCTCATGGGCACATGAACAATTTTCACATTGACATCTACCATTTTTACATAACTTAATCACAACAGCTTGAAAGGAAAGCAATATACCAAAGTATCCAATGCACAATCATCAAGTATCTGAAATGAACAAATTTAAATAATGGCTTAACCTGATAAGGGTGAATATCATGCAGAAATGCAACGGAAAAGATATTCTACTTACTTAGCAAGGTACATTTCAAGTCCACAGCATCCCTTCTGCAAGTCCTATTTCCAAACACATATGGGTTCATGTGCCTTTAATGGGAATGCGGAAGACTCCCAGCAGAATACATAACTAAATCATGATCAGCCTTTCTTCCTAGAACCAGAGTGTACTCCATAACCCTTCCTCATGACTGGTTTAGTCACCAATCTAGAACTAAAGTTTGCAAAGATTATTGTTTAGATTTTGCCTGAATGTTTTGTTTCTTAGATAAAGCCTGTCAAATTGTAATTGGTTTGAGGAATGTTGATAAGTTGTTTTTTTTGCCCAAGTAAAAAAAAAAAAACCATGAATATTGCCTTCTGTTAGTAATATGTTTAAGTGTACTGTCTTTCAAACATTTTTCCCCACACCCATTTTGTTCACATCCACTGTAATTTTTTTCCACTGTATAAACTGTCAAACAAACGTAAGTGTAGCACACACTTAAAATGATTGTGTAGGAGGTAAAACCCAAGAACTTTTTGGTTATTTCATTTTGCTAAATTAATAGCAAGCATAATTTAATGCATTTTGTATCCTTTTATTGATTTAACTAAATTTGTATTTGGTGATAAGTGGGTGACAGTGGGACAGCATGATGTGCGGTACGAAATAGTGTGCTGATTATGTTGAGAACTTTCAAGGTTGCCATTTGCTGGACTGCACTACCAAGCTAGCATTTTAACAGGGATTGTTCATTTGTATCCTGCAGGTTAAGCTTGGAATGCAGGCTTTTGGGGAGGGATAGGAGGTTGCTTAGGTAAAGGGGAGTGGTAAGGCTAATTCCATTTCAAGTCACGATTATCCAGGAAATGATCCACTGCCCATCCCTGTGGTTTTACTATTATGATCCAAGAACATCCACAAAAAAAAAGTTAGCACTCTGAGATAATTTGGCAAATGCTTTTCTGCCTATACCAGCTATTGTTCCAATAACAGACAACCTGCAGAGTCTCTGGTTAGTTGAAATTGAAAAAACTCTAGAGAAGAACAGTTATTGAAATCTTGATTAATTTACAGTTTCTCATGTGTAGTAAGAGATAGATTACAGACCCAAAAAGTTTATGGGATATGAATGAAAGTCACATCACCTGCGAGATGACTAAAGATCTACCAGGCCAGATGAGCAATGCCCTAGATGCTAAATAGGGAGAGCAGTGAAATTCACAAAGAATTCTGAACTGTAGCCATTTGACTCACACGGAAAGCATCAGAGCTGTGTTCTTGTTGAACCAGGGGAAGCCCTAGGTAAGCACATTACAGATGACGCAGAGGAGTTTGCTCTGAACTGAAGCAATTTCTAAATGACAGAGATGCCAAAGACAACCCTATCATCAAATGCCACAGGTTGAGCTTTGGATAAAATACAGAATAAACAGGGAAAAATTACGCTTCCACTTTAATTAAGATGGTATTCAGGCTTATCCTAATTAGTTAATTTTTAGTAATTTCCTCTAACTATTGCTATTAAACCATTCAGCTTATTAAAAACCATAGAACATCACAGATCTAAATGATTGCCTAACAGCTGCAAGCAGTTCATTAGGTACCTACAATCAAGCTTTTCTCTCACAGGAAGAAGGCATCAGTAACTACCCTTCCATTAATCCAGGGTTCTCTTTCTCTCTCAGAACAGTATCAAATTATTTACATACTAAAATTCACTGAGAGCTTACCCTTCCTAGGACAGCATCTCCTCTATATGCATTGGAGGGACTGGTTGGACACAAAGAAGCCAACCACAGCTTTTTTCAGAAAGGTTGATATTGTTCAACATTAGCAAAGCTCTATGGCATCTTCATGTTGTTACTAAAGAAATCGGTGTCTAGAATCAAGAAACACATGGCTATTGTTGTGGCATCCTAATCACTATGTTCTTAATACTACTAGGCAGCTCATCTCTTAGGGAAAGTGATATCGTCTCTGTGAATGTATTTTTGGTCTTATCTGATCATTTGCCTTAACCACCCTGTCATTCGTTTACGCTACGCCCTGCAATTATTTCTGGTATTCTCTACCTGCATTTCTATTCTCAAATTTCATAATATATTAAATAATTACTTCATGTGACTGTATAAATAGAGCACCTGACCAAAGTTAATGACCCATGGGATACTTTTTGCTACCCCAGGTAAACACAAATTGTTTGAAATTTAAATAACTATAAAAACAAATACATGCAGCTCACAAAATGACCAGTTTTTTAAAGACAACCTAAGTAGTTACACTTCAAAATTCAGAGCTAATGAAAGCTTCTAGAGATCATCTTCACATGAGTCAGAAAATTCATGAACATAAAAAAGGCTTCATAATCACAAAGGTGAGTTGAAACAAACTCCTTAAACAAGACAAAGACAGGCTGAGTGGATAAAGAAGGGATATGAAGAACAACCAAAGTCTAGTACTTAATTTAAAAAAAAGGCTTTTAATGAAAATCTGAATACAAAAATAACCAAAACACCCTACAGTCATTACGAACAAATCTTAAAGGCTTTCTCTTATCAGTTCCCTGATAGTTTGGCAAGCGCTTGTTTTCTCTGTTCTGCAGTCATATACTCACAGGCTTCCAAAATATTGACTATAATTAAAGTCTGTTGAATTGTTTTTGCTTTTACCCATATTCTTCCATTCATTCCCAGCACCAGCTCAAATGGGTACAATTGTGACAACTCCTGAATTATTTCACATTTGGGAGCCAAGAGCCTGTGAACAAGACCAAAACAAAGTCAGAGGAAGAAGTGTTCACACTTACAGACACCACATGATTATTGTTACACCAGTAACTCCAGCAGTATTGTTGATATGGGAGCTATTTAAGAAACACTGAAAGATGATCAAATTGCATATACATCCAAAATAGCTATACACTATCAGATTTTAAGGCTTCTGTCATATAAAATATATGCACCTAAAAAATAAAACTGTTGTAAATTTTTTTCTCATTAGATTCACAAGCAATCCATGACAAATTTAAAGTGAATTAGTAACTTTTACAACAATTTTATGATCTAATAAATTCTAAAAGTACACTGTTTGATAAAATGACATTTTTAAAGTGCTATTTATAAATCTGATACCCCAGAGGTGTCTTTCAAAACAGGAAAGTAGAAGGAAAATACTGTTCCCTGCTACTTCAGGAAACAGTATTAACAGCAATAAACAGACGACTTCATTTTTATTAAATGACAGCATCCTAAATATTGTAATATGTCTAGGTTTAAATCGAGCTTGAACAAGTATTCACAAAAACTAAAAGCATATCAGGATTTAGGAACTTACTTGTAATATGCTGTTATTTTTTTACTTGCATACAGACAAAATTCGGAAAACAGAATGGTTGCAAAAAGTTTTTTTTATCAGTTAACACTGACTTCTGATAGGACATATAAATCAGATAGTTATAGGTATGAAAGAGCGGTTCTGCACCTCCAGATTGCTTATCCAAAGAACAACAAAAAACTCCACCAAAAAGCAACAACAAAGTTTGACTATTGTTTACCCATGTAATTTGGTATTCTTTGATAGTCACAAAAAAATCTTGTATTTCCATCAGCATAAGTAACTCCAAAGTTCACAATACAATTAAAAGTTTATGAAACAGTCCCTAGATTAATTTGTCAGTTTTAAACTAAAATCCTACAATTTTTTTTATGTGTATCTTTATTTCAATGGAATTTATTTTTCTTTGGAAGTCAGAAAATAATGTGTACTGATGTGCAAAGACCCCTTTAATCAGCTGTCAGCCAAACATACACCCATCACTACCCCATTAAACAGAAAAAGGACAATAACCATTGCCACGTTTTAAACTCCAAGGTAGTATGTACATACCTGAAACACTACCCTGAATGTTTGACTTCCCCAGGTCATTACCTTTATTTTCCATACTATCCTGGCAAACACATCACTTTTTTTTTAAAGAGGTCATGCAACACTATACAAAAGAACTTTAAAGCCTCTTAAGAGGAAAAATAAATTTTCCTTCTATTCTATTCAGTAAAACTAGTTTAAATGCACTACAAGTATTACACAGCCTGATTCACCAAACTGCCCACACTGCTCAGAGGAAATAGTTGTGGGAATCTTACACATGAGAGAGACTACTTAAATTTCTTAGTACTTACTTTCTTATTAGACCTAAGGAAACTTTAAAGAGGAAGCCATCTTGTCCAATTATTCCCATTCCACTTGATTTTCCACTGCTGTCTATACAGACCATCTCTGGTTCCATGTCTTTATTTGCTACAACGAACTGACCATAAATAAGATCTCCCACCTAAACAAAACAGTGCCAGAGAACAAAAGTATTATCACTTATAATCATTTTGCAGGACAACAATAAAAAATATTCCACCAGCCTATTTTGTTTTTTTTCTACAGTTCCTTTCACATTCTGCTGATGGCGTTTCATCTGAGTGTAGAAACTGTGGCATACATGTGCCACACAACCATTCATAACAGTGCTGTAAGAAAACCCCACAAAACTAATGTTTTCTCCCAGCATCACACAGCATAAAAGCTTGTTTTAAAACCTCAACTTCGGAGTACCCTTTGGGATGCACATCACTCATGAACTGCATCTGCTCCTGGCAACACTATGTGCAAATGCAAACATGAGAGGGGAGCTGCCAGCCACCTGAGAGAGAGCAAACCACGCTAGTTACAGTCCTCCTAAGAATCCTCACAAAGCCAGCAGGATAACGGTGCAAAACCCTCCGAGGAGGGCCGAGGCGAAACCATTACAACTGGACCTGCACACCTCCTCTAACATGCGGCTTATGAAAACACTTCCACTCAGAAAAGCTACAGAAACGCAACAGAAGCGCCACCAAACGACGTGGCTAAAGCGCTACTGCCAGCTAACCAGGGCACCCACCTGCACGTTGGGCCTGTTCCTCTTCGTGGCGCCTTCGAAGGCCAGGTAGGACAGGGACGCCGGCTCGCTGCCGCCCACGTCCAGCCTGAACACGTCCCCCGCTTTGGCCGTCACGATCCCTATGACATGGTCGCCCTTCACCGGCACGTACTGCAGCGGGGGAGGGGGACAGAGGGTCAGGGGCTAACCTACACATACACACACAGGGACACCCGGGTCCTGCCGCGCCCGTACCCGCTTCTGCTGCGAGTCCACCCAGTAGGCGCCGCCGCCCCCGGGCCGGTGCCGCAGCAGCCCGCACTTGGTCACCAGCAGCCCGGCCCCGCTGCGCCG
>WEKY01024945.1:2110-18202 GCA_013390045.1 Picathartes gymnocephalus | reverse complement strand
CGGGCGGCTGCGCCGTGCGGCCTGCGCGGAGCGTTCGCGGGGCGCCAGCCACACCCCCGGCCGGAACGGCCGCCGGCCGCTGCAGCCGAGCCCGCGCCCGTTCCACCGCCAGGCTGCTGGAGCCGGCTCCTCACCGCTCACGGCACCTCCGCCAGCTGCCTTTCCTCCAGGGAAGCTGCCCTTCTGCAGCCTTCCATTTCTGCCAAAGAAAGGCCAAGATAGTGTTAGTGCACTTAAGCGTCGGAATTAATAAGCACACGGAGTTAATTCTTCCAGCTGCAGTTGTTGGCAGGGTTTTTTAATACCCGATTAGAAGTTGACAGTAAAACAAACAGCTGGTCAAATTTGAGGTGAACGTCAGCCAATGAGTTTGGCAGGGAGGAGAAAAGATCAGGTCAGTTGTGAAAGGAAACTGCTCACAGGGAGATGGCATTAAAACAGCTGGAAAGGATCACAGTGGGTCACCTGGTCCGTCCTCCCTGCTTCAGCAGGGTCGTCCTACAGCACATTGCACAGAACTGCATCCAGACAGTTCTTGAATTAATCTCTTGATAGAGAGATTCCACAACCTGTCTGGGCAACCTGTTCCAGTGTGCGGTCACCTGCACAAAGTAAAGAAGTTCTGCCTCGTGTTCAGATGTTCCTATGCATCAGTTTCTACCTATTGTGTGGTGTCCTAGTGGTTGGCACCACGGAGCAGAGCTTGGCACCTCCCCTTTATATATTTATACATATTAATGAGGTCCCTTATCAATCATCTCTTCTCAAGGCTGAACAGGCTCAGCCCTCTCAGCCTTTCCTTGTGAGAGAGATGCCCCAGTCCCTTAATCATCTTCATAGCCTTCTGCTGGAGCCGCCCCAGGATCTCCATGTCTGTCTCACTGGGAAGCCCAGAACTGGATAAAGCACGCCAGGTGGAGCCTCAGCAGGGCTGAGCAGAGGCGCAGGATCACTTCGCTTGACCTGCTGGCAATGCTCTTCCTAATGCACCCCAGGATCCCATTGGCCTTCTTGGCCACTGGGGCACTGCTGGCTCATGGAGATCTTGTTGTCCACCAGGACACCCAGGTCCTTCTCCACAGAGCTCCTCTCCAGCAGCTGAGCCCTCAGGTTCTCCCGGTGCTCGGGGTTACTCCTCCCCAGGTGCAGGACCCTGCATTTGCCGTTGTTGAATTTCAGGTTCTTCTCTGCCCATCCCTCCAGCCTGTCAAGGTTTCTCTCAAGGGCCACCGAGGTCCCGGCCCTTCGTCCCGTTCCTGTGCCAGCGGTGACCTTTGGAGCAGGCCCTTCACCCCTCCCCTCAGCTCCTGCGGGCGGTGCCCGGGCCCGCTGCGCTCCCGGCGCCGTCGCGGGGCAACCCCGCGCGTTTGGGGCCGGGCCCGGGCGTAGGAGCGGGGCGGGCCGGGGGCTGCCGTCCCGGGGCTCTGGGAGCTGCTGCCAGGAAGGAGCCGGAGCGCGGCTGCTCTCCGAGGGAACGCGAGCGGCTACAGCGCAGCCCCGCGGCGCCAGCGACAGCCCCCGGTGCCAGTGACTGTCGCGGAGCGTGGAGCGAGGCGGGGTAACGGGCCGGGCCCTCCCAGGATTCCGAACATCAGGCCTGGAGCGCAGGGGAAGGGGAGAGGCCCCGCCTGTGCTTAAATGGAGCCCGAGCAGAGGGCGCGGGGGAGGCTCGTGGGGTAAGAGGGTGGGCACCGCTAAGGTCGCCCGGAGCCGCCGTGAACGCGGAGGATGGGACGGGATTCGCTGCTGTGCCGAGTGCCGGGCCTCTGCCCCGCTGGGCCACGGCTGCCCCACATGGGTTCGGCCCCCTTGACAGCAAAGGAAGAGTCGTGTTTACTTAAACTGGGCTGGTAAAGTGCGTGCACAGAGATCGGTGCCTCTCGTAATTGTAGAGTGAGTGCTTCAGGCCCTCGCCTTGCATCCATGTCTTAAAGATAAGTTTGACATTTCAAACTAAAATTACCCCTTAATCGTCCTCACAACTACTTGCCTGTTCTTCGAATATCTGTGTAGAAGTTTTCTATGTCCTGTTGTGGTTTTCAGGGTTTTGTTTGTTTGTGGGTTTTTTTTGTTATCATGCAGACCTAGAATTAGCAGCATGTTTCCAAGTACTTTATGAATTATACATGTCCAAACGGTAAGGTGGAGTTTGAGCAGTTTTTTTCTGCAGTGATTGGTATAACTGACCTGCCACTGGAGCTTTTAAGAACTAAATCACTATTAAATGACTTTCTTGTATAAATTGCAAGCTTAGTAAAAAGTAATGTAATAGTCAGTGTTTGGCACCTGAAGCAAGAATTTTTAAACCCCCTAACTTAATTCAGATGTTGATGCCTAATACCTGTCTGTTTATTGTCAGTAGATTTGGATGGAGTCTCAGTATCTGAAGCAATGCCTGGGAAGCTGCTTGAAGAAGGGATTGGCAGAGGTTGTAGAGCATCGGCCAGCGGATCCTATAGAGTATCTTGCACACTGGATTTACAACTACAGAAGAAATTTAGATGAAGAAAAAAAGGTGGGTCTGACTTAGGCAAAAAAAAGATTGCTACAATATATTTGATGCTATTTAATATATATTTTGTTTTTATGTTTGAATGCTTGTGTGTTACTTCTGAAATAGAGAATGCTGGAGAGAGCTGAGCTGGATCAAGAACGGGAGGCAGCCCTAGCAGAACTTGAAAGGTTAAAAATCCAGGAAGAAGAGCAGCGGAAACTTGAAGAACAACATCAGGTTATTAATATTTAATAATAGGTAATTCTAAACAGCATATGGTGCTGTGGCATCTTAGAGCTCTTAGTATATTTCCAATAGCTGTATAATGATTTTGATAACGGTGACATAAAGTAAGTATTTTAATCTCACTTTTCTCGGTAACTGAAATTATTAGTCAGCACATGGGTAGGAAAACTTCTATCCTATGCAGTAAAATGTTAGTAAAAAAATGATGGCTGTTAAGGTAAAAAGCAGCCAATTTAGGACTTATGTGAGAAGTAACTGAAAATGCTGCTTGGGAAATACGAGAAATAAATACAATATCTGTGTTTCTATCCATTCTTTATAAAGGAGTCATGTGAACTAAGTGTTGCTGTGGTGGTGATGATGTGATCTGACTGGATTTTTTTTGTATGGCTGACTTTCATGATGTTAAAATCAAAAGCTTAATTTTAAGTTTATGCTGATCACATTAAGCCCAGCTGCAGTGTAAGATGCATTCATTTTATTTCACTTGCAGTTTTAAAACTTGGAGTTTAGTAATTTGCAAACCAAAAGTAATGTGCTTAAGGGTTTCATAAGTGATGTAAAATAGTAAATGAAAATAAAGAAATTGTGTCTAGAGGTAATTCACAGAGAATGAAATAAATCATTTCATATAAGCTACAGGAAAGTTTTTGAACAATACTCACATTAGATGCATTTTCTTTTAACCTAACTCAGTTTTGGCTCTAGTCAAATATTCAGGTAAGTTTTGATTTCATGTGCAAAAAAGGAATGGAAAACTATGACCATACTTGTAACTGCTCACAAAATGCAAGAGCAAACAGTATTCTCTAGTGTTGTTGAATGTAAATACTTAGATTATGCAGTTTCTGAAGTTTTGATGTAATAGGACTTACGTTCACAACTAATAAACACTTCCTGTTAGATATTTCCAGTTGTAAATACTAAAGGTTGCTGATGGACATGATTAATGTTAATGACATTGCCTGCCAAATTTTTGTATAGATTTGATTCTATATTGATTCATTCATCTGTGCTAGATATTAGACAAAATGTCAAAGGGCTTAATCCAAAGGATAGGAGATAACTAATATAGACTGATAAAGAGCATGTGTAATGAGACAGTCTCTGAAGTGTGTACACTAACTTCAGTTAACTGTTTCTTCTTCCTCTTGGTAGTAAAGCCTTTTTATCCATAAGTGTCTCAAACCTTTGAAAATGATAGCCAGATGATACTGAAAGAACTTTGTTATTAACATAATATAGCAGTTATGTTTTACGCTTACGTTTTATTATTTCAATTATGAAGGATATTGTAAACAGTGTGGTGGAAAAGATAAATGTGGTGGGTTTTTTTTGTTCTAATTTGTCCCTTCTTAAACTGATTGCAGGCTCAGTTGGAGAAAGAACGTGCAGAGTTGGAAGCACAAAATAAAGAAGCTGAAATGCAGTTGAAGCAGGAAGACCAAGAGGTTAAGCCAATGCTTAGCTGGTGGTTTGAAAATACCTTTAATCACTCATTTTTCCAGATGCAGGCATCAATTACAAAACACAAAGCAGAATCTCATGGGTGTTAAACTAACATATAATTAAAAAACAGGAGTGTAGATAGAGGGAAATGTCTAACACATGGCTTCTGCAGCCTGGGTTTTACACTTGAGTTTTGGTCAGAACAGAACATAAATTTATTGCAAAAATCCAGCATAAGGTCAGCTTAGCTGATGCTTCCACATTCTTTGTTGGTATTTGTTAGAAAGTGTTATAAAATAAACATGTCTGATTTAAATATCAAGACAGTAATGTTTTACAGGGTGTTAGCACAAAGTCCATTTACTGTACCTGGAAAAGGAGCTTTGGTTTGGATTTGCAATGCCTCTGGATTTTGATATCTTCCTGGTGTATGGGAATTTATATTAACAGAAGAGTGTGTATACAGATATCCATGTTTATGGTCTTTTAATGCTGCTTCAATAAAAACATAAGTGGATAATTGGCATGTTTATCTCCCTAAAACTTTAAAAACTCTGTGGAGCACAGAGTATTATTTTAGAAATATCTAAGTTTTTAGAGCACTCTGTTAAAATACTGACAAAACATAATTGTAGGAAGATGAGAGTATGAAAGAGAAAAAAAAAAGTAAATATTTTAAATTCCTTTTAATTAAAAATAAAAGATTAAAATAGGGTTAAGCATACAAACACCATATTCCCATACTGCTGAATTTGTATAGCACTTATCTAAAGTATTCTCTTTGTATTAGTACATAATGTCATTTTAACATATGCTTTCATGACACAGGACATTTGAACTGAAAACTAGTTTTCATTACCACAGGCAAATGAAGAGACAACAGCTGAAGTTACACCTACTTAGTCCAAAGCTGAGCCAGATGAGAGTGAACTGGTAAGTCTTTAGAAAGGGATTGTAAATAATTGATCCTTACAGATTTGCTTTTCTGTGCTGACCTATCAAAAGGTTAAAACTGTTTAAGGGATGGTATTTTGGCCACAACCTCCAAACTGCCCACAGCTGCACTCTGGTAGGAGTTAAGCCATTCTAAAAGACTCTGTGGTGTTAGCTGCCTAAATCCTCAAGTATTAAAACACCCTTTTGTATTCAGATATGTTACTGACTAAAGCATGAGTATACTAAAGAGGAGACAGCCTTCCTGTGCTGTGTGAGCAGTTATGTACAACGTGTACTAAAACACTTAATTTCTGGTATCAGTAGTGTAATTCTAGCTCAGAATTTATGTTGTTATATTAATATGCCTTATACCTAAGGTTGCTTTAATAGCAGCCTGTTTTAGATGTGTTCTCTCAGTAGATTTATGAAAATACTTATGACTGTTCTTAGGATCAGGTTTATACAGATGTTTTTTCCACTGAGGTAAACCAGATAAGTATGCAAGATCGCATATAGCCCAAATTTTCTGATAATTTTCTGATAATTACATATTGAAAAATACTTTGGAGGCTTTGGGCGTATTTTATGGGTTCTTTAATAAGCAAATTGCAAAACCAGAAGTGAAAATGAATAGTAGGTACCTGCTGCTTCCTGTGTGTGCCAAGTTTTCATAGCTAAAGGCATTAGATTGCATTGCCTTTTGGTGATGTTATTTCAGGTTTTACAGTGATATGTTTGCTACAAATTAAGAACAGATTGATAAAATAAGCTATATAGGCTTGTACTATTGATTCTGCCCTCAGAATCACAAGGCTTCATCCAGATTTGCTGGATTTTATAACAGAAGTCTGGTGATGACATTCATTGTGTTCCACTGAATGGAAGAATACATGATTATACTGATAAGTACCAACTTGTCTGTCAGGGGTAGATTTTTCCTGTTTTCCTTTTTACAAACTTCAGTGAATGCTGGTAAGTGATAGAATTTTCTTGTTGTTTTTCAGATCTCCCAACAGTAACAGAAGAAGAAAGTTAGAACTGACCTGAAAGCAGTAAATATATTTTCTACTCATTGCTTGCTGACCCTGAAGTGTAGTATCTTAATTTATGTATTTTCTAAATAGAACTGATTTACATACCTGTTCCTCCAGTGTCTATTTTCAAAGTATTTGTATAAAGTCTGTTAATTCTGACACTGATTCTTCCTTTTTGTTCTTAAACTACTGAAGCTAGCATGGCTGATTTGAAGGAAGAAAACTGCAGTTGAAATGAAAACATATAATGTATTTTCTACTTATTGCATATTGAAGTAACCATAATAAATACAAATATAGCCGTAATAAATACAAATATTACTTATATGTGAATATGATTTGGGGATAGATGCTACAATATGATAATTTGAATCAATATTAAAATAATAAAATATTATTGGAAATGATTTTCCAGGAATTTGAATGGTTTCTGATAGAAAAAGGTAATTCTCTACAGATGAAAAGATGGAGAGAGTGTTCTGGACATCAAACTTGGTGCAAAAATCCAATCAGATTTCCCAAATGTATTTAAAAGAGTTAAAATTAACTCTGACTCAGTATGTACTAGAAGATCTTGCCTCGTAGAAGTCATGGGGTGGTCTTTGTAACACTAAGTGTTTGCTCTAGGTTTTATTTGAACCTTTTCTGGGTATTGTGTGGTACTAGGTGAGCTGCAAGTGTCTGCATATTAGTTTTGATTAGTCAGGTTTTTTAAGCCTTTTCTGCATTTTTCTTGAATTTGTAAATAAACAAATTATATTTGTGTTCTCTACGAAGTACCATTATTATTTCTCAAAACTTCACTTCTAAAAATTCAGAAGAGTATTTAGCTTGATCCATAGTTATCTATAAAAATAAGTTTTATAATTCTTAAAGATGCATTTTTACAAGAACAGATGTTTGTAACTGCTGGTATCTTGGTATAGATTGTCAAGAATGTTCTGTGTCTATTCATTATAAATGGAAAAGACATCAAGAAATCCTATGCTTTTTCAATAAAATGTGCCTTTGCATCTCTGTCTTATACTACAGGTTAGTTGGTCGTGGCCAGTATTGTGTAATGACAATACCTTTCATTACAAAATCAGTGCATAGTTAATGCATTCACTGGATTCTTCAGTTTTGGGATGAAAGAGATTTTTATGATAATTTCACCTCAATTCTTTAATAGTATGGCTGACTCTAAGGGGTTTGCTATCCTTGGCAAACTGTTAAAAACACGTGTACACCCAACAGACAAAGGTCAATCACATAGTAAATGTTTTCCTGATCTGAATAATTTGTTTTGGTCATGTAGATCAGACTGAGAATAATCTTATCAATTTTTAAAAACATAAGCAGTGTGGATTTTTCGTAGAGTAGTAAATGATTTTTTCCCTTCAAGTACATTTATTAAAAAATCCTGTGCCCATTTTATTGCTTCATTCGTTTTTGGTTGTTGTTAATAACCACATCTTATATGAGCAGCCTTAAAATCAAAAGAGGAAAATGTCACTTAGTAGGTATAAATACTTAGAAATGTTTGTGTAACTTTTGGACTCATGAAAAATGGAACTATTTTTGTGCCTAAGTGGTCAGGCTTTGCTATCTACAATTATTCTGATTGATTTTCAATTTCTGTGATAGTCAAAACCTGATTTTCCAGTAAACAGGTTTTGACATAGTTTACAATTATATTTATTAGTAACAGTTACCATAGAATCATTTAAGGACACACTTTGATACCACAGTTCTAATTACACCTGTTAACACTGTATGCACAGCAGCCTTTTGTGCCAATCTCAAAGGGATGGAGTAACTGGATAAACAGATGGAGTTGTTTTGGTTTTTTTTAAACCAATATGTGTAACTGATTCTTAATATTTAAATTAACATTTTCAAAAATTGGTAACTCATGTCCATTTACACTTAATGTCCAGTCACGTTGACCATGAAAATGTCAACCTTCATGCAGCCTTCAAGATGTAAGACACTATTTTAAAACATACTGGAAAATAATTCCAATGATATATTGCTTTCATTTTTTTATCTTTATATACTGTTTGTATCTTTGTCTGATTTTATTATATGTGTGTCCACTAGAGTGCATCCTAAATAAACACACTGGGAGTGTGTTATAACACTCTGTCAGTTATAGCCCATGGAAACTACAACTTCTGTTTGTCATTTTGTTTCAGCATGTTTTTATCTATGACTTTTTCTTTGTGATCCTGCAGTCCATATCCCTCACTTTATTTCAAGGTAGGCAGTTTTGGATGGAAACTTTTATCAGAAAATTACTTAGCACGGGTCAAAATAAAGTGGTAGATTCCAATTTACTTGTTTCTTTATTCTTAGCACAGAAGACATTTGTTGTTACAATGCTATTTATAGGAATTCCCTTTTTTTTTTCAGGATTTCATGTGCACAGACCTGGTGCATTATTCCCCTTCTACAGCTTTATAGCAGTTCTTATGGGATATGGGTTCTTATGGATTCTTCTTGGATATGGGATAGAGAGGTAAACAGTTCTTGGATCAGTGCTTTCTTAAGGTGCAAACCTGTCTGTAGGTTACTTGAAAATGTAGTTCACAACAAAGATGACTTCTCCTCAGGTATCTAAACCTGGAGGGAAATTAAGGCAGCTTAAAATAGTTTTTGCCTTCTCTTTCTGAACTTTCACCTTCTTTGGAGTATGGGAAGCTAGAGCCTGGAAGAGGACAAATTACTTTAGTTACTGCACATGATGTGATTTCAGAAGTGTTAACACAATTTAACCTGTGCATAAAATATAAAGTTGTATGTTGGGGAAAAATAAAAAAAGGCAATTACTAAATGTAATCTGCAGCTTACACTCCTTTTGAATACATTTTTATGGAATGAAGAAGATAGAATTCATAGACAGATGATGGAAACTGCCACTGACAATAAGGTGCTAAATACTGACAGAAGATTTATGAAATTGTCATTTTTCCTTTCTTCAGAGTAAGAGCAGTCTTGTTTAGGCTGTGACCAGGCCATGTCCAGATCCTTCAGAGAACATGCTGATAGTAACATGCCCATTCACAGCTGTTCTCATTCCAGCAATACTGAAGCACAAGGATGAAAACAGATATGAAGCCCAGAATAGGACAAAATGGTTCAGATTAACTATCAGTCTGCTCACAGAGGGGAAAACAGCTCTGCCGCATGAGAACTTTCTCTTACATGGAGAAATATGTGTTGCAGCAAGCATATTTTAAAGTTATCTTTTAATGGAATAGGTTTTATTAAGTTTGCAGTCCCCTTATGATGAATGGTTTTCCTGCATAGTCTAAAGGAACTAACTTATCTTTTTGTAAGCAAAAGCTGTATACAGTAATTTGCTAGTGGTAATGGGAGCCAGATGAATTAGTCTGGATTAAATGTTAAATGGAATTCCTCTGAACTTTGTTAATACAGCTTACTCATATTTGAAGTCAGATATTAATTGCTTTACTTCTTTGAAGTTTTTCCTGTATTTATGTTAGAAAAAGAGCAGTGTTGTCTATTGGCTACAGCCAGAAAAGAGAGTCTAAACCTGTTATTTTCTGATAAGGACTGATGTACTTTTAAAAATATCTTACCAGTACTTCTTACTGGTAAGATATAAGTACTTCTTACTTATCTTACTTCTTTGCTTTTTTGTTTTTGAGGGATTTTTTTTGTTGTTGTTGTTGGGTTTTTTTTTGGGAGGGGGAGGGTTGCTTGGGGTTTTTTTTGGGGGGTAGAGTTTGTTTGCTTGGTTTTTAAATGTTTGTTTGTTTTCTGGCACTGCTATTCTAGATCTTCATGCAGTCATTGTGCTTTGTAGTTGTGTATTAGTTACAGTTCATACAATGGAAGAAGTTACACTATTACAAACATTTGTCCAGGTATTGGGCTAATAGTAATGGAAGAAAGGCCAGGTAGAGGAAGGTGCCTTTTTTTTGAGCTGTCACACTGTAGCAGGCTTTTTAAGAAGTTAAGCAGAAGACTCATTCCCAGAATTTGAGAGATCTCAGATGCATGTGCAACTTCAGTACTGTGGGTCTTCGCTGTTGAATTGCACCTCACAGAATCATTATCATGAACCAAAATCAGTCTTTAACTTAGATTAGAATTTTTGTAATCTATGCTATTTTTTATTTTTAATAAATTAGAAGATACTACATAATGAAAAATTACGTTCATTAGAGCCTGTCTGAAGATCCTGACTGCTCCCATTTTTTCTTTAGTTGTAGGTCATCCAAAAGCAATGCCCAAAAATTCAAATAATTTTATTATTAATACTGGGCATGTTTGTTTTATCACCTGAAAGTACATGCACATTCATACTGTCAAGTAATGTAGTAAGCAGAGAAGGCTGCCATTTGATTCTTGTTGATTAATCTTTTTTGAGTTATCTGGTACAAAGACTGTATTGATGTTTCTGTACTGCTACAGAAATACATGCATCACTAAAAATTCCGAATTTTCCCCCATTACTTTGCATCTGGCACAATTTAACATTTCAGTGTACTTTAAATGATGATGCAAAGCTTGAATTTGATTTAGAAATAAAAATTGATGTTTAGGCATATCATACCAAAGTTACCTGAATAATCCTAGCTTCTCCAAGGGCATTTAGAAGGTTTAAGACTTTTTTAATGAACTCTCCAAGGGGATTCTGTGATTTTCTCCATATAGTCATTCATGGATCTCAATAGAAGTTGATATCATAAAAGTTTTGGGTTTTTCTTCCCATAATCTTGGAAAAGTAAATGTGAAAAATGTGACTTTAATTTAATGCAAGAACCAAGTGGTGTTTGAGTTCAGCAAATTATTTTATTCAGTGGTTCCTCTGTAATTTAGATGTTGTGTAGCAGATTCTAGATAAAGAAATTGGCTTTTCCTGGGGGAGGAGGAAGACGTTTGTTTGAACTTGATCGGTATTCTGGTTAGTTTGTTTTTCTGAGTCATATTTTCAGCTCCATTATAGAGCTGATTGTTGTTGTTGTTTTGTTTCAAAAAAAATTGAGGTAAACCTTTTATTTGGTGCACTGGAGATGTGTTCCAAGGATCTCAATCTTGGTCTTCTTGAAGTTGCTGAAAAAGTTGTGGTTGAAATTGTAAGAGGATTGAGCTCTCAACTAATAAGGAGTTCTACCTCTGAGAAGCCATCTCCTCATTATTAAACTTTTAATGTATTTAATGTTAAAACAGGAGAGAATTGATTGCCTCACACTGTATGCAAGGCAGATACTACATAAATAAAAAGATTAATTATGGGAAAGGTTGGAGAGAGGAAACATTCAGATAATAAATCATTCCCGTTTCAGCAGAGGGGCACTGTGGCTCTCTTTTACTCTGTTTCAAGTCACAGTCCTGGGAGTGTGTTAGGCTTCTCCAATCATTCTGCTTAATTTCTACTCCACCTCTTGGATGTACTTTCTTGCAGAAATGACTGGCTGAACACAGACACACCTGTATTTGGTTCATTATCTTAAGCAATTGCGGTTTTGCCACTGATGTGTTTAGTAGATAAGTTTAAAAAATGCTATTTATTTAGCTGATAATTGTAACCCTGGAAACAGGATCTGTTTGTTTCATTGTAAGCCAGGCTGCACTGAAAAGTTACCCTTAGGCACTGACAGCTGAAAATTTCTAGGGCTGGGACTGTGGCGCAGTTCTGAGACAGCTGTTCTTCAGCATCTTTTCAGTGGGGATATGTATCTAAGTGGAGCCTATAGCAAAAATATATTAGTATTTTGTTTCTCACTTGACCTTGGGTTAAGTGTTATTGTATTTGCTTGTATTTTAAAACTATTGAGTCAGATTTCCTGGCAAGAAGTATGAACCCTACAAAAACTACGACTGATCATATACTAAAGCACTATACTGAAGCACTAACTATTGTCTTATCTCAAAAGTTGATGTGTTTATAGGCACCTGTCTCTCAGTACCTTTAGGATAAATGGTTTTGCCAGTGCTCACGTGTAGGCTGCTGTTAACTGTAGCATGTTTTCCCCTTACCATCCTTATGTGAATTTTCTAGGTTGTTTTTTTTTTTAGCTATCACTTGGAAACTCAGCATATATAGAGTGTGAATCTGTCTATGAATCTGCCCAAGCTTTGCATGGCACAGAAAATCAGTATATACAGCCAGACCTATATATTTCCATTTCTATACATTTGTCTTGTCTCTTGACAGAGTAAAGGCAGGCTTCTTTACTTTGGTGTAGTTTCTTCAAAAGTCTCTCCAGCAGCTACAACTCTCTCATTATTCTGTGACTACAAGAAAGTCACCACTTTTGTGTGTGATAAGCTCATGCAGCTGGCAGCAATACACCAATATTCTTTTCCATACTTCTTTAAATCAAAGGACCATCTAACCTTTAGAAAAAGCTCCGTTGACTTCTCTCAATTTTGCTTTGTTGGGTAGGATAAGCAAATTCCTAGTTTTAAGTAAAATAAATTTTTATTGCTTACACTATTTAATTGTTATAAACATCATAAGAATGAAACCTGCAGCTTTGAATAAGTTCACATATTTATGAACTCAAAATCTGGAAATGAATTTCATATTTTAGTTTCTAAGGAGATCAGGTCTGTACTTAATTTGCTGGCAGAAATCCCACTTGAGTCCTAGTAAAACATTCATGCCAACTGCGTGGGAATATCTGTATGTGTCTTAAAAATAATTACACATTGAAATAACCTTGCTGACCTTGCCTCTAAAGACTTACAGAATCTCAGTGACATGTTTTATGATACTGCAGAGGAAACAAACTAGAACTGATTACCCAAAACCTCTGACTGTTGCTCTTGGGAGTCTAAGCCATTGGTAGCAATTGGGAAGAATATGGCAATAAGCTGCAGTATAAACTTGCCATTAGTTTTCTCATTAGCCAAGATTTCTAAAAACACAGAAAATAGGATACCTGAGAGGAGTTGGCTTATGCTAGGTGCCAACTTCAATACCACTTTTCAAAAGCAGAAAATGGGATGCTTCACTTCACTGGCTATACCTTCTAATATGTGTGAGTCAAATGCTTTTTCTTCTCTGAGTCAATAGGAGTAGTTGATATGTTTTGATTGTGGCGGTTCTGCTCTAGTCTCTGTTTTCTGGCTGACTTACCAAACTGTTGAGAGGCCAAAGGCAACACTGGTGTTCAATTACAAGCAACACAGATCGTGGAAAGAAGCAATAGCAGGAAACCTGCAAGCTGTCAACCTCAGAAACAGGAAGGAATCTTCTGCACAGAAACAGAACTAGTGATTGATGTAGGAAATTAAGGTGCTCCTTAAATTGATTAGTAGGAAAACCTGGAAGAGAAAAAAAAGAGAAATAATCAAGGGGTAAGAAATAAGAGCAGCTCTTCCACATGTTTAGCTCTGAGCTGTTACCTGTGGGTAGCCTATATACCTATGTAGGGTAGGGTTTAAGACAGTAGGGAGAATAGGTCTGTCCTTCTCTTTCCCTGCCTAGGAGAGCTGCAGGCTTCAGTTTCCACTTAAAGGACTAAAACTGTATCTTCTTCCTTGAGATGACCTAGTGTTGCTGGTTTATTTTCTGGACTGAGATTTGTGCATAACTTGAATATTCTTCATTGCAAAAATGAAAAAGTTATTGATCTTAAACCTTAAGAGTAAAATTTTGAAGTTTATAGTCTTAATTAATATTGCAAACACTGATCAGATTCAGGAGGTTTTTTGGGGATTTTTTTGTTCATTTGAATAATTTTTCATGTTCTAGTACAACAGGTAAGATGTAACATTCGAGGTACTGATATTTCTCATTGCTAAAAGTGTTCTTGTTGCTAAGGATCAAAGCAAGATTGTAATGCATCACAAGTCTTGGGCTTTATAGTTTGTTTCAGGGTAAAGGATTTGGAAGAGTAAAAAGAGGAAGAAGATCATAATGAAACTGAGAAGGCAACTGTGTCTGTACACCTGAAGTACAGATCTTTTGCTGAGATTCATTTTTCATTCCATATTCTGTCTGTGAACAGGAATCTAAAAATATTGACGTGTTGTGATTGCTGTATGAATTTTTTGTATAGTAGTGTTTATATACTTGTGTTAGCTGATCCTACATACCCTTCATCCATTATCTAATATCCCCTGTTTAGACAGATACCTAAGAATATTTTTGCCTGTGTTTTAGTTCAGGCCTGCCTATCTGAGACTGCTAAATGACCAACTGCAATGAAATCTTTCAGACACAGATAAAAGATAATAATCTTTGCTGGTTGCTAATATATTTGCCCAGGTGAAGTATGTGAAATTGCTACTTAAGTCGCAGCCTTCCCAGTCTGGATCAACTGTAGCAACAAGGTCGGGTTGGAGGATTTCTGAGAGATGTGACCAATCAGTTGATTTAGTTAAGAGTTTCCTGCAGACCTCACAGCACCAGTAGAGCATTTGAGCTCTGTAGCAGTGATAGTGGAGAATTTCTGAAAAGGCTGTGAGTAATCATGAATAGGAATCATGGCTTAAATGGATGTTGGAGGTGTGCAGGATCTTTTTCTCCTGATAGCCATATGAGCCTAATTCTGGAGCTCACAGCATCGTGTAGTTATTTTCAGTCATACAAATCCATGTAAAATTATGCTATGCATTATTTACTAGATTAGTACTGAGTGTTTGAGTAGATGTTTGCCTGTATCAAGCAGTTCAAGTATGTAAATATTTTCATTGCAGGCATAAAAGAGGTACATCTGCAAATATTGGTTATTGTTTCACATACACTATGCACATAGGGAAGACTTGTAAAGGGTTTTGGTCCAGAAAAATAACTACAGTTTTATACCAGATGAAGGAAAAGTATCTTCTGGCATTATATCTCGAAAAAGTCAAAAGTGTCTGAATTTAACCTAATGTTCCTTGTCAGGAAGCCAGAATTAATGAATTCCACAACTGTTCTTGCAGATAGGTTTCTGAAACCTGACTTCATGGACTAAAGTCAATATTTGTTTCAAAGTCCAAAGACCACCTGTACTGTAAACATCTATGAAACACTGCAGCAAAAACTCTTGGGTAATAGCTGTTTAAATGCATCAGTCTCTTTCCTGAGGTATTGAGGAAATCCTAACACTAATAATGTCACGAAACATGGGAAAGCAGAAGATCATACAGAGCCCAAGCTAATGGAAGTCAGCTGAAGTTCCCTAGCCAAATTGTTTTTGAGATGTGGATCTATGGCTGTAATGGGGTTTAGTCTGGGCAGGTGATCACACCTGTCATTTACAGCAAGGAGCCTTAAGTACTCCCACAGAAAGGAGCTGTGGCTGCATGTGGATCGCATGTGTGGTCACACCCCGTGCAATTGAAATTAAGGGTTGTGCTCTGTTACATGTCAGATGACAATCTTTCCCTATGGTCACCGAACAACTGACCATAACAGACGGAAAAAAACATCCACTGAAAATATATAAATGGCTTTTTGTAAGGTTAAAGGGAGACCATTTCTAATTGAAGAATTTTCCGTACCTGCCCAAGGCATAATTGTAACAATGAATGGGTTAATTTATTAAATTTACTATAGTGGCTTATGAGCAAAATGCTAAATCTCTATATTGTACACTGCTACATTTGCAAACTGAAACTTTTAATTGTGTGAGGTAAATATGGAACAGGACTCTATACTTTCCCTTCTACCCTCTCCTCTTTTGTGAAGGATACCAAGAACTTGTGATTCCGTTGTAACAGGCCTTCACATAGCATGTAACACAAACAAATGCTTGTGCATTTCTCTACAGAGTTTATAACTTACACAGGAAAACTGCCAAAGACTAAAGGCAGAACTAATTATCTACCAGTATGGTTTAATGTTGTTTAAATGAAGCAATAGTAACCAATCAGTAAATGAAAGAAATGAAGGAAAACTTTAAACTTTAACTAATCTTGCTACTTTTGCACCAGTTCTGGTACAACAAGGCTTATTTATGAACTCTGATTAGAACACAGGCTTTT
>WEKY01024944.1:86685-131744 GCA_013390045.1 Picathartes gymnocephalus | reverse complement strand
CATCATGTAAGTCAGTTTTGCATACAAATAATTGTGTCTTTAGCTGGTCATTTCTACACACATTTGCTGCACTGACAAATACAACTGGAGCAATTACCCATACAAATTGAGCATCCAGTTACATGCTCATGTATATACTGCTTTTTGTTCAGAAAGGTATGTTTAAATCCCTTTGTAGGAGCCAGTAATCTGTGCCAGTTACTTAGAGGGCACAGAAGGAACCTAAGCCTCCCTCTCTTCATATGGGCCACCTGTCATAGCAAGTGCAGAGAGGCCATTTGAAGGAGCCAGGGCTGACAGCAGTGCACGGCTCACACAATGCCAGCCCTCTCGCTCCACTCTTGCCTTTATGTGGGGATCAAAGGTATGAAAAGGGGCCTCACACATGTGCCAGCATTTGACTTATGGGGTCCTGTAGAGGCCAAAGAAGGAACTCTGCCTCCTACCAGGCAGATACACATGGGGACCTTCCAGATACCTTCGTTTTCAAATATCGCACTTGTACTGCGTGGCCTTATTTAGCTGGTTGTAGGAAGCAAAAATCTTTTTGAGTGAAAGAAGTGTTTATTC
Source organism: Picathartes gymnocephalus (assembly GCA_013390045.1). Taxonomy (NCBI): domain Eukaryota; kingdom Metazoa; phylum Chordata; class Aves; order Passeriformes; family Picathartidae; genus Picathartes; species Picathartes gymnocephalus. The sequence continues at coordinate 131,174 of WEKY01024944.1, read as the reverse complement.
AGGTGTGGCCATACGGTGCTAGTCGTTTTTAAGCTGGATTTTCTTGTAGAACTCTATTTTTTAAAAAAAGGCCACAGAAGAGTTACTGTCCTTATGCTTAGGGCTTCTCTGGCTTCCTCCTCTGTATACCCAGACCTGGGAACTGGCCCTTCTGTTTTCTGATCTGTGAAAACAAGCTGTTGTAGAATTGGAGGGAAAGCCCTGCAGCATCTGTTTTAAGTCTGGGGTGTTTTTGGGATACTTCTTGAATGGCAGTCAGAAGGACGACTACTAATCAGTAGGAAAGCTAAAATAGCATAGTAATGGGGGGGAAAAAGCACATTTTAATATCCAATTTTGACATACAGGCTGTAGTGTTTTGAAGACCTTTTGCACTAAGAATCAAAATCTAGTGCAGATATTTGCATGCCTATGTTGCCTCATGAATGAAATTAAAGTATATGTATATGAAGAGGTGTTTGTATGAATGCTTGCCGAATCAGTTTAAATTTTCCATGACACTTTAAAAATACACATTTCCTCTTTGCCAAAGTTGCTGTTTCTTTTCAGGAAGTTGTTTTTGAGAGAGAGAAAATGCATTATATTTTTTCATTTAAACAAAACAATTTATTTTATAACCATGTGAAATTAAAATGTTAGCTTTATAATAGACTGATTATGCAAATGGTGCACCTTCCTGCCTGGCTTATGTATTTTATTTTGTAAGAAATGACAGGGATGATGATCTAGCCATGGATAAAAATAGTTCTTATTCCAAAAGTATTTTAATGGTATTTTAATTCTGTAATTCCAAAGCCCAAGTGATGAGCCTTGTAGTATTTAGAGAACTTTCAGGCAGTGAAATTTTCCAACATGCTCTTTCATTTAGTGGTGGACTCTGAATAAGGAGCTCCTGTGTTCCTCACAATAGCCCCCTCCAGCTCATCACTCCTTTTCATTGCATTGTTACATCCATGCTGTAGTTAAAATTACTCCCTCCAGGATGCAGGGGAGGGGAAAGAGGTGGAGAGGAGAGCAAACAGAAAACTGGATGAATTTTTTTTATTGTATAGTAAGTCTCCAGCATCTGTTCTTATCTTTGAAACATTAATGCTTTGGCAGGATAGCAACTCAGTAAAACTAGTTTCTTGTTTTTTGGTAAGACAAGTTCATTTAATACTCTAGGATGCTAAGAAATGTTCTGTGACAAATGCCAAAGTGAGAATAAACACAACTCAAATATTACAAATGTACATGATTTTCACTGAGATTTATGCCAAACTGTTGCATTGCAAAATGCTGTTCAGAAACTTAGGTGTGCTTCTCCTGTAGGAAAATGCCTACTATTAGTGGCAGCTTTAAACCCATTGCAATCTTTCAGCAGCAAAATATTTGAATGCCTGGAAACTAAGGCAATGCAGCATTACTTTTCACTAGGTACTTCAGGCAAATATTGCCAGTGGGAGCCATGAATGTCAATCATAAAACAGCTTCTACAACATCTTGGAAACCAAAATAATGTATTTTAACATTTGCCTCCATCCTAAATAGACACTATGATACTGTTTTCCTGTTCAAATGGGGAAAATTAGGATGTTTCTTCTTTATCTGAATTCATTTCTATGGAAAAGTGCCTGGCAGTCAGGACCCACCTACCAGTGAATAGTGAGAGACAACCTGCACCTGTGGGATTAGGTGCAGCAGCAGGAAGTAAGAGCACTTGCAGTATATAATTAACAAGGATGTTTAATTTTTTTTTTTTTTTCCCAAACAGCATGTTCATCTTGCCAGGTTAACTAGTGATTAACCCTAAAAAAGAATGTGCTGAAGCCTACACCCTTGTTTAAACTCATTCACTCGCCAGTGTATTCAGTTACTTGTGTAACCAGCGACAAAGTAACCCTATTTACAACTCTTAATTTCCTGGTATTTTATTTGATGTCTTTGTGTTTCCAGTTTCTCTATTCATCTCTTTGTCTGGTTCTCTTTCATTTTCAGATAGGCAAAACAGCTTGTCTGCTGTTCTGAATAAAACAAACTTATAAAAACTTTCTATCTATCATTAAAAAACCCCACCTTTTTTCTTGGGGAAACTTTCAGACAATCTTTTTTTTATATTTATCTGGATAACATACCAGGCTAAATTTTTCTCCCGAAGATGTGCAAATAACTCTCATTAACTTCAGCAGATGTTCTGCCAGAGATTCAGAGAAGATTTTTTTTTTTATTGAGTATGGATGTGGAGACTGGAATACTTTAGTCTTTCCAATTAAAGGCCCCCTGTGATAGTTATTTACAATATATCTGTTTGTATTTGTTTGTCTTCTAAGGTACATGAAATTCTTAGCTGTTGTTTGTTTGTTTAATTCTACATTAACTTGGGGTTTTTCTGATGCTTAATAATTTAAAGGAGATCAATAGAGGATAGTGTAATCAAAGGTTTCCAAATAATACATAATCCCTATTAAAAAAGTTGAAATATACAGTATTAAAGCTATTTTGATGCTTATAATAGTTTTCTTTTTTTTCCTCGACATGTTTGGAGAAAACAAATAAATTCAACACATGCAATATGAAAAGATAATGAAGTATTTGATATAGTGTTTGTTCATTCAGTGTTTAATGTGTACTTTGCCCACCATAAGCAAAAATGATTACTCTTCAATGATTTTGGTGAGGTTTAAAACAGACATACTTCAGAGTATTGATAATCTGCCTTACCCAGACTTACGTCTACTGTAGTCAGACACTGTCTAAAAGGAAAATTAATTTTTTTTTCCACAGCAATTTCAAAGATAATTATCCTGCACACATTAAGAAGGATGAAGTGTTTTAAAGAACTGTAATTCTAATTGGTAAATGTCACCAGCTGTTGCAGTTACTCTTACTTGTGTATATTCTTTTAATGATTACAGTCCTGTGCCACAAGCCACATGAAAATATATTCACTAGGTGTGAAATTCCCATATGTCACAGCTTCAAGTCTAGGTAAACAAAGATAAGGGAGAGTTAATGCTGATGGGAAATGTTACTTTTCTTGCTTTGGTTGTCTGCAAGATGAACATTTTTATTGAACTTAGTAGAAGAAAAAATTCTATTAATTGGAGAACCACTAGGTTTTAGAATTCAGTGGAAGATTCATTAATACATTTGAATGTGTATCTTCAAGAACTGTAATCAGCCTTTCATTTACTAAATTATCTCCTTCACCCATCTCTGGAGTTTTCAAAATATGTTTCCATTATTCCTCCAAGTTAACTCTAGTCCAATTCCTGTAAATTGTGTTTCAGGTTTTAGAAATACATAATACTGATTGTATTCTCTTGTGCCATCACAAATGAGTGTACTAAGGTAAAATATGGAGTTTTAAGTTTTAAATCTGCTTCACTTCATGATATGTCTTAATATAAAAGCACTTCTGTCACATTTTAGTGAAGGTACTTTTTAATGAAGGAGAGCTATTGATTTATGGCAATCAAGAAAAATGTTTTGTCTATTGAAATCTTAGATTATTATTCTATGCTTAGGATTGAGGTGTGTGATGTAGATGTAAATATCAGTGGTCCTGCTTTCCTCTTAAGAGTTTCATCTAAGCATATATAGATGGGATAAGTTTTTGCAATGAGCTTTCATTGCCTCTGGAGTGACCAATCCAAATGTGCAGGACATATTTCAGTTTTGCACTGTGAGTTTTGGAGATGCTACAAGTATTAAAGCTGGCCATCACTGCACATTTAACAGTTACTTTTAAAAAATGAAACTGCCATATATGCATATGTATAATTAAAAAAAGAAATTATTTTTATTTTGGAACCTATTCCTCTATAGGTCTGTGGTAGATTCAGGATAAAAAGTGTTGGATCTAATAGTCCAGGAGATTTCACTCACTGCAGTTTTGAGGAAAGAAATCTGTCATCCTGTTAGTGTAACAGGATGACAGCAGTTTCTGGACAGGTTTTAGTGTGGATATGTTGCACCTCTCCTTTTGTCTTGTGCTCAGACATGTTCATTCATAAAATATTACATACAAGATAATAAGAAATAAGGAAATTTTAAAGTTGAATATTCACTTGCATACTAGAAAGGAAGCCTTAATATAAAATTATATGTTAATAATTTAACTACATGAGCATGTTCATGCATACAGGCTTTTAAAATATGCTAAATATTTTATGTTGTCTGTATCCTGTTTTTGGAAAATAACAGTTTCTGAGAAAAAGGCATGTCTTATGCTTGGGAATTCAGGGGCTGGATATAACTGCTTTTTTCCTCCCTCCCTAGAACTATTAATTATTCTGTATGGAGTCTTAGCAAAATCTGGATCCTTTATAAATGTTAAGGCCCATGTTAAGGCTTACTATGAAGTATTATAAAACAGCCTTCTGTTGCATGGCAGGAACATTACAGGCTACTTTTTGGGAATAAGTAGTACTTTTACAAGCTTGCTCACACAGAAGGCACTTGCAGAAGACTTCCCTAAGTGCCTATGTACATTCTTGGTTCCTGTTACAAAAAAGTGAACTCCTTACCAGCTCTGCATCCACTGACAGTAAAGGGCATGTTGCAGGCTGTTAGGAGTGTTATTGTGGAACAACTTTTCATGACTACAGAGATGCAGAAATCACAGCTGGACAGGAGAGAGCAGTTTCAGCCACCACTGTGCTTGTACAGATATAGTATCACATGCACACAACATATTCTAGCCTGGCTCGTGTTTGGGGGTGTGGTATAAAAATTATGCCTGCTCTGCTATTCATACAGAACAGATATCGGTACAAGAAGAGAAAAATTTTGGTCCTTGCTCCTCCCCTAGCCATCCTCTGGGCTGACTGCATCAGTGCAACAGTTTACAAAATACAAGGGTACAGGACTACACTCAAAACAACCTTTTTATGCCATTGCTCTCAGGGATGTGCTTGAACTTAGTTGGAATTGCAGATAGTTGAAGTTAGCCTCAAACACAAAATTCAGCTGCACATTGGAAGTAAATCAGAAGAAATCTTGGGCAGTGAAAAAGGAACTGAATGCTTTTTTTAAGATTTTCTGAATGTGATAGCAGGATTTGGATGTCCACGCTCAGGCTGGAGTGGCTATCTGTGAAAGCCTCACTAACAAAAAAAGGGGAAGATGTCCAAGTTTGCCATTGCAGTTGCCAGAGCCAAGGCTTCATTCAACTGCATATGGCAATGTAGATTTATGATTCAAAGCATCCATAAATTAACACATGTAGAACTACATTGTTAGTGAAACTTCCTGAACATGTTAAGTAACCCAGAATTCACAGCAGATTTTGTTAATACAGTTTTTATGTGTTGAACATTTTAACATTTGTTGTCATTATGTTTAACTTCTTTTAAGTCTCAGTTGTTGAGGGGTTTGTCTTTCCCTTCCCATTGCTTTCTCCCCTCACTTTTTGTCTTCACAGAAACCAGGAATGGATCTAGCAGACACCTACATTATGTTTGTTCGGCAAAACCAGGACATCCTTCGAGAAAAGGTCAATGAGGAAATGTACATAGAGAAGTTATTTGATGTAAGTAACTAGCCTTGCAAAGTTTGCTGGTACCACTACTACATCAGAAGGGATAAGCTGGACTTTGATGGTATTCAGTAAGCTGTTTAGATATTCTTCTCTGTTAATAATTTTTTCTTTTGCTCATTATTTACAAGCTTCAGCTGTCAAGAGTGGCCTTTCTTTAAATATTTTCTGCATGAAAATTTTAGGTGCTAGAAGGCAGTAATAGAATTGGTAGAAGATTATTATTTGAAATAGTAATTTTTCCACTGTGAGTAGTCAGTTATATTCAATCTTTTGATTTTTAGTTTTTTAATGGAGAGAATTGAATTGGTGTGGTTTGTAGATTCCATTGCAGACCTAATTTCCCTAAATTAAAATCTTTTACATATCACTGCCTGCTTGTATACAGAAAGAGTACACAGATGCCAGGTGCATCTGTGGGTTTGACTGGTACTTCTGTGGAATGACTTAGAATTTTATTTTATGGATTTCCAGTTTAAGACTGCTAATTGTTGACAATTATAAACATCTATTGAATATTCAAACTCATTTTCAAAATTCTAATCTGACTTCTGCAAGTTCAGAGTAATCCTCATATTCAAGGTGCAATAATTTTCCTCAGCTTTGATAATAACTTCTGCAGGCCTCTTCCATTCATACCTTTACCCTAATTCCTCATCTTTTTGTTAGAAATGATCACATTTCAGTTCATTCAACTTGTGACCACTAATTTATGTCTAATGTGTCCTTTTCCTAAGTGCCTGAAGGAGAAACTGTAGGCATCTGAAATAGTACCTTCTGTAGAAATTTAAAGCACTACACATGTAAAATATATGTAAAATAAAAGCTGTTTAACTATTAGCTTGGATCAGTTTGCATGACCATTATCTCAGTCACAATTATGTAGGAATTTGAACAGGAAAATAAGTCATCTCTAGCACTGTGAAATGGAATTATAATGGAACTAATTCTGGAATATAATATAGACTTTGAAATGCATTTATTATTTGTGTCATCTCCTGAGTATTTTAGAAAGCTTTGCTGGCAGTTTCATTTAATTATGCAAGTTACAGCAAATGTTTTCATAACAGCAATTCACAGCCTTTACTGTGACACTACAGTTGTGGCAGTCACAGAAGGTCCCATAACATAGACTCTGAGCCATGGTATGTCATGTCAGTGTTTGTTGTTTGTTAGACTCGGTGGTCAAAATAAGACTTAACTCTCAGATTCTATATTTCCAGACACTCCTAGGCATCTTTAAAAAAAAAAAAAAAAAAGAAAGAAAGAAAAAAAAAGTATCATCTGTTTTAATAAGCTAAGTGCTAATATGTGTGAAAAGAATGATTTTACAAAAGCTTTGATGCCCTGCAGGGGTAGAAAAATTATCATCCATCCAGCTGGCACCTTCACAAAGTACTAAAACCATATTAGCAACTTCTGCTTCAGTTTGCTTTTGCAATGAATCTGCAAGCATATGTTTCATTTTCAAGTTTCTATTTTTTTGTTTTTCTTTGGGGTTATTTTTGCTTATGTTGTCATTTTCTGAATGTTAATAAAATTATCTGCCTAAGGCCAAGTCTAACTCTCATTGGAGAGCACGTTGACTTTTTTGATGTAGTGGGATGGGACTGAGTTTCAGGCTGTGTCCACATGGGGCACTGGGCATGGGCCTGAGAACTGTCAAGGGATCCTCCACACCATTAAGTCACCGGCACAGTTCCTGGCATGAGTTTGGCTAGCACTAACACAAGGACAGGGCTTCAGTAGGGCTGGGCTAACATGGGTTAAGGACCTTTTCTGAATTACATTTCAGCAATTAAGTTTTTCAGCACAGAAAACATCTCCTGTATGGACACAAATTCTGATATAGCACTTGCCTTTGAGTTTGCAAACCCAGTTCTGTCCCTTTTACTCAGTAATAGACATTGTATGCTGCCATGACCAATCCTTGTATCTGTAAGAAAAGAAAAAATATGTACATGATGTGTATTTTTTGTATCAGATATCTATTTGTGTCTTTATTTTTCTTTCTACATGGTGGTTTCACATTTCTATGTAACATCACACTGGGAGATGTAACTGATTGGACAGATGCAGATAAAAGCATTAACAAATATGGAAGCTCATAGCATGCAGAAGTGTAAAACAAAGTCGTCTCGCTCTGTTAATTCGCCTTTCCTGACATTAATTCAGATTTAGAACATTATGACTGAGCAAGACTTTCCACATGATTTTTGGAAGGGTTTTTTAAAGTTACTGCTTTAGGAAAACTTAGGTACTCTTTTTATAAATTCAAATGCATGAAGTTATATTTCAATAGAAAGAATAAAATATATTCACATTTTTATGTGAATATTCTTGAAGCCATTGGACTGACTAGAGTTGTAGATGACAGTTGCTTTCCTCTCAAAACACATTGAATTAATATCAGCTAAGTAATAATCAGCCAAGCGAAAGAGGAAAAGTACTCTTTCCTGTGCTTCAGCCAGGGAAACACTTCATCCAGAATAACAAAAAACCTGACTGTTCTGTGTGCTTAGTTATAAATATAGAGAAGATCAGGCCTGAGACAGTATTTTAACTCCCCAAAAATGTATAATTGTAAACTATTTATGCCCAGATTTCACTGACGGTGACCAAGTGAACAGCATGTCTATCACACAAAGTTATGTACATAACAAAGGTCATTTAAATTTAGGAATAATATTGATACAAGTACAAATGCCTGCCAGTGAGTCACAATATTTTAAGGCTAGGAGTTGTAATGTTTTTAATCTACTTGAGAAGTTTCAAACTGGAGAAAAGACCAAAAAATATGTGCTACACAAAATATGAAAATACGGAAAAGGAATTTAAGCTTGTGATATGAACCCTTAAATATGAAAGAGGTTCAAATCTCCAGTAACTTTGAAAAAAGACTGGGCTGGTAGCTTTTTCTGCACTATTTTTAAATCATTTAAATCTTGTACTTCAGTACATCTGCTGATCATGCAGCAGAACCAAGGTGGATTTTTTTTTTTCCTTCATTTCCTCTGAAAAACTCCACTTCTGGATACATTTAATTATTACCTCCTCTAGAAGAGCTATAGACAGCAGGCAGAGTAGTATGTCCAGGTGCTCCTGGTAGCATTGGTCTCTCCCAGGTCAGTGTGATGCCTTCCTGTTCTCAAAACTAGTCACCAGGTTTGAAGTCACAAAGATTTTTCACTTGGTCAGTTTATCAGAGACATGGGAATTTTTTGCCTTCCTTTGCAGTATGGGACACGGTCTTCTTCCTAAAATAAGCTGGGAATTTTGCTTGTCAAATTCCTTCTGTCACAGGGATTCAGGACATTTATCTCCCTCTCTCATGCAGTAACAGCTTATAGTTGAGGGCACAGGGGGAATGGAGAGTAGTGTTTATTTGTTTTTAACATCACATTTCTTAAAGAGCACTTGAAATGTTTCTAATCTATTGCATATGATTAAGATCTGCAGTAGCTCTGGGTTAACGTTTTAGAAACAGTATGTTAGTTTTATTTTTTTGTAAATAATTTTTAAAATACTTGTTTTCAGAAAAGACAGTAAATCAAGTTGGGGAATGGAAAAATTAAATATTTAGAATATAATTATACAAACCTAGAATAAATAGATAATATTACTAATTATTATTAATGCCTCTCTTATTTATAAAGATAATCAGTTTCATGGATAATATAAGAGCATCTGTGCAGCCTATCAAAAACCATTGCTGTGTATCTGATCACGAAATTATCAGATTTTAAAAATACCCAACTATGAAATTCCCATGGGATCTGGGAATACCTTCTCAAAATCAATAGGCATTTTACCATTAACTTTAATAAATGCAATGCTGTGTCCATAAACATGCCAGGTTATTCCCATTGACTAGACTTAGATTCATGTTTCTACTAGAATTTTTAAGATGGGACTAATAAATCTTGAACTCCTAAGCATTTTAATATACATTAGACTTGTAAATTAAAAACTATTTCCTTTAAACAAAATTGGATTTTGTTGACAAATCTTTGGAAAAGCATTTTTTTTTAAGTTTTGCATATAGCTCTGTTAAAACATCAATGCAATACTTACTTTCTGTAGTAATGTGTAGTTCCTAAGTGCCACCTGTGTAGATTCTCACTTTCTTGCACCTGTGAATTGCATGTGAAGTATGGATATTAGAAAAAAATCATTCTGGACATTTTTGCTTCAGATTCCTTCTTGGTGTATTTGCCATTGAAAGCGTTATCTAATAGGTTATATTTGTGTCTGTTCTGGAAAACCTATGGTGTAAACAGATGTATGATTACAGTTTTATTAAGACAATATATACAATGAAATATTTATGGAATAAGTGATGGCTGCTCTGAGAAATAAAGGATGGTTTCAGAGAACGGCTTTAACGCATCAATGTTCAGCCATTGACACAACTGAAAGGGTTTCCAATTTTTTCAGGCTTTAATTTCTGGGAAACCAGTTCCCAAGTGTACCATGAACACTTGAAATAGTCAGAGTGCACATCCTGGAAAGGTGAGCACTGGCAAAGAGGTGCCCAGAGTTACCTTGTACAAGATGGCACCTGAGAGCAGATGTTGGCTTTGGCCCTGATTGCTCATCTCCCCTGAGTGCTAAACTGCTGTGCTGTGGTGCAGTGTTCCTGCTGACCTTGCAGGGACTGCCCATGTGGGAGCACTTCCTGCAGGCTGTGGCCTCATGCATGGAAACAATCCAACAAGTTGTGTAAGAGTTGTAAATGGCAGGGAACTCTCTCTTTGGAGTGCAGAAAAACTGAACGTCTTTATGACCAGTTTAAAAGCTTAAGCGCTCCAGACTTACGTAGCTGGTTTTGGCTTTTGTATTTCAAAGGTTCAGATGTAATGTGATACTCTTTTTCTGTTGAAAAACTGCTTGTAGTTTGTCTGGAATGTTTATTAAATGCTAGTGATGTTCCCATATTCCAACCGTTATTTTCATTTTCCATTAGTAGCAGGGATGGACAATTCAAGTTTCAATTATGTACTTGAGATTATTTGAGGTCTTAATTATTCTTCAAAGATTATTATGTCATGTACTCTGCTCAATGGCTAAATGGAGATATGCATTACTCATCTGACTAATTTCTGTTTGCCATTCATTCTGTTTGCCAAATGCTTTATTCACTTGCCTAATTTCTATAGGTTTTCTGACCTGTTACACAAAAAAAGTGTTTAAAAATGTGCAAATCATGGTGTTACACAGCTAAGAAGAACATTTAATTTAAATTGAGTTTTCAGTAGTACCAACTCCTTGTGCTGCATATGTCTACCTCAAAAGCACTATTTATTGTAGTTTGTATTCAACAATGTTTTTCTAGAAAACTTCAATTGTGATTTTTTTTCCTTTTCTCAAATTGCTTCCTGTCACGCTAATTTTAATAAGTAATCTTCACTTTTGTTGTTATGTAATTATTTGCAAGTGTGTGATTTGATGAAAGGTCTACTTGGTTAAAGGCCACATTTGAATCAAAAGCTGTGTTTGTATTAACCTCTGAGAAACATGAGAGGACCGTGCCTAATTACTTTAAAAAATACTCTGCAAAAATGGATTGTAGCTTGTTGATCTTCTTATTTCTTTGATAGCTCAGAGTAATCTTCAAGAAATATGTGGGCTTCTTTCTCAGATTCTTGAAATTTGATCACAGTGCAAAATTGTCCTTTGGCGCAAACCCAGAAATACACATCTTTGCATGATGCACCTGGACATATGTGGCAGGTCTGGTAGAATCAGCTAATTAACAACACAGGCTTAAACAGGCACCTCATCTGGCAGTGTAGTTAGTTGCCTGATGGTGCTCAGCAGGATTTGGTAGTGCTTTTTATTTTTCTATCCTAATGGTCTGCTGCCCACCTAATTTTGCCTTATTGTCAACCACTACTTACCGCAGCTTGAGGCCCTCCCAGGAGGCTAAATTATTATCAAAGGATTAGGGAGATGTAGCCTTGCAGCTCTGACATTTCTGATTACTTGTCTATGCCAGAACAGTAATTAGCTGTGACTAATTAAGAAAAATGTTCCTGCCATAGAAAACCATTTAAAAGAACTGAGAAGTAGAAAAGCAATTGAAAAGCTGAGCAGTGCTCAGATTTGCCGATGCTCTTTAGATTTTTACCGAAGTCTTAACTCATCTTTAATTCTGTCTCTTATTTTATAGGGAAAATAGAAAGCTGGTGATATGAGAACCACTCTGTAGTTATCTCATGAGCTAACAGAATTTTTTGTAATTTTGAAATAGTTGTTTCTTTTTTAGTAAAAGAATTTTAAAAGAACTGTAGTCGGTGTCACTGATGAAGTGAATTATACTGACATGCTCAAAGACAGGAAACTCTTCTGCAAGATGGAAGCAACATCTTGCAAACTTACTGTTCAAAGTCTTTTTAAAGTTCACTAAATTATTCCTCATGTTTTCAAATAGATTTGCCTCATTTTTTGAGGTAGCAATCTCTATAAAAGAAAAATAGGTTGGGTTTTTTTTTTCCTAAAATCTGAAAAATGTAACCTCCATCTGCTTTCATATAGGGTAAAAGTTTTCTTTGATTTTTTTTTTTTTTCTGGATTATGCTGAGAAAAAGAGTGCCCACTCTTGGAGGGTGCTGATTTTGCTGCTATGACTGTAGCAAAGCTCAGTACTGTTGAAATCAGTAGGACCACAACACACTTAAAGTAAAGCATTGTGCTTCAGAGTTTGCTACTTCAGGATCAGAATATTTAGCACTTCGTAATCTGTTATATACTGTAGCTGATAGTGTTTTTTCTAGAGAAACAATGGCATAACACAGTGACTGTATTTTATATGGTTTTGATATGATATGCTTTCACATGTCTTCATTGTTTATGCCATTTTTAATTCCTGAATTTCTATTTTGTTGTGTACCACACAACCCAAAAATATATGAAAATTATTTTCTCAAGACATTAAATGTGCCATAGTCCGGTCTGCATTTAGTGTTCATGGAATGGGTGTCTGACACCTTTTTCACACCAATTTAATCATATTACTTAAATTTTTCCAGCAGGGGAGTAAGAAACTATGAAATAGGTATTCTGATATCTTGCTAAAAGTGCTCTCTGCATATAAAAGGGAAATAAAAGATTATTTTTAGGGCACTAAAACTCATAGCCTTATAATCAGAATTCCTTATACTGTCCTATTTTCCCTGATTTCCCTGACTTCTGTGAGAAGCTCACTTTTTTGGAAAGAAAAAAAAGAACAATGTATAAATTACACTTAAAAAGCAATTTTAAAAGGGTGCTACAAGTCACAAGAGGAAAAGTGGGGAAAAAAAAATCCCAAAGTTATTTTTATTTTTTATATTTTAAAGCCCATCTGATTTTTTTTTCCCTGAGGGAATTTTTTCAATCAAATAGAACTACAAGGGGATTTTTCTTGTTTGTTTGGCAGGGGAGTCTGTAATACTGGGAGCTTCCAGTACAGTTTCCTCATATGCATTTCTGGTATATACTGTTCATTCATTTATTAACTTAGTTAAATGGATCTATCCATCACCCACAATATCCATTCACTAAAAACAATAACAATTCTATCTAATAAAAGAGAGCTCCTTCCAACATCCAGGCACAATTTAGTCCTTTAACCTTTTTATCCTGCTAGGCATAAAGTAGCAGCATCTCATTCCAGGCACTGCACTTTTTCTTCGTATCTAGATGGCTTGAAATGTGTCTAGCAACTTAATAGAATCAATTGAGCATGGACAACTATAAAAATATAAAATAGCACTGAAACTTCAGATGAGTCTGTCAGTAAGTGTTAACTGTGGCTGCAGCTTTCACATTCTACACAGTCAAGAGAAATCAATATGGATTGTACCATTTATATTGTCTTACCTAATGTTTGTTCACCATGAAGTGCCAGGCACAAGCACCATCTAGGGAATATTGATTTCTTGATGTACTGTAATTCTCACACGTATAAACAGCAGGAGAACCTTGTGGCTTCTCAAACCTTACTTGCAGGTTTGATGTTTATACTTGTATTTCATTTGGGTCAAGCTTAGTTGAAAAAGGAAAACAAAACAAAACTCTGCATAAGTGTTTGCAAATAGACACACAGCCACATTGTTGATCATATTACAAGAAAAATAGTGCCAGAAACCATAAGAATAATCTAGTTTTACTGTAATGAGTCAGGCATGACAGAAAGAGGTTGCTATGTTGCAAATCAGAATAGGTGGATGCTGCAGAGTGTTCTGACACAAATTTGTCAATGGAAAGAGCTTCTTCACCTATTTAATCATGGGAAACAGAAGCTTTAGTGCTGCTTTAAATGTGCAGAAGTGTTGAACTATATATAGAGATTATTTCCTTTAAATAATTTTCAGATGTTTCATGGTATATTTTCTTAATTTACATTGCATTGACTTTCTTTTGCATTATACTGCATTTAAAGAGCAAGGAAAAAAGTAAAAATAATGCAGAGAAAAATCAGCCCAAAAAAAACCCCCAACACAGCTGTGAAACCTACATAGCTGAAAGAGTGTTCACAGGCAACAGGGTCAGGGATGGAAAGGAGGAAACCAGACACCTGCCCAATCCAAGGACTTTTCATCCAAAGAGAAAGGAGGGGAGAGAATCAAGAGGGAGGTGGGAGGCTGGACGTCTGCCCCACGTTAGGGCAGCTCAGTGTAGTGCCCAAATGATGTGGTTTAAGAGGGGAGTAGCTCCAGCAGTTTGCATCTCCCTGCCAGCTTCACAGCTACACCCAGCCCCATCACATGGCACTGCAATAACATAAAGAGTAAATGGGTGAGTCAAGATTGATGAGGTGAAAAGAAATGAGCTGCCTGTAAATATTCGCTCAGAAGAACTCAGGTAGTTTAAATAGTGTAATAAAAATATGTACTTTACCTCACTCCACAGGGAGCAGGGAGTCTATGTAGAAGATTCTAGGGCAAAAACTACTAATATGAGTGTAAAAGCTACAGCACAAATGCTGACCCACTTTCAGCCTATCTCCCTTTTGGTACTGAGATGAAGAATATTCTTACTTTAAGGGAGGAGTGCAGCTAACAGGAGGCTTCCTGTGGTCTCTTTGATGATACCTCACTCCAGGGAGTGAGAACTCCCCAGGGAGTTCTGGATGAGAGGGCAAAAGCAGAGATGGGTGTCTTGATTGCATACCTTACAGGCAGAGTGAACCCAGGCCTTTAACCTTACTGAGGGCCACAAAGATGATACCATGGCTGGAGCACTCCTCTGGTGAAGACAGGCTGAGAGAGCTGGGCTTGTTCAGCATGGAGAAGAGAAGGCTCCAGAGAGACCTTAGAGCAGCCTTCCAGTACCATAAGGGGGCTTATAAAAAGGAGGGAGACTTACTTTTTATATGGGTATGTAGTGACACAACAAGGGACAATGGTTTTAAACTGGAAGAGCATAGGTTTAGATTAGATGTTAGAAAGAAAGTACTTACTCAGAGAGTGGTGGGGCACTGGAACAAGTTGCCCAGATAGGATGGAGATGCCCCATCCCTGAAATTGTTGAAGGTCAGGTTGGATGGGACGTTGAGCAACCTGGTCTGGTGGGTGGCATCCCTGCCCATGGCAGGAGGATTGGAACTGGATGATCTTTAATGTCCCTTCCAACTCAAACCATTCTGTGATTCTATAATGTTAGGCATCCACTTAGGAAGACTGCTTAGCATTTGTACAGCTAAGTACATTTGTAGGGCTTTTAGAATTAGAACCTGATAGCAAGAGGCAAGTGTTATAATGAGTAACAACTTGGTCATTTTGCATTATGTTAATTTGTTTATTTTGAGGATCCAAGCTGGCTTTCATTTCAGGGTAGCTCAAGCGATGTTCCCCATTCTGTGCCCTGGAGAATATTTGTAGATATACCCAAATTGCAACACAACACACAGTGTAGCAAGACTGACAGTGTTTGCTCCACAGAGTTTTAGCACCAGAATAACCTATGGAAGTTTTGTTCACAGATGCAGTGCATATCCAGAGTGGAGCAGAGAAACTGTTTATACTGTTAATCTCTCACAGTCATGAGCATCATGTTAGTACCTACTGTTTAAAATTGGAACAGTAACATGACATATGTCCAGATATGGAAGGAAGTTACGTGTGTCTAGTTTTGCAGACTTCCAGTTTCCAAGTTTATCTGCCATATGTGAAGAAGCTAGAAAAAAATGAAGGTCACAAACATTATAAAGTGGCATAAATATTGTAAATTGCTGTTTAACAACCAATATGCAATACAAGGGAAGATTAGTACGGTATATTTTGCATTAAAAGTGTATATTTATTTGTAAATTGGCAGCATAGTTCCATAGCAACTAGCTATCTTCTAATTAGAAGCCAAATATATGAAAAAATACTTTCCTTCTAAAAGATAAGCTTTTCATGTGTTAGACGTTCTTTGGTTTTTGAGAACTATATCCTTTTTGATAAATAATTTCAAAGATGCTTAATGTGCTTTTAAATGAGCCATAGTTTTTCTTTTCTTCTCGTTATTGATTTCTGAAAATTATTTTTGTTTCCTTGTATCATGAAAATATCTCATCCAACAACCGTTCACTTGTTTGTTGTCATAAGTCTTTCTGAACAAGGTCTTTCCGTTAAGGTTTAGGTTCCTTTTCCTGTTGAACTCCTTGCCCTTTTCCCCTGATTTCTTTGGGAGTGGCAGTGGGAATCCTTCATTCACATAGGCAGAAAAGAGACTGGCTAGAGACTAAAGTATTTGTTCTTAAGAAAAACAAAATGCTTTCTTAGCTTCCTGGGAGGTTGGAGTAATGGCACCAAAAAAAAGGAAAGGCAGAAGAAAGCCAAAGGAAGCATCCCACTGGAATAAAGAAAAACTTTCTTCCTTGGCCAAGAAGAATGCAAGGGGCAAGTTCTTAAATCTACTATAATCAGATTAAAAAAAAACATGGCGGGGCTGGAGGGTGGGGAGGATAGGAAAAAATTAAAGCAAGTCAAGGGGGGAGGGGTACCCAAACAGAGTTTGTAATTTCAAATTACTAAACTTAAGAGATCTTGTGCCTGATCTCTATATCAGAAGTATGTGTTGAAGCAGACAGTGGTGTCTGGTTCCTTTCTCACCTCTGCTTTCCTGATACATATACCTGTAATTTAGGCTGTCAGCATTTTTGCACATTCCTAAGACAAATTCAAAACATGTCTTAGCATTCCAGACCCAGAGGAGGAAGCAGAACACGGAAGCTGGATGAAAGCCTGAGGTAGCCTCAGGAAGATGCCCAGTTAAATGGTGCCAGGTATTAGGAGTGTAAGACACTGGTGAGGTGGAAGAGAAATGTGTCAGAGGCTCTGTGCAAAGCAGGAGCTCATGAGGGAACACAGGAGCATTACAGCAGAAATATGTGACACAGCAATGGGAGGACTTCTGGACAAGTCCTTGAATGAAAATGTAGGAAGGGACTGTACCAAAATGGGGAATAGAGATAGAGTTTTTGCATTTGACACAATATTAATTTAGTCATTGGCATTTTCCAGATCAAGGTCTTTTAAATATCTGATTTTTTTTTTCTGTAAAAGGGAAAAGCTTCATTTGTTTGCCCTTCCTGCTAATCCCATGGTTCCAACAAGGCCAGCTCCATGGATTTTCCACTCATGCTTAGTTTAATTTTAATTTCTTTCAGTTTATTTTAAACAGAAGTTCCTAGAGAGAAGAAAAAGATGTAAAAGGAATAAATGTAGTAGCATCATGATGACCTCCAAAACCAATAGTATTCTCCTTTGTGAACACTTGCTTTTAAGCAGAAGTAAGCTTCCCAAGCCTTCCAGGTCTGATATCTGCCTGCTAAAAGACTTGTATTATTACTGGATAGATGCTAAAATATACTAAAGTACAGTTTCAGCTTTAATAGTTGTATTGATTGTATTTTTGTGTTTTAAATAACAGTAAAAGTAGTGCACCCTGTGGAAATATACATGAAGTGAATGCATAGGTGAAGCAGTGCTTGATCAGTACCCATTAAAGGGAGTTACTATATCAGCTGTTTCTCTCATAGTCCCTTTGCTATAAAATTTATGCCATATAATTTTTTTCTCCAGTCATAGCTGTGCATTGAATCAAAAGGTGGCGAAAACTTTCATTTTTCAGAGAAATAATATAAATTTCTTTGATGTCTTAAACAGAAAGGTTGGTCTTACAAAAAGAAAAACAAACAAGCAGCAGCATTAAGGTATCTGTAAGAATAATCAGGCTACAAGTGTACTTGAAACTTTTGTTTTCTCTAGAGATGATACAATTTTTATTTCTGCAGTCAGAGGCCAGCTAACTGACCATTTCTGCCAGCTGTCTCTTAGTGGCACTACTGTAGAAGAACATCTCAATAACATAGAAATCTCTGTCGACTGAGAACAATAAAGATAAAACTCACAGACACACCAAAAAAAAAAAAATCACCTTTGCGTGGACTTCCCATGGACTTCTTTTCTCTCAGGTTTCTCAGCTTCTGTTCTTTAATTTTCCTGGTCACTGACAGAGTTTTTCTCCTTGGAAATGTGACTGGAAGTGCCTCACAGACTGTTGCACATCTATGACCAGTGCAATCTAGAAAAGAAGACACTTGAGGAGATAATTAGTTTCTCCCAGGGAATTGGTGGGAGGGCACTACCTCACTAGTCATCAAGTTCTGGTCTCCCTCCATTAGAAGAAATTGATATTTTAAACAGCTCATAAATTGTACATGTCAGGAACTAGAATCGATAGGGTGGGAAGAGAAAACAAACAAAATTTCTACGTTTTGATACACTGAATTTTCTGTTTACCTACAGTTACTTCATTCTTCAGAGGTTTCTCAGGCTTTCTTAATCAAAAGGCTACTTAAGCCTGAGGGAAAAGCACACATGCCTTGGGCAAAATTGCTTCCCTGTTGCTTTAGCTTGCAACTAAGTATTTTTCCTTTCTGAAAAACATATAAAGATATTTTGAATGTTAATTACATCTTCTTGTTTCATTTCTTGTTTTGATATTCCTATGTATACATATCTTCTGATGTATTATGGTGGCCCACAGGCTGGAAAATCCTTCCGCAGGTTGGGGGGGGAGGGGAACGCTGTCAGCATTACCAAGACTTCTCAGCTTTCAGAAGAGTGCATGAACTCATCATTGCTGAGGTAAAAATCCTCATTTAAGTGGATCATATCTATACCTAAACTTGACAATACAGCTATTCCTTCTAAACCTCAGAGTATTTTCAAAAACTATGAATGGCATTTGTATCCTTCATTATCTTTAACATTCAACAAAGGCAGTTCATATGATTATTCATATTTTGCAAAGGGAAATAAATTATGAAACTTAAATCAGGACCTTTTTTCAGCTTTTGCTGTTTGCATTTTTAAGGAATAACTTATTTATTTTTTCACCATTTAACATTTTTTTAAATGTCCTAAAAGTTCCATGGTATGCTACTAGTGCTCTCTATCATAAACTTGAAGCAATATAATAGCATTGCCCTTTAATAAAAACTAGGCATTTTAGCACTTAAATTTTGACATAATCATGTTTTGCCTTATCTTAGCTCATTATTATTTTCTCATTTTAGCTTATGCTGCACTTGAGGTACATTGTCTTTAGTGAGAAGTATACTTCTTGTTATTGTTTCTGGTAGGGCAAGTAAAGCTGAAGGAAGCAGAAACATCTCATTGTTTTCTGAGCGACTAAATTCCTGATCAATAGTGTGATAAAGGCTTCCACAGGAACATAAAATGCAGTTCCTAGAAAAGCTGTTCCCCCACCATACTCAGCAGAGAAAGGATTATGACAATGCCCATTTATCAAGAGCAGTCAAGGTATAGAAACTCAACGGGGTCTTGTGTCTTAGGCGTTAGGGATACCAGCCCTAGAAGGACTAAGCCATTGTGTATGGCTATGTATTGAGCCTCCTTCCAGGTGGCTAACAGCTGCACCTTTTTATAAATCTTCAAAAATAAATTTGAAGTGCTTGCTTTCACCCGATAAGTGTTATATTTAATTGAACCATTCTGCGAATGTTATAGCTCAGGCACCCAGAAAGATGGTGAATATTTAATATAGTTGTTTTGTATTTCCACTGGTCAGCAGAATAATGAAATTCCTTAACTACTTCTCTTTAACTTGCCTGAAGAAAGCACGGTATGTTGCTAAATCGCTTTTCACTAGCCCTGCCGAGAAACAACTTTAATCCTTGTTAGAAAATTGCGGAGTCTGGGCCTGACAAAGAGCTCATGCCTGGCGCATTGTGAGTGCTGGGAGCCGGGCGAGGGGAGCCCTTTACAGCTGCGTGCCTCCAGCCCGTCTGAGCTGCACTATTTAGGCCAGGAGGTTTGTCAATTCCTCCTGACAATGGAACGAGTTTTTCAGTGCCTGTAGCTGCGCCGAGCCCTGTTGGGGATCAATGCTGGCCATTCAAGCTGCACCCTCTTTCATTGCTTTGGTTTGTTAATTTAAGACTAAAGGTCTGCTGAGGGGGTTTAGGGTGTTTAAGAAAGCTGATGAACTGTTTAAGAAATCTGATGAACTGAGAGCGTTTATAGCCCTGGTGTGGCAACTATTGGCACTGAGGGAGCTGTGTCCTTGTTGACCCTCTTGTTATTAAAAATGCACAAGTGCTGCGCTTCTCAATATTTCAACACTCTTTCATTGTCAATACCACCTTCTGAGCCCTTCAGCTTGTTGCTTGCTCTAAAGATCTTCTTAGATTGGGTTTGAAAACTTCACCTTAAACACTAGATTAGACTGATGTTCTGTTTTCCGTGCTCCTGTTGATTTGTTGAACCTTCCCAGGGCTGGAAAGCAAGTAGCAGCTTGATGGGGAGACGGGCTGCTAATATGATTTACCAGTGTACAGTCATGCACAATAAGTGTGAATAAATACAAGGGTCTCACAGAGTCAACCCTAGCCTTTCCTTTTCTCTTATTTTTTACTTTGAAAGAGGTATCTCGAGAAAATGAAGTGAGTAATGCATGCCCTTACAGGAGCTGGATGGGCTATGAATAAGGAGAAAGAAAGAAACAGCGAGGCAAACATTTTTGTTAAAGTGGTTGGCTGCTGTTATTTGCTGATTTGGAAAAAATATGTAATAAGCACTTACTGCTTTACTCTTGCATAGACAACAGCAAAGAATGTGGCAGTAGTACCATATAATGAACATCTGCAAGAGATGCATTGTCCTTTCACTGCTATTGCTACTAATGGGAAAGTTACTTTTTCTTAAAACCGATTAAAAGCGATTGTTGTTGTAGTTGTTGTTGTTGTTGTTGTAGTTGTTTTAACTGGGTAATCTCAGGACAATTATCCAATCACCGAAGTTTTGGAGTTTGCAATAGATTCCCATCAGTCACAGTACATCCATTCCTACCTCTCTAACATGCTCATGGTTGTCAAAATGTGTGGCCTTGGATTCTCTGAGAAGAATTTGCAGTGCTGTGCTTTTTAACAGACTCCAAAAGTAGTTATAGGGAAATACTTATTTTCTTGTTATGAAGTCTAGCATATTTATGTTTATGCAGCTTCAGCCTATACTAAGTCCTCAAAACTAGTAGATGTAAGAGCAATCATTAACAAGAATCTTATCCATAAGTGCCTCTGGGAGGATTCTAAAAATATACTGGATGTGATTTTTGTTAAAAATACTGTGACAATTAAAAATAAAAATACTTTTTTTCCTAATGAAGCAACAGTCATATTTTTTCTGAACAAGATATGTTGACAGAAGAGCAAGTACTGTAGTATCATTTGACAGTCACCAAATTAAACATTTGTACTGAAAGTTCAATGCATCAAAGCTAGTCAGGAAAACATATTATATTGCTTTCACTCATAAAGTTGAGTAGAAAATTAATTTCCTCCAATGTCTTAGCTTTGTTTTCAGTACATGTAAGAATATCACAGGTATGTAGAGTTGAAGTTTTACTGCATCCATCTTAAATAAGTTTCCTGGACGGGCTTTAAAACACATTTTGCCAGAAAACTGGAACAGTCCATTGTCAGTAATCTGTGACTGTTCAGTATTGTTGCATGGGAAAATCAGTCTCAGAATTTTCAATCCTGTCTGTAGTTTGTTTGTCTGAGCAAGTTTGAGCCCGTTCTGCTTTCTAATTGATACAAACAAAATACATAATGAATGCATTACTACAAGAATATCAATTTTCAAAAAACTCCCCATTAAAATAGTTCTCTTTACCAGGATTGTGTTTACAATGAAAAACAGTAGGGTCTGAGTGATAATACAGTTTCTTGGCTTATCTTGCTGCATTTGGGTAGAGTGTTTGATGTAGGAATTTTTATGTTTATTTAGATCAATAGATTTTCCCAATTAATAAGCACAATTGTATTTTATTTTCTAGACATCTATATACATGCAACACCTGTCATATAGTTTACAGCTACCACTTAGTAACAACTCTGTCACATTAAAAATATTTTGCAGATATTACAAAGGAAATCAATACCAGCATGCATGTTTGGGGTGAAATAATGTAAATAGGATAAGAAGGTCATTCAATGATTTAAAAACAGTATTTCATGGATATCTAATCAGTCCCACATTTTACTGACTAAAGCAAACTACTTTCATGAAATATGTATCTATCTGCCTTTTTTCTGATGCATTTTTTCACTTCTGTAAGATAGTAAATTAATAGGAGAAACTTTAAAAGTAAAAGAAATTTATTTCCAGGAATTTATAGTTAAAATACAATTTACACATTAAAAAAAAAAAAAGAAGAATTATTATATTAATATCTAATTTCAAACATATCTTAAAACTGATAGCTATGTGATGAAACAGTACCCTGTAAGGAAAGGTATTTGTAGTTATTTACTGTATGTGTTTCAAGCTTTTTACAGAGAGCTTACATTTTGATGGAAGAATTCTATTTCTTTCTTTTGTTACATCCAGTAGCAAGTAACTTGTCTTCATATTTTCAGTATATATTTTATTTTATTTGTTCATGTGGAGGTGGCCAATGAGACATGTCAGATACTTCCTTTGAATTACTTTCACAATATATACCTTCCCTAACATGCTGCATTTTAAAATATGCACGTGATTTCCTCTGTTTGCATATCTCTGTATTTTGCAAAGACACAGGAAATTATATTAGAAAATAGTTTAAGCCCCTTTCCTGTGGGAAAAAAAAGACTAGAAACAGAGCTGTGACACAAACTCTTTTAATCTCTCACTGTTAAAATGAAAAAAAATCCTTCCTTTTTACAGTTTGACTAAATGATATCTGGTTGTGATTTTACAGGACGGGGAAAAATGCTACAACTATATTTAGTAAAATCTCTTCTAATCCAGTTAATGTGAAAGAACTATTACAGTAGCTATTTTGGAACTGAGCATTTTTTACAGTAACATAGACACCAACAGCAGAGGGTTTATTCTTAACCCATCCATTTGTGAAGTGTTGAGTGAAAACATACTCATGCCTGAGACATGAAAGGAAATAAGGTAGGCTGTAATTATAATTAGTAATTAATGTAAACCAAAACCTTAGAATGGTTATTTTGGGAAGGGTGGAGTGGTGTTTTGATCATATTTAAGTACAGTTTCCAGGGATTTTTGATTGGTTTGTTTGGTTTGGTTTTTTTTTTTTTTACTTAATGATGAAGTGATTAAAAAAAAAAAAAGAAAAGAAGACAAATTCCTTATTGTCTGACAGTGTTTTCCTGCTTGGATTGAAAAACCTAGTTACTGTAAATTCTCTCTCAAGATATCCTACCTGTTTCTATCCTTGCAGTTTTAGCTGTCAATTCTCTCCTGTGTCTTTAATATCTATTCTCACTGACAGATAACAAAGTGCATAGTGCTATTTTGCTTGAACATGTTGTAACTGAAAGATAAAATGGCAGGTGCTAATTCATGTAAAGAACGGTCTAGGTCAAGTTATTTGATTTCCTACTGACCCATGCAATTCTCATAACAGGAAATTATATCATTGTTGACTTCAAGTGCTGATCTGTGATCATTTCAAAGTGTTTCATTACCTCTCATTACCAAATCTGTTAAATGAATACTGCAGGGTTGTTTGGTGGTGTTTGTTGTTGGTTTTTTTTATCCTTCTTTTCAGCAATGGTATAGCAACTCCATGAAAGTCATATGCATGTGGTTGGCTGATAGATTAGATGTTCAGCTTCACATCTACCAGCTGAAGACTCTCATCAAGATAGTGAAGGTAAATAAAAATTTGTTTGCATTAGACTGCATAGTAAAGAGAGAAAAGTAATAAAGTAATAACAGGGATGATCACCCCAAAAGTTAGAAAATGTGGAATAAAGTTGTAAATTCATGTAGTTTTAGGTTGGGATTTTTTTCCTCACAGTTGCAGCAAATTCCAAAAGTAAAATAACTTATTAAACCCCTCAATGTTAATTATATGTGCACTAGTATTTATCATAAATTCTGGACTTGGGGACAATTAAAATAGTTTCAAAGAATTTTACAGCTAGCTACACAGCATTGCTGTATGATTATTCTTACTAAATTATTGTTTGTCTTGTTACTGATTTTTTGTTTTACCTGAATAATTTCAATAGTGTTCTTTCTCCATTTCCCCCTTTCTCATAAAAAAAGGAACTATTTTCTTTTTTATGCACATGTAATTACTAGGCTTAATTTAAAACAGTATTCAATGTATTAGATAACATTTTATAATCTTTCATACTCAGGGATAAGTATCAATAGAAATACCAATCCCTCCACTTCAGTCCTCAGTCATTTACATTGGCCAATGTCAAATACTTCCAAGCAGACTGTAATATGCCTTCCAACAGGCAATTATGGGTTAACCTACCATAAAAGAAAGTTTCCTCCTAACTCCATTTCAGATCTTAGTTGATACCCTTAAGTAAGAGACAGAAAAACATTTCAGGTTTTTTTTCCTTTTAATTCTGTCTATTTAACTTTGGACATTCTTGTTATCTGTACAAATGTGGAGTAAGAAACACCTGTTGTCAGTGGTGACCTTGATTTCTTAAAAATATTTTCTCATGAAGTTCATACAAGACTATAAAGTCAGAAGCATTTTAACTCGAGGTCACCAAAATTGCAACTGCAGCTTTCAGGATTCACTAGCAAAAAAGAGCAGAACAGAGAGAAATGCAAGAAAACAGTCATAATAACGATGGCATCGTGGCTCCCTGGAACACCCAAGCTTAGCTTTACTCTTTTTGACCTTAACTGATTTCTCTGTGAGCAGGATTTGGCTCTTCACTTGATTGTGTGCCCAAAAGGAAAAAGCAGTTTGCTGTTCCTTGTTGAAATGAATGGCTCTTGTGAAAGGTTTAAAGCTATTCTCAAGTGAATCACAGAATCATAACATGGTTTGGGTTGGAAGGGACCTTAAATACTGTCTAGTTCCAACGCCTCTGCCACAGGCAGGGACATCTCTCACTAGACCAGGCTGCTCAGAAGTCCATCCAGCTTGGCCCTGAAGACTTCCAGGGATGGGGCATCCACAACTTATCTGAGCAACTTGGTCCAGTGCCTCACCACCCTCACAGTAAAGACTTTAACATATAGCTAATCTAAACCTACTGTCAGTTTGAATCCATTCCTTCTTGTTCTATCACTCTTGCCATTGTAAAAAGTTTCTTTCCAAAGCAGTTATCATCCTATGAGGAAAAAGATAGGTGTTAGAGGATCTAAAACCTGTGGCGTATGAGATCGAAGAATGGGCAGGCTAAATTGTACAAGAGAAATATCACCAGGGAGATTAAAGGAAACTCTTACTAAACTGAATTGCAGGTGAATGAGCAGCACTGCCAACTCATCTTCCCTCTGCCACCTGGCACACTGGTTAGCCTTGTTCAAAAGCAGGAGGCTCCTGCTGGATGTGGGAACACTGCTTCTGGCAGTGGCCTTTCTGTACCTGTATACCTGGATTGCTCTCCATGTAAATTCCAACTGTATTATTCCATGACACCTTCTGTGGATGTTAAACGTTGAAGAAGATTATGTCAATCATATTGGGTTCTGGAAAACAGAAAATTTTGTGGACCTTGGTTTTGGTGGATGATGAAGATAGAACTGGTGAAACAGGAACTCAGCAGACAGGCAGCTGCTGGGAAATACAAAACAATGGTTCAAGTAGAGTATCATAAGAAACTGTTCCTGCTGCAGTCCAGCTGGGGAGAGATGTGGAGAGGCACAGTTTCTCCAGACTAGGGTGAATGAAGACACTTTTGTGTTTGATTTAAGAAAAAATCAAGCACCAAAAAACCTAGGAAGCTGTATTGCTCCTGTCACCTCTTGAAAATTCTAAAAAAAAAAAACAAAAACAAAAACAAACAATAAAACCCCAAATAAGTAGGAGGTCATTTTTGAAAGACATGGGATGAGTAAAAGAAATATAATTCCTTCATATTTGGATGCAACAAGAGTAGTGGAAGTATTAAGAAAGACTAGAAGAAGAAATATTGTTCCCATTATTCTCTTTAAAGGCTTATGATGGCATAAGGGTTTCATTAGATGTCTGAGACACGTGCAGAGGGATGTGACTAAAGAAGGGTCAAGGACCAAGAAAGTTAGGGAGAAATGAAAAATTAAGCTTGGAAGTGAACATTATTTTCCTGCAAAACTATGTCAAGAGAAGAGCAATGTCTGAACCCCAGAGTGCTGGTCTGAGAATGGGAAGAATACAATGTAAAAGTGGAGGAAATTGCTGTAGGACCCGTTAACAGCATCAAAGCAAATTGAATGCACAGTGTTATAAAAAGGGAATGCAATGGTGACACTTGAAAAAGACCAGGCGGGGTACTCGCAGGAGTGTGTGAGCAAAACATAAGCTGCATCCATTGACTGACGCTGACCTGTGAAAGTCAAATAAATCTCAGTCGCAGTGATTCAAACAAGGTTTAAATAATCATCATAGTGGCAGGAAAAAAATCTCCCAACTGACTGTTACCCATTTTAAGAGTGGTCTTTTGCAGTTCTCTAAAGTATTGAGTGAAACAAGATCAAATCTTTTCTTTCTCTAAGGGTTGTACATGGTCTCCTCCTCAGGCAGAGGAATGGGCCTGATAGCCCGTAATTATCTTCCATTTTCCTTTCCCCTTATTCTCTTCCAAGACATCAAGAATTTGTAGTGATAGTGTACACAAAATAAGAAATTACCTAGATCAACTTATCCTTTTTAAGCCTTTAAGGGTAACATCAGAAAAAATTATTTCAAAGGTGTTACAACTTAAAAATATAATAGGTGATTTTTCCATTTGCTTACTTGAACGTAGCATTGATGAATAAAACAATTCCATTCAGAATTCTTACTGATGGAAAAACAAAGAGGAAAGTTGTATCTGCTTGTTCGTAGGAATGATGAATACCAGGGAAACAAAATCTTCTGAAGTGAAAAAAAAGTAGATGTGAATCAAAATGTAGAGACTTAGAATGTAAATTAACTAAGTAGTCGCCTGAAAAATTCTGACACTATATAGTATAGTTTGTAATCTGTATTCATTATTAGAGTATATATTACATAATATAATCATTATTTTTCCACATTTGGCACATAAATGTAAAGATAAATATAAATAAAATTACACTATGGGGAAAAGGTCAAGTATTTACATTTTCTGTGGAATGACAAAACTGAACTACCTGTAGCCAAATTCACATTTCAATAGGTATTTAGAAAAATTCTCAACTGGTTTCTTAATGAATAAATGAAAAAAATGGAAGTTACTGAGAAATCAGCAGTTAAAGTACGTTGTAGCACAGAATACACTCCCTTAAAGGAATGATGATCAGATTAGAATCTCTAGGGTTTGTAGAAGTTTCAGCCCAAAAACTTTGTAGAAATGCAGCCCAAAAACTAAGACGGCAAAATCTTTATCAAGGTGATAGGTCCCTAACCTGAGGAGGAATAAAGCTGTGCCATGGGCATGCTAGAAATGGCCAGTGTATAGTGAAAGAGTACTCAGATTTGCTGGAGTCCAATTCAGGATGTTTTGCTTCTGCCACAGAAAACCTACCGAGACTTCAGGTTGCAAGGCGTGATGGAGGGGACGCTGAACAGCAAAACCTACGACACCGTGCACAGCCGTCTGACTGTAGAGGAAGCCACCGTCTCTGTCACGGATGCAGGAGGACTTCAGGGCATTACAATGAAAGACAGTGATGAGGAGGAAGGATGATATTTCACAAAGCATCCAGAGCTGGGGGGTGATGGTCTGAGGGTGGGGTTTATCTTTGCCTTGGGGTTTTTTGGTAACTTGTCCTTGTAATTGCATTTATAGTTATGCCTTATGATATCGGTGCAGGAATGTAATTTGCTCCATTAAAAAAGAAAGTAAGATTATCAGAGGAAAGGTGCCAAGGACTTTTTGAGAATAATGGTTGTAGCATATTTTTATGTATAGCTTTGCTTAGGGCTGCAAGAACACTGGCATGGAGTTTGAGTTCCACTTGTGATTACATTTCCTCCCCTTTTGTTTGCTACCATTCATTCTTGTATCTCCATCTGATATTGGTGTCCTGTGCAGAAACAAGATGTGTGTCTCACTTAAAACACAACTATACAGGAAATCATCTTTGGAATGAGTGAATGCCCTGGGTAAAAAAAAAAAAAAAATAGTGTATTTTTAGGATTACAATT
The DNA here is from genome assembly GCA_013390045.1 of Picathartes gymnocephalus. NCBI lineage: Eukaryota > Metazoa > Chordata > Aves > Passeriformes > Picathartidae > Picathartes > Picathartes gymnocephalus. The sequence goes on along the minus strand of WEKY01024944.1, from coordinate 103,066 downwards.
TGTTTACCTTTTTTTGTGCTTAATTTTACATTATTATGTGATGTGCATCAAAAATTTTAATCTTGGTTCTTTGTATATTGAGGTTGGTATATAAGTAGAAGAACTTCAAGGACAGTCAAACATACAAACTGCTTAGGAGTGTCGTGTCTATTCATTTTGCAAGTTTAAAGATATCTCATCCTGTTGGATGTCAGTAAGCTTGCCATCTATGTTTGTATTTCTGTGAAAATTTTCAGGCAATAAGAACACATTTTGTTGTGGCCATTTATGTATCTACCCAAGTTTGTATAGAATTCTACAATTAAAAGGTGTTTTCAGTATTTCAAACTATTTGAACCATTGTATGATTCCTCATGAGAATGAGATTTTTGAATTATTTCATTTACATAGTGAGTTATAGCAAATATGTTTCTTTATAGAGCAGATATATATAGCAAACAAGTACCCAAGGACACAATGCCTTGATAATGGAAAAAAGCAAACAAAAACCCCTCTGTAGCAGATGAACAGACAGGGCTCACTGCCTAGTTTTTGATGCCCTCAATATGAACTGGAAAGAATTCAGATTTTCATCAGTCAGAACTCACACAGCTTATGAAAAATACCTCAGCTTTTTGTTTTGTTTTGTTTTTTGGTTGGTTTGTTGTTGTTGTTTGTTTGTTTTTGTGGGGGGGCATGACTAATTCCTAAGTTTACACAAAATCAGGAAGAACACAGATGACACCCAAAGAAGTAATAGTAGGTTGCTGAGGTCCTTGTTGAGCCATAGCATTATATCTAAGGGGCTTTACTGAGGAACTGTTGAGGGCTTACAAGGCTGATGCGAGGTTTCTGTGCAAGAACAGTCTGTAGGACTTATGGGGTCTATTGCAAGCATGCAGGGCTGCAGGAGCTGAGAATGAGAGCTGCAGGGAAAGTGGCTTTCAGGACGCTTGGAAGCTCAGCCAAGCAGGGAAGGGCACTTCTCCTAGGTGTCTAGGGAGAAATCCTAAGTGGCAATTTTTTTCTCTGGTAAACCAGCCTAATCATCACATGAGCTGGGGTGAATTCAGCTAAAAGGAAGAATTGGGAGCTGATAAGGTAAACCATTCTGCTCACCTTTTCATCATCATCTCTGCTGAGCTGAAGGAAGCATGCATGGGGAGACCAAGCAGTATTTTCTCGTATTACCAGGCTCCTAGATGGGTTTGCTGATTTAGATTTTGATAACAGCAAAAGAATTGCATATTCCTTTCCTGACATTTGTCCTGGTTGTGCTCATATGTGAAAGCTGATGATGCTTGAAGGGCCTTTTGGGACCCTGGCTGAGACCCAGACTTGGTAAGGGATAACCTGCCTGGGGAGGAGCTGCAGCCTCAGCCCCAGTCTGGCCACAGCAGACAGCAGAGTGCAGAGGAAGCCAGTGATGGAACACCCATCTCCCAAACCCAATGAAGCAGAGAGATCAGTGTCAGTCAGGCACAGAGGGAGTTTAGTCTCTGCAAAAGTGTCCCTGCTTCCCCTCTCCCCATCTTGACATTCCTAAGACCCTGCAGAGGTGGCTGTGGAGAAGCCAAGTGTAAAAAGGTGGAGGTAGGTATCACTTCAGTGGCCCTGCAGTGCTTGCCTCCTAGTGCAGAGTTGTGCCAGGTCTGTACAGGGTTTTCACCAGAAGGCATTAGATTTTTAAAGTTCCAAGGTGACACAAGAGTAGGAAGCAATATCCAAACTGAACACTATCCCTAGCAAGCCACTAACAGAGTAGGGAGCTGGGGGGACCAAGTAACACCAGGACATAAGTGCCTGTCAGCACAGCCCAAGAGGTAAGTGATGGGTCTGTCTCCTTCAACAGAGAGTGACCTGGCATTGGCCTCTCTGCCCAGCCCTGCTATCCAAAAGCCCTGTGGGAAACAGTGGTTTGCACTCTCCTCCCCTTTGAGCTTCTCCTCTGTCCAAGCTGCCCCCACACCAAGAAGGATTTCCTGATGAGGCAAACAACTCTCCCTATCGATTTGGACAGTTACAGAGTAGGCTGTAGTAATTTCACCTGTTAGGTCTTCAAGAGACTGTAGGCCATCACCGTCCTGGTGGGCCTCACCTGGGACCCCCACCCACAGCCTCTGTCCAGGGACTCAACCTCAGCTCTCTCCAGGGCAGCTAACCTCTGCCCCCGTGACGGAAGAGGAGTGTTGGATTCTCACCTCAGCTACAGCCCCACATGTGCTTGTTTATGGGCCCTGTTTGTCTAGACCCTGACCCACAGATTGACTTCAGAGCTTTTTGACCATCACAAACATGTTAATGATCTGGTCTCCGGATTGCCACGACCTCTTCCCCTGCCCTGCTCCCTGGCTGGATGTGTGGCCTTGACTGGTGGGGCCTTGTCCAGGCAGCTGGGGGAGTCCCCCCCCAGCTCCCTATGCCTTAGGGAGCAGTTAATCCTGTCTAGATCCTGACATAATTTAAAAAAAAAAAATTAAGAAAAAACCCACCTGAGCAAGACTATGACTTTTTGTAGCTTCAAGTGGGCCCAAGTTGCTCAAATTTCACAAAGCATCATACATGTATGCTCCATATGTCAAGCACTTTGCTATGCAATTTCTTCTGCATGCGGTACTTGCAAGATACATTTAATAGTAAGATAGAGATGAGTAAGGAGATGCTAAACAAACAAAGACCCAAAACAAAGGTGATGAGAATAAGGAAATAATAAAAAAAAAAAAAAATTTTAAAAAGACACAGATGATGTAACCATGAAGAAGGTACAAGGTGTTTGGGAAAGAGAAATTAACTCAGACACAAAGCATGGGACAAGTTATTTTTAAAGACACAGAGCAGCAGGCATCAGTGACAGACAGGTAGAGAAAAGACAGTGTTTCAAAGGTCCTTTAATTTCTTCCAAATGCAAGTATTTTTTTTTTAGTACCTAGATTTGTGAAACCGTGAACCAACACGAAGTTTGAGAAGGCCAGTGAGTACCTGAGTGACAGCTCCGCGTTAGGCACCGTCGCCTCCAGCAGCCAGGGCAGTGCCCTGTGGGGGAGGGCGCAAGGGCCGCCTCTACATCTTAACTTAGGTGTTCAAGCGGAGCCGAGTGCCTGTCCCGAGGGGACGGCAGCACCGCTCGCTGTACGCCTTCGTGCGGGACAGCCAGCGGCGCGCCCGCCGCGCTCTCCCGGGACTCTGAGCGCTCCGCGGGGGCCTCTGCTCTTCCTAAGCGGGCGCGGAGTGCAGGGAGCCTTCAGGAAGGGGGCAGGAGAGGTGTCGTTTACTTCATTCCCCCTGAGTCTTAATGGTATAAACGGGGCTTTGGAAGCCGAATGAGAAGCCACGACCAGGTGCGCGCCCCGCTGCGAGCGATGGTCGGGGCCGCGATAGGAAAGCGATGCTCGCAGGTCTCCCGCCGCCGGGCAAAGGGTGCCTGAGCCAAGAGCTCGCTCCCCTCGGCTGTCACTTACCCTGGACCAGGAGGCGAAAGCCAAGGCAAGGCAGTGGCTAGGGGAACCACCGCGGCGGCAGGGCGACTTTGGGGCACTGAGCCTCCCACCTCCAGACAAGCAAAGCCGCCGGCTCAGGCCGCGCCCTTTGAGCCCGCATCTACGGGTCCCTCCACCGAGAACTAGTGCTTGTAGAGCGGCCCCTCCCTTTAAACCCGGCCCGGAGCAGAGGGCAGCCCCCGGCGCAGGAACTGGCGCAGCTTTGGAGGAGCAGCCAGAGAGGGCGAGTGGCTCCCGGGGCACTGGTGCTCGCTGAAGGCGCCCAGCGGAGCGGCCTCCCTCCCTCCTTGGCCCTGTGGACACGGCACCCTCACAACGCTTCCTGAGCTCCCAGGGAATCTCGGGTCAGGTGCCGGATGTTTCCAGGTTTTGGGAAACTCCTCCTGGGACCCACCAGACTCCCGGCGCAGAGGGCGGGCGGGGCACCTCGGAGTGGGCAGCAAGTGCGGCTCCACGAGGGACACGGCGAGGAGCGCAGGGGGCCGGGTAGGGAGTGTGAGTCTGTGAGGCGGGTTTCTGCACAGAGAATGCCCCTTAGGCACCTAGCGAAGGGGGTTGAATCAGGTGTTTGGCTGTCAGCAAAGGGAGCGCGAGCAGCCGGCCGGAGCCGCGCGGCAGCGGAGGGGCAGTCGGAGAGCTGGGGGCGAGCGGGGCTGCTTCTGTGCGAAAAGGACGGAGCCCGGGACGGCCGAGAGACCCGCCGAGACAGCACGGCCGGCCTCCCTCCGGCACGGGCCGGCTTTGTTTTAACAGCGACTGGGGGGAAAAAATGCAACTAAACAAACAAACAAAAAAATCAATCACACACACAAAAAGTTTGTTTTCGGCCTTAGCAGGTGTACTGTCGCACCCCTCTCCTCCTCCTTCCCCCTCAGTTCCGAGGGTGGCTCAGTTGTCCCCTGTGTCTTTTCCCGGGTAGGGGCTCCGAGTGAGCAGCCGAGAAGGTGGGCAGTCCTCCCCAGGTTCCGTCCAGGAGCGGCTGCGACAGGGCACGACTCCTACTTTCGTTCTTATTTTCACGTTTATCACTTGGTCTCTCCGCCTCTCTCAGCAGCGGCACATCGAAATGGGTCCAGCCATAAACGAGCGGGGTTTTGTCCCGTTCTGTGTCCGGCGGACACCTCGCTGTCGCCATGGCGAGCCCGGCGTACCCCGGTGCCGGGAACACAGCACACAAGCGCCCACACAGCGACCGGCTCTTTGCTTTGCTCCAGGTTACCTCCCAATACATTGACAGAAAATGGAAACAAAAAAATAAGTTAATTACTCCTGATCCTATTCAGGAATCTTAAAAATAAATAGCTTCCCCCAGCCAAAGAGCGCAAGGCGTTCATTTAGCAGTAACGGGGCTAAACATTTGTTGAACTGGGAAAGGAACAAATGAGAAAGTGTCATTCATGGCTCCAGCTGCCGCTGGCCTCTCCCAGCCACTTCCACCAAGGGCCCTTTGGAGTTGATGACACCGCTGAGTCCCCTCACAGGCGGACTGATTAGATTAGACGTGATAGCTGCAATCCACGTTCGGAGCTGGCACACTTAGCCAAATCGCTCGCATGAATTACGGGCGGGACGGAAGCACTGCTTTAGAGGGTCACTTGTAATTTCGTTTATATGTAATTAAAGGCTTTATACATGAAAAGGCTTAATTTGCGCCAGTTTGGTTTTCTATTTAGGGGGGTGTGTACGAAATGTAGTGTACTGTCAAACTTTGTTTTACCTCCTGGAGCACTTGCGTTTGGCGGGTCACTGTTAACTGTTTTTCTTTTGTGATAGATTCGGTTACAAATAGCAATACTTTATTCTTTTGCTTGTTGTGGAACTGCTATAGAAGGATGTCAACACTCCCTCACTGTATGAGAAGACTACACTTAGTCTCCGAAGGTATATACACACGCAGGCACATATTTATATTATTTTCTCCCACCGGAGAAAATATCAGTGGAGAAAATGCCGGAGCGTTACAACTTAAAAGTTGGGAAAGGCCAAGTGCCTTTGCCCACGCTCCAGAAACAGCAGAGGCCGAGGCTGCTGCGAGGTGTACTCGGGCCCTGCGGCCGTCCTCCGCAGAGCAGAACGGGAGCCGGGGCCGGAGCCGGGGCCGGGGCCGGGGCCGGGGCCGGGTGGGCTAGGGAGCCGTCTCCGCCACCCCAGCAGCTGGGCGGGTGGCGGAAGCAGCAGATTCCCACCGAAAAGGACGGCGGCGCGGAATCTCGCCCAGCGCCGGCTGACAAACTGTGACTGAGCTGGTCCACTTCCCCCCGCTGTAACTCCCCCGTTTGTATTTTCACTTCCCTTCAAAAGACAGTAAACAACAAGCCCGGAGTAAGAATGAACAGGGAGCCCTCCAGCACAGCAGCAGCCAGGGGCTAATTCCGAGCTNACGCGTTCCGCCGCGGCGGGGTCTGAGGGCGGGCGGGCGGGCGGCGGGGACGTGCGGGCAGCGCACGGCGGCGTTGTGGCTGGGGGGAGCGCGGCCTTCCCGGTGTGTGGCGCGGTAAATCACCTCTTCACAAATCCGGCGGCTCGAGAGGGGACCTCTTGGACTGATGCTTAGCGAGAGCAAACTCAAGCTTTAGCAGCGAATCCCGGCAGTGTGACTATTAATGACGACTACTACAACAGTAATAATAGTAATCAGGGTCTGTCCAGGCACCGTGGGTCCGCCGATGTCGTGGCCAGAAGGATGTTTTGTAACCTCCCTGGTTCCCTCCACGCTCGGGTTGCCCAGAGGTGTCCCGGAGCCAAGAGGGATGTTGCCGTTCCTGCCCTTAACCCGGTCGTGGGGAGCCGGCTGCGGGCGCACGGAGGGAATAGCTCCCTCGGGCAGGAGGGTTGCGGTAAAACCCTCCCAGGAAAATATTAATACACGCAACAGAAGGTTAGCGGAGTTATTATCCCTTTCAATTCATTTTTTACTTAAAAACGCAATGGAATTATTCATTTTATTAAGGAGGAAGAAATTAAAGATTAGGCTCTAAGGCAGTATTTTACCTCCCTCTAATCGCCTCTGGGATCGGATTGGAGTAATCCTGACGACGAGATGAATTCGCCGGTGACTCGGATTTTGAGTGCATGTAGAGATACGTTATGATAATAATGCAAGTGAGCAATATCAAGAACACAGTTTAGGAACGAATGAAACACAAAGCCGATTACGGGGAAAAAGAGAACAGCAGCTTTCCCGGGCAGAGCACGAAATCAACTCGAGGCAAAACTTTTGTCCTTAATTCCTGAGACGGTTTGTAACTCTGGGAAGCCGGCGGGCCTGCTCCTTCCCCCGCCAGCCCCTTCTGCTGGGACTCGGTACGTGCTGCCAGCCTGGAGGGAGCCCGATCCCGCCGTGCCCCACCCTCCAAAGAAACCGGCCGAGAAGTTCCTTATTGCCACTTTCAGAGCCTGTAAATCTCTCTGCCTGGGGAAAAACAACCCTGCATCAGCACAACCAGAGGATGTTTACGGCTAGGTAGATATATCAAACGTATAAAAAGATGCAGTCCGAGAGCAAGGCAAAGCTCAGGACAGGACTAAAAGGAAATGTCGAGGTAGATTTTAGTAACTCTATCTATATTGCTGGCAACACCAGCACCTAGCAAGGTTCCATCTCTGAGACAGAAGGTGACGATGTCCTCTCCCCCCCACCCCTGGAAATATTTTGCTTTTAGATCGCTACCGAAAAATTAGGCATTAACATAAGTTTTCCTGAGAGGTATTGAAAGAAAGAGAGCTATATGTGTAAGGAAGTAACGAATAATAAAGCTACCGCTTCTCCAAAAGTGCACCTCAACATTGAGGAGACCAGTATAATTGCAATGGCAGGGCTGTAATTACTGCTTTGGGATATTTACCCTGCTCAAATGACACTATATATTTTACTTTCAAACACATGTCAAAAAGTCAATCCCAAAAAGACCAGTAAAGAGCAAGCTGTTAACATATTAAGTATATGGGATTTCAAGCCTCTAAAACCCACTCAACAATAATTCCCTTCTTCAGCACCAATCAAGAGGAAATTTGCCTAGATTGAGTTAAATGTAAATTGCTCTGAAGGAGGAAATTCTCCTCCGGCGGACACGAAGTACGAGGGAGAGACACCGACACTCCGGAGAAGCGGGCAGCCCGGGGCGGCTGCCCTCACGGCGCTGGGGCGGCCCGGCTCCGTCCTCCCGCGAGTCCACGATCCCTCCTTCCTCCAGGTAAGAAGCGGTCGGCTGCAGTAACCTGATATGGGACAGCAATTACAGTCTTAAAGCCCCGACCCATCTGCCGGGGAATTGCAGGGCAGAAGCGGGCGAGCGGTGCAGCCGCGGTCAGCGGCCCCCCACCTAGACCAGGGGAAAACAGGGAGCAGGGCCGGAGGGAGGCATCGCGGCCGAAGTCCCCGCACAGCCCAGCACGGCCCAGCGCGGATCCCGTCCTTCCTCCACCTCACTCTTGCCCGCACGGCTGTGTCCATCCCGACACGTCCCGAGGCCAGCCCCGGCTCCTGTCGCCCGCCTGCGCTCCAGGACAGGGGAGGGACGGGGCGGACAAGGGCGTCGCAGGGTATGCAGAAAGTGGTGCCCGGGCCACTGCAGGACATTGTCTTCCTCTGTGCCCCGCATCTTCCCGTTGCTCACATGGAGCTCCCGGCCGCCGAGGTACTGTCATGGAACAGCCGCTGCCTTGCTCTCCTCAAAAGTAGCCGCTGTGGCTTGAGGCCGCATCGGCCAGGTCGCAGCGGCGGGGGCAAGCATGCCTCCCTCCATCCCTCCTTTCATCTCCCCATCTCTCCTTCCCTTTCTCCCTGGGCCCCCAGCCCTTCCTCCCTGCTCTCACTTCTTCGCAAGACGGTTGTCCTGGGCCGGCGGCTGAGGGGGGAGACACTGCCATTTGCCTGTTCCTGGGCTGGTACCCGAGCAGTGGGGGTCGGGCCTCCCTGCCTCGCTGGAGGCTTCTCTCCATTAGCAAACCCGAGACCTCCTGCCTCTCTCCCCCTGCCTTGGAGAAGGGCAGCGCTGGACCTCTGAAATGGAAGCTGCTGCATGGGTCCCTCCGCTGAGGGATGCGGCCTGGCCGCTCGCTCCCGGGGGTGGCAGGGACGGAGGGACCCTTGGCTTCTCCTGGGTATTATTTGGGTAGCGGCCTCTCAGTCACCAGTCGAGTGAAGCCCAGGCCGGCGGGAGGAACGGGACCTTGTCCTGGGGTGGGCGGGAACACAGAAAGTCCTGTATCCACTTCTGACCACCCCTGCTCCACTGAAAGGATGAACAACCGCTGCCGCTGGCCGCCCCGAACAGGGCCGTCAAGATTCTATTAAATACATAGGGATTGCTTCTGTTTAGGTGCATATATACCTATAAAGAGTGTGTGAGCTGTATATTCCTTCATGTATCTATGCCAACGCTGAGTTTTCGGTATTTGTGTTGTGCATGTATTATATAGGGACACAGAAGCTGTATTTAGTGTATATGCAGGCTACATATGTACATATATACAAAAATATATTAATATATAAATAATTCTTCAGATTTAAAAGGCACTCCTTCTTCCTACCTCTTTTTTCTTCTCTTCCCCTGCCCCAGGTTTTGAATCATCATTTTGCTCCCAAGCACTCGTTCCATTTGGCCCGGAAGGTTCCTGCATCCCCACGCGCTGGTCTCGCCGTCGCTTGTTACAGGTCTCCCGTTTATTTGTCTACAGTGTTTTCCAAAAGCTCATCACCACCTCACCTTGTTCTTTAAAGCAGTGAGCAGTCCCAGGAGCAGTCCTAGGAGCAGAGCAGCCATTTCCCTCCCTCCCTTAGACACACACACGTACGCATGCACAAAGAGAGCTCGGGCTGGAAAGTGGCAAGGAAACAAACAGCTTCCCCTCCAGCCGCTTCTTCTGCAGCACCTTTTTTGACAAACACCCTGGCGCTTGCCCTTGAATTGGGTTTCACATCCCTATTTAGCACTTGGACAATGATTTTAGATGATGTCATTTAAAGCCAAACAAGAAAATTGATCTCGGATTTGCTTGGCCTCTAAAGCCTGGTTAAGCAGATTGCAAATAATAATAATAAAAAGAGAGAGGGAGGGAGGCAGAGGGGAGAGAGGCGAGAAGGAGGGAGAGCCACCTCCTTCCCTGGGCGGGGGAGGCGCGGGCGCCAATGAAAAGTAGCCGCTTGCTGGGGGGGAAAAACTTTTCCTGTTGACTGTTGGAAGCGAATTGAGCAATTATCTAGTTTACCTTCTCCTCTTGGAAGTTAACGATTGGCGAGATCTTGGCTGCGTTATTGACACAACACTTTCTATTGATAGAAATAAGTAGCGATTGTCCCGAGCCATTGGTGCGCCAAAGTAAACTGTGATGGGCTGGCATGAGTCCACTGGACTGAGAAGGCTGGTTCCGCGGCGGAAGCTGTGGTGATGGTGGCGGCGATGCTGATCTCCCTCCTCGTAGATCAGTAACAAGAAAAGGGGCAGAGAAAGTGAAAGAGAAGGGACAGGAAAAGAAAAAGAAAAAAAAAAAAAAAAAAAAAAAAAAAAAAAAAAAAAAAAAAAGAGGCGTCTACCAGAGCGGCTCAAACCGGGAGAACAAATGCAATTCAACCATGGACAATAGTGGCAACCACACGACGACCAAAATCCTAGCGACTCCTCCGTCCAGAGAAAGCCTGTCTGCCAGGAGCAACATGATCAGCACGCCCAAGCCGCTCGCCTTCTCCATTGAGCGCATCATGGCGCGGACTCCAGAGCCCCGCTCCATCCCCGTCCCACAGCTCCTCCATGGCTCCGTGGCCAAAGGCGACCCCAAGCACCCGCTGCACCTCAACTCCTCCATCCCCTGCATGATCCCCTTTGTCCCGGTGGCGTACGACACCCTGCCCAAAGCGGCGGTGGCTGGAGCGGAACCCAGGAAGGCTCACTTAGATTCGTCTTCCTCGCCCTCCTTTAGCTGCGGCGATCTCTTGAACTGTGCCCTGAGCTTGAAAGGAGATTTCCCCCGCGATGCCCTGCCCTTGCAGCAGTACAAACTGGTAAGACCCCGAGTGGTCAATCACTCCTCCTTCCACGCCATGGGAGCCCTGTGCTATTTCAACCGAGGCGACAGCCCCTGTCACCCGTCCTCCAGTGTCAACATCCACCCGGTGGCTTCTTATTTCCTCAGCTCTCCCTTGCACCCGCAGCCCAAGACTTATCTGGCGGAGCGGAACAAGCTGGTGCTACCGACCGTGGACAAGTACCCGGCGGGGGTGGCCTTCAAGGACTTATCACAAGCTCAGTTACAGCACTACATGAAAGAAAGTGCTCAGATCCTCTCGGAAAAAATCGCCTATAAGACGTCGGAGTTCAGCCGCGGCTCCCCGAGCAGCAAGCCCAAAGTTTTCACGTGTGAAGTTTGTGGAAAGGCAAGTAGCGCCGTAGCCCGCCTCCCTTCCCCAGCCTCCTGTCCCCGTCCGTCTGCCCTCCGGTTGCCTGTCTCTTGCTTGCTTGATTTTTAAACGACGGCTCCCCCTCGGCACTCTCGCCTTCTAATCGCAATTTTATTTTATTTTATTTTATTGTCTGCTTTCTCTTTCAAGGTATTTAATGCACATTATAACTTAACGCGCCATATGCCTGTGCACACGGGAGCCAGACCCTTTGTTTGCAAAGTTTGCGGGAAGGGCTTCAGACAGGCGAGCACGCTCTGCCGACACAAGATCATCCACACCCAGGTGAGCCCAACCTCTCTTCCTTCCTCCCTGCCCAAGACTATACACTCACGTTTTTCGGGGGGCTCGGCGTTTGTCCGGCCGCTCCAAAACAGCGGAGTGGGGGGCGGCCAATCCGCAGCCGCGGGGAGATTTCGTTTGCCCCAAGCGCGGTAGTTCGGCAGGGTGCCCCGCACCAGCATCTGCGAGCCGTCAGTTAAACACACAGACTCCACAAACCAGCTCATAAACCCCGCTAGACAGAACACAGACCCCGTAAGACAGCCAACAAGCCGCGTCTTGGTGTTTTTTTCCCTCCAGGAAAAGCCTCACAAGTGCAACCAGTGCGGCAAAGCTTTTAACCGGAGCTCGACCCTGAACACACACACGCGAATACACGCCGGCTATAAACCATTTGTCTGTGAATTTTGTGGCAAAGGATTTCACCAGAAAGGTATCAGTCTCCAGCATCCTCTCTCTTCCCCGGCTTCTCCCTCCCCAAGCCAGATCAAGTGTCAGGGCAATTTGCGACCGGGAGGGTGGTGGGGAGTTAATTTTGTTTTCAAGTTTTATTATTAGATATTTAGGTTAATTTTAAGTATGGCTAGCCCCTACACATGTCCTGGCCCACGGAGCGGGGCAGAAGTCTCTGTCCGGGGGGAGCGTGGGGCAGTCGTTCCGCTCGAAGCACCTGTTCTCCCCGCACCGCAACATGCAGCTTCCAGCGCGATTCGGCAAACGAATTCGCCTCTTATTTCCCCCTCTAAATACAAGAATTTAGCTACTTTTTCTTCCCGCGTTGCTGTGAAGTCTAAATCCAGAGGGTTTACTTCTACAACTGTCGTGATTTTGGTTTATTCGATCCTTTCCTTGTCGTCTGTTAAGTGTAACAGCCGCGGCGAGGATGGAGAGAAGGCGGGTGTTTGCGGTCGTTTTATCCTAAAGCCGAGCTCTGGTGATGGGGCAGAGTTTGGGGATTTTTTTATATTTTTCTCGTGTTTTCAGTGTCGGTCTTTCAAATCCAAGTCCATTTGCCTTTCTTGTCTCATTCCCAGGCAATTACAAAAACCACAAGCTGACTCACAGCGGGGAGAAGCAGTTCAAGTGCAATATCTGCAACAAGGCTTTTCACCAGGTGTACAACCTGACCTTCCACATGCACACCCACAACGACAAGAAGCCCTTCACCTGTCCCACCTGCGGGAAAGGCTTCTGCAGGAACTTTGACCTCAAGAAGCACGTCCGTAAGCTGCATGACAGCGCCCTGGGACTGCCCCGGCCCTCCGCCGAGCTGGGGGGGCCCGACCCGCCGCCCCCGCCCGGGGCGCTGCTGCAGGGCCCGCCGCCGCTCCAGCCGTGAGGGGCGGCCGCCGGCCCCGCCGCTGCGAGCCCCACCGCCTCTTTGCATGCACCTGTTAAGCGGTTTTGTGTATTATGCTCTATATCGCCACTAACGTTAATGGGACTGGTTGTTTCCTAATTTTTCTTTTTCACTTTTCCTTTGTTCTTTAAAGACTATTTTTTTTGTTGTCGTTGCATCTCAGGTGGAGAGATGGTTTAAAAAAAGAAAACAAACCAAAAAAAAAAAAAAAAAACCAACCAAACCAACCCCAAAAAAACAACAAAACCCCAAAAAACAAAAAGCGCCAAGCCAATTTCTGCTGTATTTATTTGGGAACCTGTATTACCCGAGCCGGGAATGCTGCACCACTTTAATTATTTCGATGTATATATGTTCCCCTTGTGTTGATCCTGCCCTGCCTCCTCCGCTGTCTGCTGGTTATCCCACCCTTCTTGGTTTCCTTCTCTCCCTCTCCCTCTCCCCCTGAATATCGTATCTATATGGGCAGAACTGTTCTCTATGTACGGATTTGAATTTCGCATTGATTCTTGCACGTGGAGAGAAAAAGAAAAAAAAAAAAAAAAAGAAAAGAAAAGAAAAAAAAATTCGTTGACCTGACGGAAATAAACCTTTGCCAAGGAGTGACTGCGGTGGCGGGGGCTGCGGCGCGGACGGGCGGGCTGGAAGTGCGGCGTTGGCGCTGCCGCACGGCAAAGCTCTGCTCGCCCTTGCCAAAACACTGAAACAACCGCTAAAGACTTTAATTAAGAGGGGTAATTAGTTCGAATTGATCAAAGCAGGGTTGTTATGTTATTAGCTGCTTAGCAGACTGCCAAGCCGAGCACTGAAAGCGAAGCCCGCCCGTCGGTGGGCGCCTGAGGAGCGGCGGGAGGGGGTGTCTGGGATTATACAGCTCCCGGGGTGACCGAACCAGGCACGGAAGATGGGTACTACCCCCTGGGAAGGGCAGGGGGGGTGCTCACCTCCCTCTGCTCTCTCAGCACTGTGCCCACAGCCCCTCTTCAAGCTCGGTGGTTCTTCCCGGACAGGGGGCCGGGCCGTGCTTCACTCCGGGGTAGAGCCCGAGGACGGCCACGCGGAGCGGCCCAGGAAGAAGCTGAGGGTGTCCCACGGGCGCTGGGGATTTGCCGCACTCTGGGGACCTGTCAGGAGCGTCTGCGGGTCTGCCCCTGAGTGAGCCCTGCAAGAACGCGTGATGTGACTTAGCAGGTCTCGCCCAGATCTTGTCCACCTGGAGCCCTCTCAGGGTTTTGGCTTTTGGCGAGGGGTGAGGCGCCGTGGTTACAACCGTAGCTAACGCGTGACACCCAAGAGAGGGATATCTCCTTGCAGGCGGCGCTCCCGCCGCCCCTCCTGGGACGCCCCCCCGGGGGTGCTCGCAACCAGCAGGTGTGGTCCTCAGTTCGGGGCCGGCGGCTCCGGTCTCCACCGTGCGCCTTTGAAAGCGCTGAGAGAGGAAGCGCATCTCTCTCCTTTCACACATGTCAGATTACCGCCGTAATCTCCTGAGCAGGCGGCTCTGCGTGCAAAAGGCTAAGCAACAGGTCAGATCCACAGCTCGGGCAGACCCCGCGGCACTCCAGCAGGGCTCAGCCCCTCGGGGGGCCGCTTTTCCTTTGCTCCAGGGGAAAAGCGGCCGACGATTTGGATGGAGGGTCCGCCGTGCATCCGCTGACATGCTCTGGCTGTGCAGCGGCGTGGGGCTTCCCTTGGAGAGCTTCTCCCCTTCGGAGACCTTGGGGAAACCTGGAGCCGCTCCCCACTTCTCTCAGTGGACTGTGGCAGCAGGGGCAGGAAGAAGGGGAGGTGAGACACCCTTCAAGTGACCCCGGGTAAACCGGAATTCAGGATGAAGTAGGGCAGGGAGGAGACGCTCCTGTAGAGCTGTGGCGACAGAGCAGGTGTCCTTTGAGGATCCGGCCCTATGGGCACTTCTCTTCAGCTCTGCTCGGATCCTGGGACTAGAAGAGTGTCATTCTGGCTTCCACACAGATAAACTTCTCCCAAATCAGGTGGCTGCAGTGTATTGCTAGTTAAAAGGAAAACTTTGGCAACACTTTAATGAAAGGTAAGGTGTCTAAAAGATCCCACTGAATTGATGGGGGTGTGCCATTCCTCTGAGGCTCTACTTGAAGGAAATATTTCAAAGCAGAAGCCCAGCTTGCTTTCTTATTTAAGCAGAAGTCCAAGTTGCTTTTCTTATTGCTGACCAAGTGTGATAGTACAAGGTACTGAAGCTATACTTGGCCTTGCTAAATATCCAGTTCAAAACTATTCAAGCAGTGTAGAAATACTGGATCAGTCCCAAAAGTATTTTATATCATGACAAAGGGATGTGACTATAAATACATGGTGAAACAAAAGGAGAATATAATCTGGCCGTTTTGAACATCAGGTTCAAATCAAACACATACATGAGGTCTGAAGATATACTGCTGGAGATTATGTGCACTGGTTACCCAGATGTCTGTGCTCAGTTTTGTTTCTTCAGATTGTTTTCTAAGTGCCAGGAGAAATAAGGGCTCAGTCCTTCCCATGCAAATGCTGTAATTTCTCCCTTTTTATGGGTAGAGGAGAGAGAATTTCCAGTGTTGCTTGACCACAGACCATTTACATGTTTATAAACAATAATTGGGTTTTTTGCCTTTTCTCCTGTAAAAGATCTGCAGTCGCAGCATAATCTGGATTCTTCTATGTCTTCCTGATGAAGAACAATATTTTGCTAAGGAACACTCATGCAGGGGTGACCATGTTTTGATACGGAATGAAAATGAGGCACTCTAACTTTATTCCAAGGTGAAGCAGAGAAACGCAGTGATGAGCATGGATAAGCATTTCTCTTCCTAGATATCTCAGAGTGAACACTACGGGCATGGGACTTCACAGGGAGATGAAGTTCATTTGTTATTTCACTATATAAAACCGTGTTTGTGTCAAAGACTGGTATCAATTCATGTCTTGGAAGGCCTGCACAGAATTACCTTTCATTTCCTCTCTTTCAAGATTAATCTCAGGTCAAGTGAATTTCTAGCTAATGGTCAGAGGCAATTCAAAGCTGGTGAAATCATCATGAGAGACAAAAGGTACAATTTTATGCATATCCAAAGTGTAGAGCTACTAAAAGCTCTCCCTACTACAGACAAGATCTTTAATTTTTAATTTTTTTAAAATGTGAATAATTTTGATAGGAGAAACGGAGCCATCTATACCTAAAGGAAAGGTTATGTGTTCTCATTTCTGTGTGTCAATCAGCATCATTGCCATATGACTCATATTCTGTGTGACAACCGGTCAACCTCATTCTACCAGTCCCTGATGGATGTGGAGAGGAGAAGAACCTTGGTGTGTCTGATCTGCTAAAATCCAGAGCTGCAGAGCTGAGCATTAGCATCCTGACAACCGTGTAGCCCACCCCCCACCAATCACAACAGCTTCAGTGCTGAATGAAAGGGAAACAAGTCTGGTGCCTATGGGACCCTGGAGCACAGAGCCCTTGTAAAGGAGGAGCTGCTGCTCTCTACCCTCATCTCCACCCAGGATTTCTCAGATGGGACTGAATTTCCTCTGTGCTTGTTAGATGCTGCAGTTTTGTTAACATGTGCCAATACTGAAAGTGTCATGTATCTGAAAGAGCTACCGAATTACCAAAGCTGTTGTATATTGCTGTCGAAATAAAATACAGCACAGCAGGATCTTCTCACAGCATCAAAGTTCCTTCTGAAGCTGAAATGGTACTGACTTTGTTTTGCTAGTGCTTTACTCATGATCAGACACACCTCAAGAACAGGAAAAAATCCTCCCCCTATCCCATACCCCCCCAAAAAAGGAAAAAAAGGACAAAGATATTAGTAATAATGTTTGTATTTCTTTGTTGGGGGGTGGGGG
>WEKY01024944.1:9687-86562 GCA_013390045.1 Picathartes gymnocephalus | reverse complement strand
GTAGAGGCATGTATGTGGATGTTTTTGTTCTTTTAAAAAACCCATGCATGCCAAAATGTGAACTAAATCCATAGCTTTTTAATAGTTTCCAAAATCATTCTTTGCTTCATGGGAAGTTATACAGAAATCCAGCATATCTCAAAGTACTCAAAATGAATAGTGGACAGTATTTAGTCTAGGAATTATTTTAAGAATAATTTTTATTATGATTTTTAATCAGTTTTTTACTCTCAGTCTTTATAAATACAGTGGTGAAAATGGAGAGATTAAACAAAACAAAATTCACCAAATCATCCAGAACCATCTCAAATGAAGGCATGTTGGTCACAGCTTAGTACCAGAACAGTTTATTTGGACAGTGCTTGGAAACTAGCAATTAGAAAACTCTCCTAACTCTGTACCTCCACTGCCGTGCTTAGAATGGGACAGTCACCATTTTGTTCTTTGGAGCTTGGTAAAGGAAAAAGGAACCTAATTTGCTCCTGGGGTTTTGACATGCTAATACCAAATGGTTACAACTCTTTAATTATGTCAGTCTTTCTACCCACTCTCTGTTTAGCTACTGGTTTGCTAGGGTACCATCCTTAAGGAGGGAGAATTGTGCTGTACCCTGCTGGCAGCTGTAATAGCAACTATTTAGCAGTAACTCCCGTATCTTCCACAAAAGTAGTGGTAGCCGGGTCCCCTTTCTCTTCCTGGCCCAAGGCTACAGGCTGGATGACTTTTGGTTGAACACTTAGGGGCTGCACAGCACTGTGACCCTCTGCAACAGGTGGCTGGACTCACCCTGTGAGTTTGCAGAAAGTCCTTTTCCTTCAGTAATCTGCAACTCTTGAAACAATACAAAACTTCTCTTTTTAAAACTTCTGGTTGTATAATGAAGTACAAGCTTCTATCTTTTGTCCTCCTTTGAAGCTTCCATGGACATTGTTTAATGGCTCCACTGTTCAGTCACACTGTTGTAGTCAAATCCTTGCCTATTTGATTAGGCACGGAATTAAATCCAATAACCATGCCCATGGAAATACAAAAACTCCTCTCTTTCTGTGTTTGAGATGGCTAATATTGCACCACCATTATTATGAGAATTCTAAAAAATCATCTTCAGTTACCAATGAAATAAAATACATAGAGGAGTTTATTTTCTGATTTTTTTTCTGAATAATTATATGAAAAATTAATGCATAGTAAGTTTTATTTTTTGTGGGAAATGGAAGAGTGATACTTTGCAAATGTAAGCCTGAGCGACTTATCTGCAACAGTACAGGTAAGGTTTTATTTTCAGGGATGGGACTATAAGATTTAGTTGCAGACTGACACAATATGAAAGACAAACTTTGATTCACAGTACTTTAGCTACAGGGATTAAATATAACCAACAGCGCAGAAAGAAACCTTTTCAAAATATTTCTAAACCACCAGCTAACCTCTTGATATTACCATGAAACATCTGAAGAGTGTATACCTCCACTTAGAAAACCTTGCCTAATTCAGATTTTATAAAAATAACCTTGAAAAAGAACTTTCTTTCCAAACAAAAATAATGAAAAACTCTTGGATGATAAATAAGTTCAGGTGAATATTTTTTTTGTGAACAAGTAAGAATTTATTAAACAATGTCTGCTGAAGAAGTTAAACAAAATCTGAACCACAACATATTTAGAAAAATATTTAGATTCATGTAAGAAACACCCCAATAAATTGTGCTTTTTTCCTATGTTCACCAGAAAATAAGAAAGAAATGGAAATCTTATTTTTTAACCTAGTGTATTTTAAAAGGAACAATATATTTCCTCTTAAAAAAGAGGAATGCAGGAATCACATAACCATTTGTTCTTTTTTTTTGTCAGCAAATATATTAATCTGCATATCATAAATAAGAATATGTTTTTAAAACCACTTTTAGCTGCTTTAACTGAATACTAAAAGCTGAGGGCCAATGGTTGCTTATGTCCAGTAATGCTACCACATTGCGTGAAGCAGTGCAAGAGATACAGGGAACTTAATTTAGATGACATTTTCAAATTCATGGCATACATTTCAAATTTATCCAGTTTGAAAAGGTGCAGTAACACTGGTCAGAACTTTTAGGTAAAGACCAAAACAAATTTATAATTACTTTTGTGGGAAACATGTAATTATTATGATTTCATATAATTAAGTCATGGGCTGTTTTGATCTGCAAGTTCTAAGAAGCAGAGACACCCTTCCCTACGAACAGTGTTTCTTCTGTTCTTGTGGAGTGTGCTCCTTCTCACATACCTTTAGAAATGCAGTGTACTGTTACATTTTCTCTGTGAAAATAGTGAAATGTATAAGGATTATAACTCAAGCAGAGACCGAGTTACCCCAAAACAAAACAGCCACAAGACAGGCAGCTGAGTCCTCATCAATACAGAGCTCATATTTCTTGAAAAAGTAATCAGCAATTGCTCTAAATCCTGCCTGATCCTGAAGGTTATTGCACTGCAGACTGACTTGTGAAAGTTACATTGGGCAAAGAGCTACTTCAATTTATGCAAGCAAAGGAGTAAACACAGCCAAGATGCATTTACTAAATTTAACTTACCCCTCTCTATACTAATTACAGAGGGTGTTACTTTTTAAGATTTTTTTTCTAAATAAATTTTGTAGAAATTTCTTTGACAAATCAGCATTTGTATATTGCCGTAGAAGTTTGCAAGTAGATGTTGACAAAACATTAATATAAAAACTTGTTCTGTTTGGAGGAATTTTCTTCAAACCAGAGATAACCAGCTTAAAGCAAGGAAGAGTCTTCTGGGTTGGGTTCTTGCCTGTGGGGGTCATGCTTAAATTCAAATGCCCCTTCTGTTTACGCCCTTTCAAGCACTTCAGGAGTATCTATCCCTGCTTTCCCTGGACTGCTTCCTTTTGCATGAATGTAAAAAAGTCATAAGATCAGGGAGGGAGTCGGACATTGAATGGGGGTCCCAAATCTGTAGCACATTATTGGTCCTGTGGCAGGTGTTCAGAACCTAGTTTGCAAGAGAAATGCCTTTTTAGAAGTGGCTTAATTAAAAATTATCTTACTTTGCTTAAGCAACTCATAGGCAGGCATAGAGAGTTTAATTTAATTTAATGTGGGTGTCAAATAACTCAGGAGCCTTCCCCAGCCCCCCGTTTTTGATATTCCCTGTTCTGGGAATTAAGTGTCAAAAAAGAATTGTTGGTTACTCAGACTAGGGTTGCAATACTTTCGAAAGATCTTGGTTTTACCCTAGTGAACAAATAAAGATAATTTCCGGAATTATGAGATTATTTGCTAACTGGCATTCCTGTTTTCCTAGCCAGTTTTGTTGGTCATGTACTTTGTACAAGCCATCTGCTTGCTTTACAGGTCTCTTTGGCTTTTTTGTTTCCATTTCCTAAGGAGCACGAAGCACTACCTCGTAAAGTGTCCAACTGTCTTATCCAAGGTTTAGATATAGTTACTCCCTCACACCTTTGTATAATCAAGTGGTTGCCTCATGCCACATGGAGTAATTAGATTAAGGATAATTTTGTTTTCCAGATTTTTTTTTCTTGTTAGCAAAGTTCAATTCAGAAAAATCTTGCCCAAGGTATGAGTCAAACCAGCCTGTCTACCTTGAGCAATGCTTATGACTTTGGGCATATTAATATGAAGTAAATGAACATAAATGTCAGTATTTTCTATACCATCAATGGAGAGACATAGGTGCCTCTAGCAGCCCAAAAAAGAGACTCAGTCCCTACCATGTTAGATACTACCTTTAGTGCAGACAGTCTACAGTTCTAGCAGCCTCCTGAAACAATCCAGTTGCTGAAGCATCACTCTCTATGATGTCTTCTGTGTGAACAAGATGAAATCCCAGCATAGTGACAGTGACCGATTTTTGCACAATAATTTGGTGCTAAGGTTACTTATCCACATAGCCAGAAGATGTGGCTGACTCACAACACCGACACCTGCATTGTAGGAGACCCTGCTAGTCCTTTGGCCATGGAGCATGTTGAGTGAAAGCACTCTCCAAGCCTCCTAGTTTGCTTTGCAGCTGACATGAAAACACTGATGTGGCCAGCAGGACAGCGAGAAAAAAGGACTCCTCCCCCTGCCCTCCTGGGTCAGGCAATCAGAGGGAACAGAGCTGGTGTTCTAGCTGGGTGCTGTGCAGCACACACACAGTCTGCAAGCAGCTTTGGAAGCAGGGCTGGAATCCCAGTCCTGCTGCCTAGTGAGTATGCGGTGTAATCACCGGCAGCTCTGTGTCTTGCATTCCTGGCTGCACAGTGTCTCATTTTAAAGAGAGAGGAAAAATACTGTCATGTAAAATATTGTGTGGCTTTCTTGTTTTCAGCTTTTCCCTTGGATCTGAGTATAGTCCATCTTGTGTTGTGCAGATTAAGGACTTCTTCCTGCTGGATGAGCTGAATTCTGACAATTGTTAGATTTCATTGTCAAACGCCATTCTTGCTTGCACCTGGTAAATTTTAAAAAACCTTCATCTCCCATAAATGCAGGCTGGAATGCCTCTTTCTGGAGCCCATGATTGTGGCTGTATTCTGCTGTGAAGACATTCCAGCCTCGCAAAGTGCCCGGGCAGATAGGCTGTACCTGCTGCAGGTAATATCAAAACAGTTGTTATTTCTAATAGCTAGCACAGCTGAGGGAACAGAAAAGTTCTGGATTCTTCAGTGGAGAAAAATTAAGTGCATAGGAGACTTCTCAGATTTCTTTAAGAAATATCCCAAAATTATTTGATTTTATTGAATTGTTTAAACCTTACAACTGTTTGGGATAAATGAAACCTGTTCTTGATTTGCTTTCGAAAAACATCTTCCTTGAAAAGGAATTTCTTTTGGATACCTGTATCTTTCCAACAAAAACTAATATTTGAAAATAACATCACTGGAGTATAAGTGTATTTACCTAGTGAAGGCTAGCATAAGAAAATATAACTATATAAACTTCTCCATATTTCCCACTCAATGTATGATAGTTTGGATTTTATGAATTCACATAAAAGGGAATGCTTCTTGCTTTATACTTGAAATATGTGCAACAAGTGCAGAAAACCTTCTTGACACTGGGATACCTATCAATTTCTTCTAATATTTGAGAGCCACCACACCCTTACACCCACCCCTGGGAAGCCAAGAGGAGTCTGACGGTGGTCTCAAGGCAGCTGGGGCTGGATCAGATGTGAAGCTGAGAGCGCGATGAGCTGGTGGTGATGGCTGCAGACACACTCCTGCTTTCTCGTCTTTTCTCTGCACTGGGGAATCTGAATTAACTGGCAGCCCACGAGCCATGGTAAACTCACTGTAAGTCATGTGACACCTCCTCAATGTGGCAGCTGCCCCTGTAGGCTGTGTGCTCCCCTTGCAATGAAGAGCTGTATTTGGATACCCTTGATCTCAAGCACTGAGGCTTCTGTCAGGCCGTGGTACTGAAAAAGCAATGCAAAATTATATTGTATTGATCCCATTGAGGGTATCGGGTTTTTTTGTTTGTTTGTTTGGGGTTTTTTTTGCTGTTGTTGTTTTTTTTTTTTTTTTTCCCTGAGACTGGAACTTAAATCCTATTAAATGGAATAAAAAAAAAAAAAACCCAACCCTTCTCTCCTTTGAGCCCAACTAGTCAGATACAGAAATTTTTGAAAGACAATTATTGTGTGTTACCAGGAATCTAAAAAAGTAAAAAATGGTTTATGGTACCTCATATTGTAAGTAATAATTTTACATTCCAAAGGGCCTTCCAGATTGTCAAGAACACCATATCGAAACTGATCTTGTTGTTCTCAAGTATCTTATAGTTTTACTCTGTTATTCTTTCTAAAAATGTGTTGACACATTGTAGCATTCTGTCCTATTGCAAAGTCAATTATACAGAATGAGCAGCAGAAAGTCTTCACAATTTAGATACAGAATTTTTTAATCCACTTCTCAAATTGTATATAATACTGAAAACTGCTGTGCAGTTTTTAATAAAATAACTCACTTTTGTTAAAAGTTCAGACAGAAGCTTCGTGGAACTTGTATTTTGCCACCAACTTCAGCTGAATCAGAGTGAGACATGGGTGTTTGAAAGATGATAACATGGATATGCTGAAATATTATCCACTTTGGTATGTAATTGTTTTGGGAATATATTACGTTAAAATCACATATAAGCACTCTGAAGATAAAATGAGAGAAAGCTGAAAGTGTGTCTCAAAAATCTAAATATTCCATTTATACTGGTAAAAATCACAGAATAATTTGATACCAAGGATCACCAAGTCCAGCTTTTAAACGAATGGCCCATACAGGAGTTGAACCCACAACCTTGCCATTATTAGCACCGTGCTGTGACCAACTGAGCTAAAATGGGCATCAACAATTGTGGGTATAATAAGCAAGGGACACAGTATTTCCCACCCGTAAAATGTTACCATGCTATAGACTATTTCAGAATGTGCTGCCAAATAAATATTTATGGCTAATCCTGCATTTTTGGGGTTAGAAGTCTGATCTCTTCAAGAGACACCTGGGCAGTGTCATTCCACTGCAGATGTATCTTGCAATCAGCCTCATGATCACAGTGGGATACTGCTGCTAATTGCCATAGCTGTAGCTCAGAATAAGGTAGCAGCTTCTTAGTGAAACAGAAACAAATTAAGATTAAATTAATCAATTGGAAAAAATTCCACAACCGTCTGTTCCTTTTATAGTTCATTAGCTATTAACACTAATAACACTGTAAAGGAATTGTTAATTTTCTTGGGGCATATTGTACATGCTATTATCCAGTAAGAGGGAGTGTTTGCAACTAAGCTGATTATTAGGAATCTAACTCAGGTCATCTTTGAGCTTTCTGCTGATAGATTCCTCAGTGTTCATGTTTTTTGGTGTGCACCATCAAGACTCAGCCCCATGTGATCCTTGGGAGTGAGTATCATTTCCTTTTGTATTATTTCTTTGTTTTCCCAAGCCAGGAGATTTTCCTGGTCTTTGACATACAGAAATACACGAGGATTCAGTATCTATGAGTGGAGAAGCTATTTTATTATTGGCTCATTCTGACCTGAACCTTCATCACACCAGTGAAGGAACCTGTTGTCAAGGAAGACAGATGGAATCCAAAACTGTATGTTGATTTTTAAATCCCAATCTGACCACTAATGCTATCATTTTCTATTTGTCAATATTAAAGACAAAAGTGGGTCATAACAAGATATCCTTGAATGATAGACTTTCTTAATTAAGAGGAGCATGCTCCTTATGATAATGAGCTGAGTGACTAGAACACCTGTTCTAGCTATAAAACTGTAATACAAAACAGACCCCTCCCTGCTTTGAAGGAACAGTCAGGCTTTTGCACTGGAAATACATGGATCATGTCGAAGGCTGTAGCTAAGCAGAAAGAAACTTGGCATGTAAAACTTGACACAGGAGAAAATCTTCATTGTTAAAGTTACTGACAGATCCTGTCATCTCTGTGAAATCCAATTGAACTAAATCTTTGCTTGATGATTTAGATGTGATGGGCAGAGATTTAAGCAATTGTTTTCTGTGGCTGGTAATTGAAAGTAAACAGTGGAAATTCAGCAGGAAGTTTTTGGGAAAACCCAGTATTACAAACTTGTTTTTCTCATAATTTCCCTTTACATAAGTAGATAATTTTTACTGCCCACCCCCTTTTTCCCACACACACACACGTAGAGGAAAAACGTACTTTCTGTATACTTATTCAAGTCTGTAGCCATACAGTCATTTCTGGATGCTTGGTCTGGAGATTTGTGAAATCCTGTAGAGACTTGTGGCTTACCAGCCAGCCCAAGTCCCTGGTTCTGTCAGGTACTCTTGCACGTGAGCCCTCGGCTTGCATGAAGTCCTCCTTCTCAATGCAGCATCAGAATAGAAGCTGTTCATAAATAACACTGTCAAGGAGCCATAGACCCTCCTTTACCAAAAGGAGAACTCTGTACAGGTTGTGTACAGAACCATGAATACTGGCTAGTTCCAAAATAGTTGAATCGATTTGGAGGAACTCTCTTGGGCTCTGAAACCCAGTTGTTAGTCCAGTCACTAGCATGGTTTAATGAGGGCCAGACAAACAATTCCCAAACAGTTAGTATTGATCAGAGACCATTTCCACTGGGCAGGTTGGATGCAGCTACTCTATTTTAAGAGAGTCACAAAATTAAATAATTAAAATACAGCTTGTTTTTTTGTGTTTTTCTTGCTGATTAGGTTAAGTGCTTGCAAAACAGTCCAGTGTATGTTTTATCTACTAATATAGAGGCAGCTAGTGTGCACGCTTGTGCTTATGTAATTCAGGTGGTGTTTGTATGGAAGGGTTGGATGTATTGCACAACCACAGGAAAAAATCCTGTGCTGGGTGTATAGAGTATGCCCAAGGCTACAGTTCACTCCCTGTTCTTCTGAGGAGTGCTGGTGGAAAGACTGGGTGAAAACTTGAAGAAATAGCAAGTAGCTAGGGCATCTTCCACAATATGGTGCACTCAGACACAGGACCATGTTCTTGATGCTATCTGGTGTGATAAGACAGGCCTGAGGCAGCTTCTAGAAGATTGTTATATTTATTTTTCAGTGTCTTTACTTCTCAGTATTTAGTGTCACTAATTCTGTAAAAAGCGATGGGCCTGACTTAACATATGGTCCTGGGTCAAAGTGCTTGCAGCAAGGGAAAACAACTTAGAAATGTTCAAACTAAACAAGTATTACAAGCAAGACTTCAAAATACATTATTTTTTGAGGTATTTTGTCCAGCAGAAACAGAAAATAATTTCAAAGCATTTCTTCTGGTGCTTTGTCTGACATTAATCTTTCCTAACAGAAACTGTTCATAGTCTAATTGTCCAGACTCTTCTTAAAGTTACTGAAGAGAAATAAACATATCCAGAGCACAATCCATCTCCTCTAAAACCGATTTAATGAACATTTCTTTTTTCTTTTTCTTTTTCTTTGTCTTTTTCTTTTTCTTTTTCTTTGTCTTTTTTCTTTTCTTTTCTTTTCTTTTCTTTTCTTTTCTTTTCTTTTCTTTTCTTTTCTTTTCTTTTCTTTTCTTTTCTTTTCTTTTCTTTTCTTTTCTTTTCTTTTCTTTTCTTTTCTTTTCTTTTCTTTTCTTTTCTTTTCTTTTCTTTTCTTTTCTTTTCTTTTCTTTTCTTTTCTTTTCTTTTCTTTTCTTTTCTTTTCTTTTCTTTTCTTTTCTTTTCTTTTCTTTTCTTTTCTTTTCTTTTCTTTTCTTTTCTTTTCTTTTCTTTTCTTTTCTTTTCTTTTCTTTTCTTTTCTTTTCTTTTCTTTTCTTTTCTTTTCTTTTCTTTTCTTTTCTTTTCTTTTCTTTTCTTTTCTTTTCTTTTCTTTTCTTTTCTTTTCTTTTCTTTTCTTTTCTTTTCTTTTCTTTTCTTTTCTTTTCTTTTCTTTTCTTTTCTTTTCTTTTCTTTTCTTTTCTTTTCTTTTCTTTTCTTTTCTTTTCTTTTCTTTTCTTTTCTTTTCTTTTCTTTTCTTTTCTTTTCTTTTCTTTTCTTTTCTTTTCTTTTCTTTTCTTTTCTTTTCTTTTCTTTTCNCTTTTTCTTTTTCTTTTTCTTTTTTTAATTGTGTATAGAAGGAGTAGTGATAATCACTTGGGTTACATGCTTATAGTTGAAAGAACCAAGTGCTAAACTGGCTGAATAACACCTTCCTGTGCCTTTGCGGTAGGCACGTGGTCACATGCACCAGTTACCTAATTCCACCCACATACTATTCATTCTTCAGAAAACAGATGACACTCAGAAATATTGTGACTAATTATTCTTGCTAATAACAGCAATACCCACTGTTTTAAATTTTTTTTCTTCCCGCTCTGAGATGTCCTTTCTCAGTAGGTGTTTTAGCAAACACATCAGCCTTCATGTGCTCTGTTTGCAAGCATGTTCTCCTGTATGGAAAACCAGACATTTCCTTTGGTAGTATTTTCTTTCTGTGTCTTCTGTGTTGTATACACTCTTAATCAAACTTTCCAAAATATAGTAATCTCGTGGCATGAGCTAAACTTTATCTACCTTATTTCTCAACAGAAGCATCTTATTTGCATTTCAACAACTATTTCAAATGTCTTTTTTTTTTTTTTTTCCTAGATCTGTTTAGATATTTGCATATGCTTTACCACAAAGCAGTTCCTAGTGCTTTTAACCTGTTTTTCTGTTTGTCTGTGCCGGGTGCTAATGTAGAATGTTTTGCTTTGTAACACTTTGTACATAGCTTCCCTAATGATGCATGTTTCCTTCCTGCATGATGTAACCCACATCTCCTAAAAAATCTGCAATGTCTTTGCCTTTGCTACTTGGTTTTTTTTTCTACATTAAGATGGCTGGTGCCACACTGCTGCACTTTGTGTGTGCATAATTATTTGCCGGTACTACCTTTCTCTTTATAATAGATATTCAACTGGTGCTAGTGAGTAGTTCTCTCTGCTCTTCTGAATAGCTTGTTATGGCTTTCGAATGATTATTTTTTCTAATATGAAGTTGTCCTATGATAGTTATTTCTTTTGTATTTCTTTTGAGTGTCATCCTCCTGTGATCTTTATCATCACCATGTCACATCTAACAGTGAAATAGCTATCTTGTTTTAGTAGGTATAACTGGGTTACCCACTCACTAGCTGTCTCTGTGGGTTCCTGTTTCTTTCACACAATACACTTCTTTGTATGAAGGGCCCTTTTCTTGGCAAAACAATAAGACTCAAATGGCATAAACAACCTATCTGATTTTTTGCCTCTCTGCTTCAGTGAGCTTGCCACTTGAGCACCTTGCTCTGCCAGTATCTCTGTCTTTTTGCCCAACACTCTTCAGAAATGAGCAGCTTCCTGGATTGCAGACCACTTAGTTGCTTCAGATCTTGCACAGATTAACATCATTAACTCTTTCCACTTCATCTCTCTTCCCCAGCTTCTGTTTTCTTAAGTCTTGAAGGACATATTTCTGGCGCTCGTCTGCACAAGAGCCATGGCCAGTTAATTTTTTTCTACTGATACTATGACACCTTGATGAGATCACTTAGAGCCGTGGAGAATTGTAGACAGATACTCTGAAAGGCCTGTGAATAATCAGCAATTTGAATGTCGTAGAACTGCAGATTCATTAAGGTTGGAAAGACCTGTAAGATCACTGAGTCCAACAGTTAAATATATGTTTTCTTGGACTTTGCTTCGTGCCCATCATGGTACTTCAGGGCTTAAACTCCTAGTAGAGTCCAAAGTCTCAGCTTTTGCCTAACGCTCACATGTTGGGCATCTTTTACTCTTGCCTTGGAGAGGGTCAGCTAGCTTCCCATCTTGGAAAGGTAAAATATGGGGGTATCCTGGTTGTTACTGAGCTTTTCCACTATAGTTAATATGGATGCAAAATGGCCCAGACCATGTCTCTAAACTTAGACTAGCATTTGGCACCTAGATTTGAGTGTGGTTACTACAACTATATCAGAAACATCCTTAACAAAAAGTGAGCAAAGCAGTGTCTCACAGCCAGAATAATACAGAATCTCAGCAGAGACTGTAATTTCCTAGTAACTTCATAACCACAAATAAACACAAAATACATGTGACAAAAAAAGAGGCTATGAAGGTTTATACATGGGATACTTGCAGAATTATTTGGCATTGGCATGCAACTATTCTCTTTGCTCCGTGGCTCCATTTCTAATTTAAAATAATTTCCAGTAATAAAAACAACATGATGCAGAATTTAGGTGGAACAGAAGTAAATGACTGCTAAGACTTGAGAGCTAAATCATGAGTATGTTGTGAGGACACTACTCTGGCAAATGTAGTTGTCGGAACATGGGAGGCAAAAGAGTAATTTTGAGTTTGGTTTCTTTTTGTGTGATGTTAATAACTTCTCGTTTAATTGTGAGTTAAGACTACATGACCAACAGAGGTTGGTCCCTATTAAGCAGGGAAAATGAAGGGTTTAAGTGAGATTAATTAGCCCATGGAAAATGCGTTTGTCTGTCAGACGTCTGTCCTAGGGGTAGTACATCTGTTAATGAAACCCCAAATAGTTCATCAGAATGGCAGCACTGTAGTATGTGCTGGGCCTGATGTGCCCTGGCAGGATCTCTGCTCCCAGAGAAGCTGCTTTGGGCTGGATGCTAGATAGCTGAAGTGGCTTGGAAAGATGCTGTGGTGCCAGGGGTTTTCTTCCTCTAGGTGAGGAAAAGAGAAATATTGCTCCCAGCTGGTATTTTTCATCTCTAATAAAGCTCTAGCTAGTAATGATTGCTATTTGTATTTTCCAGAGGCAGAAAGGAGGCTTATGTTTTTTTCACAGACTCTTTGATTTCTTCACAAATTTTTTCAGGTTCTAACAGAAAATGGAACACCAGAAATGTCATGTAGTAACGGAATAACAGTGATGTGCAAGGAAGAAATGACAGAAGAGTATAAAGTAAAATGAAAAAGTGAAAAGCTTGGGGTTTTTTATAGTTAGTTGCAATGGCTGATGTTATTGGACAGAAATTATGAAAGATCACTTGCTTAAAATAATAACTGAATGTTAATGAATAATGCTGTCCTTACATGTTTGTAGGACTGAGCTTTCTTCCATGCTGTTCTTCTAGAATGGAAAGGAGGAAAACCAGACCATGACAGATATTTGTTTTAGCGACTGGGTTCAGTTCCTGATCCAAGAACCCCAGTTACCTGAAATATCCATATCCTCAAAGAGAGGGGTTTGACCTCAAAAGTAGGTCTCAGATGGAGCTAAGATTGTGTGGAAATCTTAACATCCAGGACTGGGCAAGTGGCTTACTTTCTCACAGTGAAGAAAGAAATCTTGTGGAAATTAAAGTTGAAAGATACTTCTGAAGAAGATAGGAAATCAGTCTCATTATAGATTTGTGAACTGGCAGTATATGATCAAGTTGTATTGGATAATCCTTTAAATCTTATAGATCAGAAGAGCACTTTAGAGGTCGACTCAGGACTCAGAGAAGTTTGTACTTTGAGAGCAGGAAAAGAGAGCAGGTGGCAAAAGGGAAGGGAGATTTGTTGATGAAAGCAACTTCTACCTAGGCTTTTACATAGAAGTACTCTTTCTTATAAATTAAGTGAGACCTTTGGATATCTAGCAGCCTGTTTGTGGCAGTGACAGTAGTTTCAATCATGCTGGGTATCTGAACATCTAAGTGACAGTAGTACATAGATGTGTATGCACAGAGAAGCTCTGTCATGGGCACTTGGTAAATGTGATGTATCTGGGAAGTGTCAGCCCCGCTTTACGCACTAAGCAGTGGATTTGCACCTGCACAATAAATACAGCACATCCTAAGGGCTCTTCTACTGCATATATACACAACATCTGTGCAGAGCACGCATTGCAGAGTCTACTCCTACAAGACCTAAAAATGCAGCCTCTGGAATTACCTTTGACTAGTACCCTAGTTTTGGATGAGGACATGCACAAAGCTGTCCTGTCCCTGCTTCCCAATTCTCTTCCTAGAGAGAACTGTGCCCCTTATCCTTCCAAATCCCCATGCTGTACCATATTCTCTGTTTTATAGACAAACATTAGATATAATTATATGTGGCTAAAATGCTCGTTTGCAGTTGTAGAATCTGAATGGATGGTTCTGTACATCATTCATGCCACTGTGGCACCTGGAGGTTTAGCCATGAAACACACCATCCTCCCTTCCCCTTGCAGGTGTTGCACAGACACAGGACTCAGCCCTGCCTTACCCACCTTACTGTCTCAAAAGGACATGAGAAAAAAGAAATGGATGTTTACTGCAATCTAGTGTTATCCAGTATACCATCTATTATTATCTGGTACATTGTACATCGTTCCGACCATCGTCTGAAGGTTGTGAAATCCCCAAGAACTGGACACTGTTGAAACTACAGTTTTGTTTGTTTACACTCCTAGTGCCTAAATAGAACAACAAAGTGGAGTTTAAAAGTTGTTTTTAAAGTACTTAAGGCTATTGGAGAATCACTAATCAGTAATTACTACTAATAAGCAACAGGTAATTCAGGGTAAGAATCAAAGTTTGTACTCAGCCCTTAAAAAATTGCCTGTTATTTTGCTATGATCTGTATGGGTGCCTTTCTTTTTTAAAACAAGCAAATGCGTATAAACCTTCCAGGATTCGGCTAGAAACAAAATTTATCTTAAAATGTATTATTCATCCACATTCAGGAGCTGGCTCTTAACAATATGATAACATAACTATTTCTTCACTGAAAAAAGATACTCTCTAAGCATTGGGGAAAAAAATAGGTAGTTTGAATAACTGTCATCATCAAATAGAAGAGATAAAGCCACTGTAAGAAATTCACTGCAATTTTTATAAATAAGTCCAGATTTTTAAGAAAAGAAACGTGCTCAGAATAAAGCATAAAATAAATATTTTTTTTCAGATTATCTCCTCAGAATTCAGAATCTCATTAGACAATTATTTTGAGCTAAGGTTAAAAAAAAATTTGGTGCCATCAAGTGGAAATATTCTGTATTGCTAAGAGCTGGCAAAGTGGCAGCACATGGATTTCATTAGATATACATACCAGCACTGTAAACTATTGCAATGGAAATGTTTCCCCATCATACACATTACATCCTGGTTGAAAACTGGCAAGATATTCCATCTGTCAGCATGTTTTGAGAACTACCATCCTTCTCTCTTACACAGGGCAAAAATTTCTTGGTTTTTGACAAATCCCATTTATGGCTGTCACTGAAGACTATGCGTAATTACCTTGCTAGTGATGTAGCAGCATGCTGCTGGCAAGAATTTTGCCTATTGCCAGATCCTCATTCCAGAGCACAGTGGTCCCTTTGAGGGAGCTCTTTGCCAGAGCCAGCCAGCAGCCAATGTTATGTGTTGAATTTGTTCCAATGTGAAGGGATTAAAAGTCACATTCCTTTGTATTTCTAAATTTCTCAAGTAATTTTTTTTTTTTTTAAAGCAGGATAACCTGACAGAGTTGATCACTCTGACAAGTTGTTTTGCAGTGGTCCTTTGTGTTTTACCACTTTTCTTGGAGTACCTTGCTTTCACACTGGAATTGGCAGAGCATGACATCCCTTGGAGATGGGTAATGCTTGACACTGCCTCAGCTGCTTTTTCACTGAAAGTCAATTAAATTCCTTGGCTTTATGTTAGGGAGGAATTGCATGGAATAAACTTCAGTTCAACACAGTCAGAGGTTTCTGAGACCTGTCACTTAAATAGTACATTTCCTACCCTCTGGAGACTCCTTTTTCAATAATAAGACATCTGGATTAACCTGAATAACTCAAACTTGGTGTTATTTTTACTGAAATTTTTCCATGGCTAGCCCATATTTTTTTAAACCCAAACATTTAGATATTTATTACTCTAAAACCCTTTATTTATACAATGAAGTAATTTTATTTTGGTATGGTAATAATAAATCAAAATAAACAAAGAAGTTTAATCTTTGCTGAAGTAAGATTATTTCAAATTGAATGATCAAAATCTTTGAACTATTTTGTTGAGAAACAGTGGAAAAAAATATTGGAAAACTCCTCACTTTGGTAATTTCTTTTCCCCCTTCTATTTCTGAACAGTTATTACACCAAAATATGTTTTTTTCTGTTATATTCAGGAAGGCCACTCTTGTCAGTTATCACATATAAAGTATAATGTATTTATGATGAACCTTTTCCAACCCAAATGATTCTTTGATTCTGTTATTAACCATGATTTCCTCCAGGAAAGCAAAATTGGTGGATTGTGTTACTTTAATCAGATTCAGAAGATGGACTCTCTGTATGCACACACTATACATATACACACATATGCAAGTATTTATAAAAAAAATTCTCTCCAAAATTTCTCAAGTCTGGCAAAGTACTCTCCTAAAGCACTATAATATTCAGATGTAGACCAAAATACTATATTATACTCTGTTTTGGAAAACAAACTTTAGTGTGTAATGTCATGTTTTCATCCGTTCAGGTACACAGAGAAATGGTCCAACTGATGCATAAGGTGTCACTGATGCTTTTGTCATCGTAAGGTTTCATTCCTGCTTTTATTTTTTTTTCCTCCATGATCATTATGGAGAAATGAACAAATTCTCCCTGATCATTATGTAAATGTACTCTGCATGAGGCCTGGAAGCCAGAGCAGAGTTCTAGACCACCAGATGCCAAGTAAGATCCTGTCATGCTCCTGTGCCACTTCCCACCTGCTGCTCTGTCTCCTTGCACAGGGCTCTGGAGAGAGGGTTGCTCTGGAGATCTATTGCAGTACTGTATCAGAAAAAGAAACTCCTTAAACAAAGGTTATTTTCCGAGGGGCTGTTTCTATATGTTTGAAGGGTTTTAGAAGCCCACTACATTCCAAAGTGGTTAAAAGGATGCAGATATAACTGAGAATTGTGTCCCTTGGATCTCAAGGGAACAGTATGACTGTACTTGAAACACTAATTTGCTGAAGCATTTTTGAGTGCTGTATATGGAGGAGAGACTAACTATAATATGTCTGTAGGTATTTCAGGAAAAAGAGCAGATAGGATATGGTTAAATGCTTCAAAGAGCTCATACGAAGCATGTTTAACTGTGTATTTGTTATATATCCTTGCCTTCAGTGTCTTACGGATTGAAGTCTCCAGGGATAATGCTGTAAGGAAAGCATGTAGAGTTTTTTTATGCATACAATAACAAATATGTAAACTGTAAGTCCTCACACAGAAGAACAATGCTCTCTTGTTAAAAGGACCATGAAGTTTGTTGTTTAATTCTTTGGAAATGTAGTTTGGTTTCTAATATTTGAAAGAGAGAGAGAAAATGGTTCTTGAGAATTTATTTACTTTGTTATTGCCCATTACCAAGTGGAGTTGCATTCTGCACCTTGATTTTGATTCTTTAGTAGAATCTCTTTTAGTTGCAAAATGATTTCCTTATAAATCAGTTAAATCATGCTGCTGTTCTCTATCTTGGTCTCCCTAATAAGTGAATGTTTTCTTTCTTCTATTTTGCCAAATAAAGTCAGAGACAGTAGTAATTTGAATTCTATATCTATGTTAAAACAGCACCCTGATCACTAAAAATTACTGAAGTCATTAAAGATAAACAATATTTAATTTGTGAACTCAAAGGCAGCCCTGATTCACTCTCATGTTCTTCTTTTAAATGATAAGCACTTACATTTTCTCATTAAAGAGCTACTCAGAACCAAAGCAATTTAAGTCATTGCTACGACCTCAAGGGCTGATGGCTGGTATTTGGTTTGGTTTATTGTAATGGTTTAATGGTAGACTTTTATGGCTATGAATCTATTTGTTATCTTATGATATGGGATGTACAAAGCCAAGACACAAAGCTTTGATCTCATAAATACAATATAAAGCTTTTAATCCTTTCATTCTTATTAAATAACTTAACTAGCACACCAGCTTCCAGTACATTTTTTGTTCTCCAAATGTATGCACTGGATGTAGCTTAAATGCTTTCCCAAAGAAGATGAAGACATAGAGTATGAGTATATATACAGTCATACATTCACGTGGTTGTATGTGCATATAAATGTGTTCACATACAGTCATGTGGTGGGTCTATCACTTTTTCTATAGTGTTTTTAACCACAACAGATTTAAGATCTAAATATTGAAAATCAGACAGAAAGATAATGTACCTCAGCAAATGGTGTGTTTTATGATGTGTTTTGTCATACAAAAGTAATTTTTAAGGGGTAGCACAAAAGAAGCAGTTTTTGTCTCAGGCTCCTGGGCAGATTCCTGGGCAGATGGAATTGGCTACAAGGGACAAGGAACTGAGTCATAAAATCCACACAGTAAAACAGGTGGATTAACAAGATAGGAAAATCTTCATAGTATTACATTTTTTAGTCTAGTTCCTGTTTATGGCCTTCATATTCTGTCTGTGGAAAACTGTTTTTCATCTCCACTGCACTCTTCCAGATGGTGGAGTGGAAGGAATCTGTATAGATACATTGATGGGAAGGCAAGGCAAGCTTTGTTGCACTTACATGACTATTCAGGATCTCACCCTAATGTATATTAGTTTACAGTTAACAGTGGTGTCAGAATACTTACTGTAACACCCAGAAAGTTACCTAGTAGTGATTTGAAAGCCTACTGGCCCTTGGATATACTGTTGCTCTGATCCCATACATTGAGGATCTAGTTTGGAACATCTAGTTGTTGTTCTTGGGTAAAATTTTTCTTGCATCCTCTGTTTCGGGACCTGCTCCAGCATGTACTTCTCAAAGGATGTCAAAATTGACCATACTGGGACAATAGTCTAACATGCCTTTTTTTTTTTCAAATTAGCAGTTGTGGCTCAAGCAGACATCTTCTTTTACTCTTCCCATCCCTATCCCACTTTGTTCTCGAGCCTGCACACACCTTCTGTTGTTTAAATCTGTTGATTTTACTGAAGAATGAGAAGTATTCTTATTAAAGAAATAGCTTTTTTTTTTTTTTGGCAGCTCAGTTCTGTTTTATTTCATGGTTTAGAGATAGTTTTGCTAGTCTAGAACCTGCCACTATACCTGTTACATATTTCCTACTATTTTCATGGTTTTGTTCGAATAATTTTTATATCTCTGATTTGAAAAGTCCATAAAGAATCAAGAACTCTTGCAAAACAACATAAGTGAAGAAGTGCTGAACATCTGGTCTGGCACTGGTCTGAATGTGAACTGTGGGCTGGACCATAATTTTGTGCCATTTTTAGCAGCTTTAAAATGTGAACAATACACATTCTCCTACAGCCGAATTGATAAAGTCACTAATGCTACAAAAATGGAAAAAAAATGTTGAGCTTTGTTGTGATTTTTTTTCAGAAGAAGTTCAGCTCTTTCTGACAAACCACACTTGCAGGAACTAGGGCAGTGACAGCGATTATTTACCTAAAGAGCCTAAGAAACAGGGTTGCACATTTAACGCAGCTACAGCATAATTGCTTTAATGGACTCTTTAAGCAGTAACCCCTGATTCTCTCAAAACAAGGCCCCAGTTTTGATTTTATTCATCCCATGGATCCATACTTAGTGGTAGGTTGCTATTGACTTGAATGCCCTACTGGTGTGAGCATTGGTAAGTCTAATTAATAGATTCAATGAAGATTTTTATGAAAGTATGTCAGGTTATTTCAGCTGAGCTGCTGTGGTTTCTTGCGTTGAACCCGATACTTGTCTTCTAAATAGTCAATTCACTAATTTCCTGACTAACCTGACATCACAGGGTGTAATTTTCATTGTTTAGTTTTATTTACAGAGCCATTTAAAAATACTTACATGGTGTCTTGAGGATTATGAGAATGACTTTAAAAAGCATCTGATTTTGATGCAGCAGTCTGAGTATGCACTGTGAATGCAAAATACAAAGTTTTACAGTGAACAGGAACATAAATGATGCCACTGTGAATTCTAGTGTTTATGAATGTGAACGGATATATCCTACATCTTAGGTGTTACTAAAATTAGAAGGTCTTCGGGGATGCTGAGAAGGCAATTTTCCCCACTGGGCAATAGGAATGTAAATAGGAATGTTCTCTACATGATTGTAGAGAACACAGCACTGTGCTGTTCAGTGATGCCTAGTACTCTGCTGTGGGGTCAGTATTCACAGTGGCAGTCAACAGCCACTGCAGGTAGTGCCTTTTGAATAAAAGGTCATGTTTTTCAATAGCCTCATTCTGACTGAACATGAAAGCTTTGTGCAACTTCTTGATTGCTGCAGTATAAAACCAGAATTAAAGGAGAAACAAGAGTTTGAGAGGCAGATACACAATCTGCAATAATCTCTTCAGGACACCGAATCCTCTGTTCACTTGAGAGCTAGGGAGAAACCCTACCCCAGCAGAAGTTGGTGTGAGTTTTTCATTGACTTCAACAGATTCAAGACTTATACTTGATAGTCTAAGAACAAAATCTATGAGTATTTTAACCATAATGGAAGTCAGCACTTACCCTACAGGGCTGAGTAAAAAGCATTCCAGCTGAGTAAGAATTAGACCTTATAATTGGGGTTTTTCAGACAGATGGAATCACAATCCACACAGACCAGAAGGTATTTATTACAGAAAACAGCTCTAATTCCATATTAGCATGTTTTGTAAAGTCTGAATTCCAGAATTTTTATCCCTTTTAAGCCACTCAGTCTTCCCTATCTGGGACACAGTACAGTGCAGGTGGGATTCACCTCACCTGGCTTTACATTTTCACAGCATGAGTCCATGCTGGTTGCTTAGGCTGACTTTTTCTTTTTGAAGTACAATGGGCACTTTTGGAGTGCACTTCTGGTCTGTTTCAGATGCAGGAAGAAATTCAAATGGTGCTGATAAAATTCTCAATCTCCATTCAGAGGGATGGCAAATCTGTGGCAGAAATCAACTCTCCAAATGGCATTTTGTCACGTCCTTATTTGTTCTGCTCTTCCTTCTTGCACTTAGAGTTTTGCTGCTGGGTAAAGCCAGAGTCACCAAGTATATCTCTGTGACTAAAGAGGGATGATCTTTGGTTTGCTGACTGTTTTGGCCCAGCCTGGAACTTCATTTCCCTACAAGAACATTCTAAAAGCATCAGTAAACTAAAATGTAAAAACCTCAATAATTTCAAATGACACAAAAAATACTTCGACTATAAGCAAGCAAAGTGGTGTATATAGAGTTTTAGCTAAAAGTGAAGTCTCTTATATACACATGAAGGAATCTCTAAAAGTTCTTGTAAACAGACATGTGTTGAAAGTGAAATGCTTTGGTGTTAATAAAAGGTTTTAACCACTGTTTTGTAAAATCCAGTTCTGTGTTTGCAGAGCTGACCACAGCTTCAACCCTGCATATATCCAAGCAATAACTCTATAATTAGGAATCAACCTATCCTTCTCATCTGCAAGGATCGCTCCTATAGGTGTCTAGATCATGTCACAGGCCTCACAAAAGACAGCAGGTTAAAAAGTTTTTACTGACCATCACAGTAGTTAGGGCATTCAGGGGTGGCTCAGATATGAGACCTTTCACTTATAAGGAGCCATTTAGAGATAGTATCTTCCAATGAAGGAGGCTCGCTGTAGAAACCCCAATTTGTTCATGTTTATGCTTTCGACATGTTTTTAAGTCAGTATTTCAAATTACACTGCAACTTTGAACACAGCCCTCAACTTTCCAATAGAGTGCTCTAAGCATCTGGCTCAAGGCCAAAGCAAAACATGCAACATAGGAGGCAACATAGGAGGCAACATAGGAACACATATGTTATCTCTGTAACATGCCCATTGGAAAGGCTTGTGGCCTGGTAAAGGTTCCAAACTCCCAAGGAATATTCACAGTTGACAGCTCTCGGCAAAAGGAAGCCCTCTCCTCTCCGGCCAGCATTAAGTTCAGGCAAGGGGCTCCTCCTCATGCTCCGCTGAGTTGCCGGGATGTTTGCGGCTCAGTTGCCGTAAACAGGTTCCTCGGCGCGTTTCCCCGAGGCGCCGGCCCGGGAGGGGCGGGGGGCGCGGCCGGGCGGCCATTGGCGGCCAGGGAGGTGTATCCCGCGGCCGCCTCGCAGTTGGCTGCGGCGCGGGGCGGCGGCGCCGCCGGACATCGGCCGGAGGAGGGACGGCGGACATCGGCCGTCCCCCCGCCGCCCCGCTGCCCGAGGTAGGTACGGCGCTGCGCGGCGCTCCGGGCGTCAGCGAGCGCTGCCCGGTGCCCTCCGCCCTCCCGCCGCGGTGCCGCCCGCTCGCCCCGCTTCTCTCCCTGCCCGCCGCCGCCCCTCTGCCTTCCCCTGCCGCTCTCCGGGGTCTTTTTTGCCCTCCCGCGCGTCGCCCCTGCCGGCGGGAGGCCGCTCGCTGTGCTGCTTGGCACTGTCTCAGCCCCGGTGATGCTCGGGGTGCTGTGACCCGCTCCCAGCACGGGCGAGGAGGGACCGGCGCCGTGCGGCCCCGCGGTCACTCGGCGTGCTGGCGAGGCCGGGGAGGGTTCCCAGCGCTGCAGGCTTGGAATGCTGAAGTTAGTTTCACTTTCACAACGGGATATGGGTATCTCTGTGACTGAGCCCGAGCACACACAGGGAGGCATGCAAACCAACTTCTGGCCTGCCAGAGGTCACCCGACTGTTTGCTCCCTGTCCGGTCTCCCACGACCCTGGTGCTGGGCAGTGCACTCCCGCTGGAAGGCGTCGCTTCTTTCCTTGTGCAATTCTTGTGTGAGAGAAATTTGCTTCACTGCAGGCTTGAGTATGAGGTGCAGTGTTTTAGTACGAACTGCTTTCATCGTTATATTTTCGTGTGCAGAGATAGTGACATGGTGTGACAATGCTTCCTGTTTTTTGAGAGGGGTCATTATGCCCTTTGAGAACCCTCGTAGCATGCTGAAGAGAAGTGCCACCTCCAGCTTTAGTACTGTAGCCTCTGCTGGTGGACAAACGTAGTGATGGTAGGAAGACCACACTTGGAGCTGTTGTAGATGACTGTGTGCTTCAGTTCATGCCGTTCTTCTTGGGCTGGTCCCTCTGTTCCAGCAAGCCTGGAGATAAGCAGGACCTCTGAAGTCTTTAGGTGTATAGAGATTTTACAGGATGGATGCATGAGGACAAACAGGGTTTTCCAAATGTTTCCGATACAGAAATTCATGTATTATTAGTTACGATTGTGTTGGAAACAAAGTTCACATTTTTGAAGCCTGTCTCTGAGATTCACATCTTTTAATTGCATAAGTATCTGAAAGCTTCAGGCTCCTGGGTACTTGATGCTGGCCCTGGCAGTGTCCCTGCAGAAATAAGCAGTGACACGTAGGCTTCACTGGGAGTGAAGAGGATGAGATAGAAAATAAAGGGGTTTTCCTCTGCAGTGGGCATCTGTCCTGGTGAAGCTTTTCCGTTTTGCAGAAAATTCATATTAGGGTGAAAACCTGTTCTTCCTGGCTACACGTATGCTGACTGCTACTCAGTAGTTAAGGTCTTGACCTTATCTTCGCTTTTTGGCCTGTGTAAGTATTAGTTATGTAAAAATACCTAGTGCTGGGCTTTGTCTTTTAATCAACTGCTTGCCATAAGCCTGTGTTCTGCTTTCTTCCTGTGTGTTTGTTACTTCTGACTGTTCTTGATGCAAGTTTTGATGGTCTTTGCATGGTTTATGGTGGCAGGTGAATATAATTGGAAAACTTCTGTTTCCAGAATTCTTTTTAAGCTGTGTAG
This sequence comes from Picathartes gymnocephalus, assembly GCA_013390045.1. Taxonomy (NCBI): domain Eukaryota; kingdom Metazoa; phylum Chordata; class Aves; order Passeriformes; family Picathartidae; genus Picathartes; species Picathartes gymnocephalus. The sequence continues at coordinate 63,423 of WEKY01024944.1, read as the reverse complement.
TTAGAAACTAGCTGCATAGAACACATTAAAAGCCTTCGTTTACAGTAATCAAAACAATTATTAAAATTGAAAATTTGTCTCTAAGTTCACCTTATCAGACCAAGATGCAACAAAGTTCACTAAAATTGACTTCATATCTCACAAAAGTAGGGTGTAACTAGAGTATGAAATGTCTGGTTTATGTTTTACAGCAGATGCTAAAGGAGACCAGAACTTTTGCAGTGTCTGAATTGTACATGTACCTGTATTGTTTTACTACTTTGTCTTTGCTGCCATTAGGCTTTACCATGCTCCGAGCCTTTAGTCACACAAATGGTAGGTGTGTGTTCCACCACGCTAAGTGTTGGCATCATCGTAAGTCCATGCTGGCAATCAGGAGGGAAGATGTCAATGCCTGGGAAAGAAGAGCACCTCTGGCACCAAAGCATGTTAAGGAGTTGACAAAGATGGGATACAAGGTCTTGGTGCAGCCGTCAAACCGGAGAGCCATCCATGAAAAGGTAAGGTTCCATTTTGAGAGACACAAGTGAAGTCATAGTTCAGTTGTTAACCATAGTACAGGAAAAATAATATTCAAAGGCTATTCATGAGAAAACATATAAAGCCCCCAGAAACATGTAAATTTTGTTGCTAAATGAGAAGTCATGTGCTAAAGGAAAGGAAAAGGAGTACCTTGTTTAGCCTTTTAATGTAATGTTGGCACCATGGTGAGTTTTTGGAGGTTTTATTAATTTCATGTCCTGTCGCCACTCTCCCTAGAAGTTCTAGGTTCTCTTGAAGTAGGAGCTTGGAAATTCCTTTAACATTGGTGTTTTTGTATTCTGTTTGTATGAAGGCAAGAACTGTAAAAAACCCTGTGTTTTTTAAAAGAACAGGAAAGATGAATCTGGTGAATTCCACTCTTGCTTCAATCCCATTCCTCATGTGAAATGAGGAGAGAGTTTTTTCTTCAATACTGTGAGCTTCAGGACAGAGAGTTTTTGTAGAAACAGTAATAGTCTGCTGTAAGATAACTGAGAAAACATATAAAAATTGAAACAAAAGTAGGAAATTAGCGATTACTTGCACATACCACCTTTCAATTAAGCCATGGTGCTTTTTTCATCAAAGCACAGATCATACTATGTAAACACATTTCCTTAGAACCTGCTCTTCAGCTTGGACTTGAGCTTATACAATTTTACAAAATCACGTGTCATCAGTCTTCCTATTTTTGAATTTTTCATATTTCTCTAAACTTATTTCCAAGTATTTGAACACCTTACAAAGGATTTTTCTTTATTGCAATACTACAGGACACTTTAAATTTAGTAAAATATCCTTTTTGTAGTCTGGAAATTTAAGAATAAGTATTTTACTAACACATAATTATAATTTAGCCATGTATAATAGGATAATAGCATGGTAATTCAATTTGATACTTGATACCTCTTTATCAAAGAATTTTGTGAATGTTATCACATGCAGTAACTTGTTTCTTCTTGGTAGAATTATTTATTTTTCCTCTGTTCTAGTTGCTAATCTGCTGAGATCTGAATAAGAAAAACCAGAAAAGTTTTCTTTGATTTTTTCTCTTTCATAGGAGTATGTGAAAGCAGGTGCCATTATTCAAGAAGATATTTCTGAGGCTTCTCTGATAATAGGTGTGAAGAGACCCCCAGAGGACAAATTAATCCCTAAAAAGAACTATGCCTTCTTCTCTCACACTATTAAAGCTCAAGAGGCAAACATGCCCCTCTTGGATGAGATTTTAAGACAGGTAAATTGTGTCATGTTGAAGACCATTGTCAGTTAACATGGGGTGGAAACTGAACCTAATGCTTAAGTGTGATCAAAAGGTTGCTGCCTAGTATGGTTACTTCCAGCACATGTACTTGTAGATGGCTAATGAGGAGAGTTTTCAGTATCCTTTCCTGAAACTGAGTATTTCTTGCTTAGAGGATCTTGTGTTTGCAGTGTTACTCTCTTCATTGCATAAGGCAGATGAGATGTGAGCGTGGTGTGCTCAAGAGAGGCTCTTTCTCTCTGAGCACAAAGAGTTGTTGGAAAGTTACTAAGCCGGAGTGCATACTGGCCATTTCAGAGGAAGGCAGCCAGAAATGAGCAGCCTCTTGGCACAGGATGTGAATAGGCCTGCAGCAGCTGGAGCGGCACATTGGGGAGCAGTGCAGAGACTCTTTAAAACAAGAATTCAGTGCAACTGCTATGTTTCTAGTTTTTATACTTAAATCTTGTTATGATATATTTGCGTTTCTTATATTACCCATCAGACTCTATCAAGAAGAATGACAAAAGCATGTGAAAAGGTAGTTTCTGGGAGAGCAACATGCCACAGACTGCATTCACCAAAAATTTTAATGCTCAGTTTGCTATGTATTTTCAGGAAATTCGACTGTTTGACTATGAAAAAATGGTTGATCATAAAGGAATGCGAGTTGTGGCCTTTGGAAAGTGGGCTGGTGTAGCAGGTATAGTGTATAAACTGAAGGCAGGCTTGCAACAAATGACTTCCTGTAGTACTTCTGGTTGTCTGTGCTTCCTGAAAGTTGAGCCTTGTGATGTGTTTTTAACTGTATTTTTAATTCTTGCTTTTAACAGCCTTTTTCCATTCTGGTTTGTGCCTCCTACTTTCACGAGATGACATGTCAAATAGTCATGTGGATTCCTGAAAAATCAAATATTTTGTGTTGTCATCTTGAAGTCCTGTTTGTCCAGTGAACTAATCTGGAGCAGACTAAATATCAAGAGATCAACTGATTAGGCTTTTGATTAAAAAAAAGGCTGCTGTCAGTCCCGGGAGCTTGAACAACATCTGTTTGTCACTGTTATGCATTTAATCTGATTTTTGTGTGGCATAGTTCTCATTTCGTTCTACTGAACTTCAACACTGTTCCTTCAGGAGACTCTTATATTTCCTTCTTTGGAATCCAGTGATGTGGATACGCCTCATAAAAGGATATCTGAATGTTAAATAGTGCTTAAATGCATAATGGGCCAAGAGCAAGTTTAAGGTCATGGACTGCTATTAAATTTCTCCTTCTCTGGTTTTATGTAGACTTCCTTTAAAGTAAAGTGGTAATACAAAAACATGGGATAAATATCTAGGGTGATTTGAGGCTTCAGTCAGTATCTGCAGCTACTAACTGTGCATATTTGTAATTAAGACCCAGGGTCCAGTGTTCTATTTTTTTTTTAACAACAGGAATGATCAACATTCTACATGGATTGGGTTTGCGATTTTTAGCCCTGGGTCATCACACTCCCTTCATGGTAAGAGTATGTGTGTATGTATTTTTCTTTAGCTAAATAACATTTTGGCATATCCTAATTATCTGTACTTGAATATGGAAAATATCTTAATGGTTCTGTGCCTTTGATTTCAGCACATTGGGATGGCACATAACTACAGGAATAGCAGTCAGGCTGTTCAGGCTGTACGGGATGCCGGGTATGAAATTTCACTGGGACTGATGCCAAAGTCAGTGGGGCCCTTAACATTTGTGTTTACAGGCACTGGTAATGTTTCTAAGGTAAGAATTGCCTTCAAGATGAAATGCTATATTATTGTTAATAGAAATTCTTGGCATTTGGTCTCTGTCAGGTTAAATGGGTTTATGGGTTCATTTTGTTCGCTTGGACTTCACATTTTTCTTTGCCAGTAACAATTTTTAAGTACCGTAAACTAAAATATTTAATGAGATCATGTCTAACCAGGCTGACATGCTAACTTCTTATCATGAAACATAGATGAAATCTTACTGCTCCTCTCTCTTTTCCAACCTGCATGATTTCTGTCCCCCTCTCTCCTCACTGTTGACTCTGTGCTCACAAAGTAAATGAATCGCTCCATTAAGGTATGGGGGAAAGAATTATTTTTTCCAACACCTGCTGAGTTTTTATACAACTGGATATCATTGACTTGGCTTACAAGTGCTGGACTTCAGGGCTGTTTTCTGTGACACAGGGAAAAGGCTTACCCCTGTTTTTGGCAACAGAGATCAGTTAACAAGGTTCCAGCTATTAAGTGACATCACTGCCTGCATAAATGTGTTCTTTCTAGCCAAAAGGATGGTGTGTCTTAAAAGCTTTTGGTTGTGCTCACAGCTCATTGGGGAAGTTACCTTGTAGTTCCTGGCCTTTAGAACAGCCTGGTTGATGAGGGCAGGCTTCAGGAATCTTTCCTAAAGAGAAACTGCTCCTCAGAGTGGCAGCAAAACCCTCTTGTGGCTGAGTTGAGGCCTCCCAGCTCAGCCATTAGAAATAAGACCCAGGCACTCAATTGTGATTTAGGCATTCTGCACTAGTGGGGAATGATGTAAAGTCCTTGCACATAATGCCCAGGTAGCCTAGTTTTGGGTAAGCAGGGGTATGTGTGAAATAATGTGCGCATCTCTGAAGATGTTCTCTGGCAGGGCTGTCAAACTGTGTGTGGCATTTTTATATTTGTTTTCAAACACCAAATGAGCAATGTTACATTACGGTTTTGGTCTACTTATTCTGTATCCTGCTTCATGATTTCAGGGTGCTCAAGAAATGTTCAGTGCTCTCCCATGTGAGTTTGTGGAACCACATGAGTTAAAAGAAGTCTCCAGATCTGGAGGTATGCAGTGGCAACAGTGATTGAAAACACTGAAACCCTTTTTGTCCAAATATAAGAGCTAATTTTTTTTTTTTTTTTTTAACTTCAGACCTCAGGAAAGTCTATGGAACAGTGTTAAGTCGTCACCATCATCTTGTAAGGAAACGTGATGGACTATATGATCCAGCAGACTATGATAAACATCCAGAAAACTACATTTCTCGCTTTCACATTGATGTGAGCATCTCTTCTGTTCTTTTATCTTTGTTTATATGTTTTCCACAGAGTGTTTGTACTTACTACACTTTCATATATTCATCATTTGAGAGAGCATTAACTTAAAATGCTAGACCAGGTGCTTTCAGCTTCTTAAAGTACTAGGTGAGAACATCAGGCATCTGTAACTTTCTTTGCAGGTTGCACCCTACACAACTTGTTTAATTAATGGCATATACTGGGAACAAAATACTCCTCGCTTGCTGAGTCGGCAGGACACTCAGAAGCTGCTGGTGCCAGTTAAATCTGCTGCTGGTGCAATGGACGGCTGTCCTGAATTACCACACAGGTAAGACCCCTCATTTCACCTGTAACAATTTTGCAGCACCATGATTAACTTGTAATGTTACGCAGTTTCACCACGGTATCTAGTAAATGATTCTGTTTATTTTACATTGTTCCTCTTGCATGTTTTACAGTGCCCCATTGATTTTGCTCTTGTTCTTTTGTGTTTTGCAGTCTTGTTTTCACAGTTTAGAGTTTTTGAAAACATCACAGTAGAAACGATTGACAGGTATCAGCTGTCTTTCTGAGAAGGTAGTTCTGCCACTGATCTTCATACAGAATCCAATACAAACAAAACTGTGATATCTGCGAATGAACTTACTGCACCAGTATTGATGGAAATTTCTATGCTGGAGCAGAGTTTTAGGGAAAGTTTTTCCTACCCTGTCATTTGGCTTGTACAAGTTCAATAACTGCTCCTTAGCACCTCTTATTTGTGCAGCAGGTAGTGGAAGTGCTTCGCACTCTGAATAGTTTAGAGGATAGAATGTAGGGTGAAAATCAAGGGTTAGTCTCCTTTCAGTGGGGGTAGGAGCCACCCTTTCTCTAACAGCCCTGTCATAGATTTGGGGAGGACACAAAAATATATCCTGGTAAGGAATCAGGTCTTTGTCTCTTCTCTGCCAGCTCTTGACACCTTTCTTTCTCTCACATGACAAATAAAGAGTTGAAGAGGTAACCTTCAGTGGAGCCAGAGGTTGTGCATTAAGCTAATGAATGCCCCACCTGCACCAGCTATCTGTGAACTGGTAGCAGGAAACCACTTCTTTAGGCTTCTCTGTAGAATGGGAAGTTAGTTTCATGCAGGACTGTCCAGGCACAGCTTGGTGGAATTGGTAGATGGAAAGTGAATGGGGGGTGTTGGCAGCATATGGCATAGAGAAAAAAGATCGTGGGTGAATGGATTCTGCCAGTCTTCCCATGAAATTGGATGCTGTTGATATGAATGCAAACCTGATGACTACAACAGGGCCCAATTTCCATTATATTTCTGGATATAATTTTTTGTGTTTTGTTGACTTCTTAATTGGTTGAGATGTAGTAGGCTACAAGTTGGATAGATCTTCTCACTTTCTTTAAATTTCCTGTTCACTTGTGACCTTTTATATCTGTGTTTCTTAGTAAATTGTATAATGCTCTATTCCACTGTCTTTTTATTTTGATTGCTTTAGACTTCTGGCAATATGTGACATTTCAGCAGATACTGGAGGATCTATAGAATTCATGACTGAGTGTACAACAATTGACAACCCATTTTGTATGTATGATGCTGACCAGCATATTACTCACGACAGGTGGGAGAGCCCTTACTTTTTTATTGTTTTTCATTGTAACTTGTAGAGTGAAACATTATATTGAAAAAATCATGCATTTAAAACAGTTTTGAAAGGTGGTACTTTTCAGGTACTAAAAAGCAGTTTAGAGGAGCTGTTTTCTCTCTTTCAGTGTTGAAGGCTCAGGGATTCTGATGTGTTCCATTGACAATCTGCCAGCTCAGCTTCCTATAGAAGCAACAGAGTACTTTGGGGATATGCTTTTCCCTTACATTGAAGAGATGGTAAGGTCTTATATATCTGACAAGAAGGTAAAAGGCTCAGAATTTGGTCTGCTTTTTTGTTGCTTTTCTGGTCTCCTGTATACATTCAAAAGGAATCTGCTGTAGAATATAACTGACTTTGTACTTCAAAGAAAAAGGAAAAAAGCCTTTGAAGTTGTGAGGCATTCCTTTGAAAAGGAAACATGTGAATGAGACATGAGTGACCTGGATGTCTTATGGATTTGTCAAGAACACTTTCTGTAGGCAGAAAACAGGTTCTGGCAGGTAGTTCATTGCTTCTGGACCCTGCACTAGAAATAAACATCTTATTTTCTTGGGCACTCGACAATCCCTCACAGTCAGACTGCTGTTTGAGTTCCTGTATTTTCCTAAAAGTCAAGTGATGCTGATTGCAGCCAGAAGTATTTCAAATGTACAAGATATTGGTATTGTTGCATGCATTTAAATGTTGCTTAAAACCTTAATGTTTTACTTTGAGAAATATTTGGTAATAAGTTATTTCAAATCAGGTCATTTCATCTCCATAGCTGTTATCAGAAGGATCAGAACCTCTTGAAAAACAGAATTACTCACCTATTGTTCGAGATGTAAGTTTCACAATTTGGCACTCTTCTTGTCTTCCCCTGCTTTGAAACACACAGGCATATAAAGCCCTCAAAATTTGTTTCATATGTTTCCAGGCAGTGATTGCATCCAATGGCTCACTGACACCTAAGTATCAATATATCCAGAAACTGAGAGAGAGCAGGTAATGTAGGCTCTTAAAGTTTATTTGATTCAGCATTTAAAATGTCACCTTTTGTGCATTCTGTCTCCCCTTTTCCATTCATTTATTCCTGTGTCTTGGTGGAATGCATCTATATTGCACTGTGTCTAAATGTCTTCTAGCCTGATGATCTCCTTATTTCTTCGTGCACACTGCCTGAATCATTAACACATGTTTTTAGTAACTTACATTGAAGTTGAGCAAGTGGTCATTTTTTCCTTCCTTGCATTATGAAAACTGTTTTACCAGAGGCAGAAGACAGCCACATGCCAGTATTACTCTATTACTCCTTGCCCTTTTGAAATGGATGTATCATACAGTCATTTGAAAGGAATGGCTGAAAGCAAAAGGCTCTTGAATATACCTCGAATCTAGGTACTTCTTGTATGGCTCAAGTGCTGTGCTGTGTAGCATTGTTCTGTGACTGGATGTATTGAGACTCTGAGACTTTTTGTTATATTCATGCACCTACAGCTTCAGCTACCACTTCATCCACACCCTGTCACAGCAATTATGTGCCAGTGGCAGCCCTGAGTGAATTAAGCTAACAGAAGTATAAATAACCTCGACATCCCTTGCATTCCCCTTTCCCCCTTACTATTAACAAACATCTATAGTTTACCTATGAAAAATGTTAATTTCACAATAAGTGGGTTCATGTTCGTGGTCAGTGACAGCTGCACTCTACATCTTATAAAAATTTAAATTGGTCTGACCATAAGCACTGCATGCACTATGCACTAAAAGCATAGTGTGTTGACTTCTGCATCTCAAACCCCTCCAATTTCCTTTGGAAACTTTGGGACTTCTGGTTATGATCTTGTGCATGATAAGCTATAAGTACATTTTCCACACTAAATAATGTGCTATTTGCTTCTCAGAGGCTTCGTTCAGCTCATAGTGATTTTTGTTCTGTGGTTTTTGATAGACCCCCTCAAGAGGCTGTCTCAATAGCAAATGTTTTATTCCTCACACAGTGCAATGATCTGATATTTTTTTAGCTCCCTCCATAATGACTTGCATGGTCTTGTGTGAACTACCATGAGAATCTGGAGACTTCATTTCCAAGGGTGTTTTTGTGGGTAGATTTTTGATATTTCTGCAGATCTGTGAGTTGCATATGATGTTCATTTGTTCATTGGTTTTGTTCACTTAGCTGTCAGAAAAGCAGGACCTGATAACAATATCCTCCTTTATTTTGCAAACTTCAGAGGTGAGGCAGATGAAAGAAGGGTTTTACTGCTTAGGGTGTAATGGTTTAGATAGAGATGCACTCTTGTTCAGAACTTGTAGGAATTATGTGGCTTGTTTCCACTCTAAAAAAAGTATTATGCTGTGTCCAGTTTAGTTTCTGAGGGTTCTATTTAGACTAATTGCTAATACTCCTTCAAGTCTGTGAACATTTCAGGCATAGGACAGCCAGACTGTATGAGCTGAACAGTCTTGGGTGCCAGTAGATTTACCAAAGAAACTCATCTACGTCTTTGCACCCTTACTTATTTCTTACCTCCTACTGGTTTCTCACCCACAGGTGCAATGGCACATCACATTAACAATGTAGATATTATTTGTACATAGATTAATGTAACTGAATTATTTAAACTCATTTATAGAGAGAATAGGCATGATCTGGAGCTGTGTAGATTCTGTTCCCATGCTTGATGGGTCATTTGGCAGCTCGTGTTTTTGCCTGTCTTAGAGTAAACACACTGTGTTTGATTCAAGTGTGACTTCATTCTAGACACTAGGAAAGTTTTTAGTAAATATGATAAGTTGGATTGCAAAATCTATCTTGCTTTCATATAAGAATTTCTCCTTCATCAACACTCCAAGCTACCTACCACTTCTGCTCCCTAAAGCATGGAGAGGAATTCTTCTCTTCCTCTGCCCATAACGGTACAGCTGTGGAAGATGTTCTGGTAAGAGGAGGAGCAACGTCCTTGGGCTTGCAATGATGGGCTTAGGAGACTTTCTGTGAATGTATTAAATAATGATTTAACTTCTAAGAAAAATAATCAAATCTGTAAAACTTTTATGAAGGTCAAAATTTACAGTAATCTCTAGTAATAATTTAGATTAGAGAGGTGATACATACCATTCAGATTTAATGATCTGAAAAGAATGGCTTTTAAAAAAGGCTCTGAAATAGGAGAAAAGGAGGATGGAATATGTGAAATTTTGGAGAGTAATTCAAGCTTTACAGTACTGATACAGTAGGCTGGAATGTGCTTCAGACATATGGTATAGATGTATTTGGTATTGATTTAAGTCTATTCACTCAGAGTAGTCTTTCAATGCTATTGTTTGAGGCCTTGTGCCCCTAAATGGACTCAGATACTTCCTGCCATGCTTTAGATTGGGCAATAGTGCTCTGTTTGTCTTGCTGTTAGGTGTTGCTCTGGCAGGCTTCTACATTATCTATCACTGTTATGGTCATTTTTGAAATGAAAAAACACAACCGAAATGTTGACTCTTGGATGCCGTGAGAAGCCGCAAAAACATCTGAACCAAATATTATTTAGTAGACATAGGGTTGGTCCTCTTCTAAGGTCAGAAGGTTTCAGCAGAGTGGGCATCATCTTTGTCAGCTAAAGGTTAGGATTCTTTCTGAGGCATTATCTGCCATGCTGGTATAAAACCTTAGTCGACAAAGGGGAAACTGAGGATCTTGCTTATATGCTTATGAAGATTCCCATGCGACTGTATCTTTCAAAGTCCTACCTATTTATTGAAATTTATTTTCAGGGTATGGGATAAAAAAGGCCAAACCTCAGTCTATATTAATTAGATTAAACAGTAGGGCAGTGAACAGCTTTCTTCAAAAGAAAGAAGTGCTTTAAGGACTTTTTTTTCTTGCTAAATAATTTTTATCTGTGTAGACATTTGTTAGACAGTTTCACAATCCTGATTTTACAAGTTAGTGCAAATTTAAGCTAAAAGGAAAACTAATTATAAACAACCAAAATGTGTATTCCTGCTATAATTTATGTGTTTCTCAGAGCATATTTAAACAACTGCTGAATGCATTATTCTGGTTGACAGAAAGGAATGCAAAATCTGATGTGAATAAATTTTATATTGAAAGTCAATCTGAGTCCTTGTCTGCAATGATGATTTCTTGGCTGGGCATTAACTTTTATTTGACTTTTACTGACTATCATGTTCCTATATAGGATGGACTAGTATGAAGCTAGTATAATTTACACAAAATATGCTTTCACCAGCATGATTTTTTATACTTTGTTACCTGTGATGTAAAGGGAGCAAGACAGAGCCTGGAATCCCTTTCTGACAGCCCAACATGACACTGGTGGCCCTCAGGTTGTCAGGTTACAGTAATTTGGCCATTGGGAAAAATACAACTGAGAAAAGTTTTGATGAACAGCTAGAAGCCATCAGAGAAGCAGTGGGAATGTTGATGGATTTGATTACGTTTATTTTAGAGGAAAGAAACTAGAAGTTATGCAGCAGAAAAATGGAAGCAGTACTAGATAGTCCTGGATCAGATAGCTAGGAACTTGACTCTTGGTCTGAATAGAACCCTTGGTTTTTAGACTTACTAAAGCATCCTTCTCCTGTTAACCTTGGCAGCTTGCAGTTTCGTGCTGTGTAATTTTTAATTTTGCCTGTAACACCTTCTAGGGAGCAGGCTCAGTCACTAAAGATGAGTGATGAGAAGAGGGTTTTATTGCTCGGATCTGGCTATGTTTCTGGTCCTGTGCTTGAATATCTCACTAGAGATTCCAACACTGACATCACAGTTGGTATGTAAGAATTTGTTTTCATTTCAGTATTGTCTTGCTGAAGCATGTGGTAGAGCCCTTCTCATAAATAATAAATAGATGTGGTTCTGAGAAGACATAAAGAAAATCTTTGTTATTATGCACAGCAGAAAAGGATTTTGTAGCTTTGTAAGCATTTTGAATTTATATAATTGATTTGAAAAGGACATAGCCATGTTAAAAGTTAACTGTTTGCATGTGTAACCTGTAGGGAAATTAGAAGTATTTTTCCTTCTAACCTGCTTTGGGCTTGGGGTTGCTTTTGTAGATGGTGAGTCACTTTGTTGGTGTTTGGCTGAGTTTTCAGCCTCACACAGCAAGAATATGAAAATGTTTTTGTAGACATCTGTATGAGTGAAATATCTGCTGGTCGTATAACCAGTGTCATGGTGGTAAAACTTCAGACCCTGACTTTTCCATGAGCACCAAATGTCTACTTATTTTTTCCTCTGTTTTGGTTTTATCTGTAGCATATTTCAGGCTGGGCATCTCAGTAATCTTTTTCTGTACCCTTAATGATGACTTTGTCCTGATTCTGGGACTTCAGATTTAAAACGCAGGCTCTATTGCCTTATTGCCTGAAAGATACTTTGCTGTGAAGTGGTTTCCATTAAAACTTACAGTTTTATTGCTGTTGATTGTTGTTGTTATTGCTTTGATTTTTTTTTTTTTGTTCTTCATGCTACTTTCATACTTGGCTGCTTTTGCTACCCTTCGTGGTGATAACCACAGTACTTTTAATCCCTGGGAAAAGATTTACAGGTGAAGAGGGAAGGATTACAGCAATGTGCAGTGCCCATCCCCTTGTCACTACAGAGGTTGCATCCACTCCCTGTAGGGCAGTAGCAGGAAGGGAAACTAAATGAACTGGAATATTTGTTTTGCCAAGCACTGAACAAACATAGCCTCTATCTGGATAGCTTAAAAATATGCAGTTTCTACAGCACACACAAATAGCACAGAAGGAAAGAAACACTTGCCAGCAGGCAAGTAGGTGCAGAAAACACAAAATGCACATCACAGTGCCATGTTTGCTTTCCTACTGTTAGGCTACACCACTTCAAATCCAGATGATGAAAAATTTAATTGGGAAACCATGTAATCAACTTTTTTTAGTTTGAATTTGTAGATGATTTTGCCTAGCTCTTTTCCCTCAGCACAATTTGATTAGTAGGGTATGGAGAATCACCCTGTGGTAATGTTTATTTCCCACTGACTGTCGAAAGACCATAAGGAAATAAGGCCCTAACTTAGAGGCACAGATGCTTTTAATTCTCCATAAGCCTGTGCCCTGCCTGCTGCCTTCTTTGACCGTTCCTTTTCCCTGGCTGTGTTGTCTGGTTTGTGCTGGCAGCATGGTGAGCTGGGAAAGGAAGTTAGTCAGATGTAGCAAATCCGGGTTGTGTTACTGTGCTTCTCTTTTTCAGTTCTGCTTTCATTGTAATGGTAAGTGCTGATGGCTTTTAATTCCTCAGAAGCCTGTGCCACCTGCTGTCTTCTTTGGCCACTCCTTTTTTGTTCTCTCTGGCTTGTGCTGGCCTCATGGTGAACTGGGATGGGAAACCAGTCAGAGGTGGCAAATACTGGTGGTGTTATTGTGGATCTCTTTCAGTTCTGCTTTCATTATAGTGGTAGTTAAGTGAAGGCAGTCAGAGACTGGGTTTATCCCATTTAGTTATAATATTGTATTTGGGATTGGGAGGACTAAGCCATATGTAAATATTAAAAGTAGTCAGTTTGAACTTTTTATTCATGCTTGGCCTAAGCTAAAACCTAATGTTTCTATCTTTGTCATGTTCAAAATGGTGATTGACGTGACTTGGTTTTGCTTTAAGCTATTAAGCTTTTCTTGACTGTAAGTAGGAATTCTGTTAAAGTGTATTGAAAGAGAGTTTTGAAATATTTCTTTTTAAACCAGATTTATCTACAAATCCATAGCTATGTGGAATGAGGGGTTGAGTAAGTTTTTCTCAACACGTTCGTTTACTAAATGCCTGCTTTTTTGTCAACTGTTAGTGACGGAAAACATGCATGCAACTATTTCTCTTTGGGAAATATGGCACAATTATACATGGATGTGCTTTGGACTTAGCTTCATCTATAGGTAATGGTTTATTGTTCTATTTTTAAAACAGTATCTGTCATGAAGGAGCAACTTGAACAACTGACAAAGAAGTACAGGAATGTTACTCCAGTTCATATGGATGTCCTTAAGAATGAGGAAAAACTGTCCTCTTTGGTGAAGAAACACGACCTTGTGATCAGGTCAGATTTCCATGTAGAACATGATAGGCCCAACCCTAAGTCATGCTGCTTCTTTCTCCTTGTTGATTGACCTAAATCAACACAGAAACTGTTTTTTTTTAATGATCAAGAAGTGGGGTCATATTTGTATATGTAAGTAGTTGTAACTGGCTGCTGCCTTCTCATGTAGGGGCATCAGAACTTTAAAAGGGGTTTTGACTTCCTCAGGGGTGTTCACCAGTTAGGTAGACTCCCTTACTAGTCTGAAGGGCCAGTTGCATCCACAAGCATATGTGTCCCTGTGATCAAATTTGCATGTTCACAAGAGGAGGCAAAATTCTGTCATCTTGGCAATTTCTCCTGAATATCTCATTAAGAAAGAACTCATTCCAGATGTTGATACAGGGAAGGAACTTCATAGTCCTTGCCATTTTGTTTCTTTTGCCACAGGTGTCATGAATGTTATTTCTGTTCCATGTAGAGCGTGCTTTTCACAAAGTATTTCACCAAGATCTTTGTAGTGCAAGCTTTCTCAAGGGCAGTTTTGCATCTTCTAAACCTCCAGCATGCTTGTTTAGAAGATGTCTTTGGAAAGAGGTCAGTGGTTTGTGGTTTACAGAGAAGTGTGACAAAAGATGCTGTTTCAAGAATGACTCCCATGTTGTTCAGTGCCCTGTTCTGAGTGCATACAACAATGCCCTCCTGATAGGGTAGTGTATCACCTTCGTAAGTGTGAAACTGCTCAGGGCAAGGCAGGTACGACTGTTTTTTTGAGCTATTACTTGAGCACTTCTGTAGGCATTCAAAAAACATTTGAGTGTCTTTCCAGCGACAGGACAACTAACTGGTTGAATTTTGATGTTGCATGATTCTCTTTCATTTGTAGTTTGCTGCCTTATTCAGCACATCCTTTTGTTGCTAAGAAATGTATTGACAACAAGGTGAACTTGGTAACAGCCAGCTACTTAACACCAGCCATGAAAGAACTTCAGGAGAGGTAGGTGTGAACGTAGCATCTCCCTGGTGTTGCTTCCCTCTTTAGTGTGTTATCTGAATATTTTGCAGTCTGTTACACCTGCAACACTTACTGTGAATTACTGCTTTCTGCATTCTTTCTGCTTCCCTGTCTAGATAGAGGGCCAAATAACTTTCCCAAAGGTGCATGTTGCAGAGTGGAGCAATGAGTGCATATCCCAACCTGGTTAGACTAATGCTCTAAATAATGGAATGTATTTTTCTGCCTGCATCATCCTATTTCATGTTAATGTGCCTTTTCCTCTTCCCTCAGACCTGTTAAGATGTTTGAGTTGGGCTGTCATATTCTACCAGCAAGCCTGTTTGTCATCCTTTACCTTCCTCTAATAAAAACTCATTCTTGGCTTATTGTATCTACAGTAATCTCCTCCTTCATGCTCTTCTTTTGGATATGCCCACTGTATAATTTTCAAGCTGGTAACTACTCTAATGTTTCTGTTGTCCTACTTACTATGTGCTTGGAAGTTGTTTTGAGCATGGAGCTTCATCTAGGTGCTCCTCTCAGTCACAGTACTGGAAAATCTGAAGTGCATTCAAGTGAAGAATTGTACATGCTGTGTCTTTACTAAAGATAAAACAGAAAAAGCTAGATCTGTAGAGAATCAGTGTTGCAGAAAGTGAGGGATGTTTAGGGGCCTCTCCTACCATTCTTATTGAGAACATAGCATTAAAAAAAAAAAATTAAAAAGGGCACTTCTCATTTGTCAAAAGACAAACTGATTTTGAAAAGAAAATAAATCCTCAGTTGGTGGTGATAAGTGAACTCCTCTGGGACTGTAGGCACCTATTAGGAAAAAAAAACCCCAAATACTTGTAATTTTGGAAAGCAGGCCTTTTAATCTCTCTTCCTTGTAGGAGCTCTTTAGGGCAATTATGAATAGCTCTGCGCTGCCCTCTGCATTACTACCTTCCTGCATTATAGCACTGTCCAGGAGATTGTGGGATGTGGAGTAGATGATAGAAATTTCTTTTTCCACCAGCACCTTAGTGCAGAGAAGTAAGAGAAGCAAAGGTTAGAAGGCTCTTAGACAATTGTCACTTTTCAGGTTTTAATATCTGCGTTTGTTTCCTTTTTCTCACAAGCCACAGACAGAGCCCAGAACTTACTGTGTTGGGGAAGGTTCACTGGGTAAATTGGACAGATTTACAGAATAAAAGACCAGTAAGAGTGAATATTCTGATGGCTCTGTTTTCTGTTATTTTTAGTGTAGAAGCTGCTGGTATTACAGTTATCAGTGAAATGGGCTTGGATCCTGGTCTTGACCACATGTTGGCAATGGAATGTATTGACAAGGCAAAAGAAGTTGGTGCTACGGTAAGGTTAGCAGGTAGTGCATAGTTCTGCCAAGATTATATTAGTAAAGTTGTTCTTTTAACATCCGGCAGGTTTTGAGCAAGTCACTGATGTGTAACAGACTGTGGACGTTTTACTTTTCCTGATGCTTTTAATTTTATAGCTACTAATTCACTTGGCAAGATCATCAACTAAGATGGCCTTGCCCCAGTGTATTTTTTGGTTTCCTCTCCTTTACAGGCAGTGCCTGCAGAGGTGCTTCCCCACTGTATATCCTTCTGATCTGGCCCATTTGGAGGATAACAGAAACAGAAATTTTAAGAACTGACGGGGATTCTGATGCCTTGATTTTAACTTTTATATTTCTTAGATCCTGTTGTACTTAGTGTGTGTAACTCTGAAGTGCTTTGTAACCTGTTAGCTGCTGTTCTCTCGGGCAGTGATAGACATAACAACCCTCTCCAGGTCTGCTCTCCAAGGACACTTGGACGGTCCTAAGCCCAGAAAGTGTAAACCAACATCTAAGGAAAGGGGGGCAAGCTGGAGAGAATTACATCAGTAGCTGAAGTTTTAATTGGCGAATTTATGCTGATATGCTAATGTACCAAAACCTATAACTGGGGTAAGAACTCGTGACTTGTCGTCCATCTTGGGGTCCCATCTTGGGTCTGGTGGCCCAGGGTGTGCTCCCCAGGGTGTGCCTTTGAAGGCCTTCAAATAAATATTCACTTTTATTCTCTTACTCCTGTCTAGTCTCTGTTTGCAGGTAGCCAATTAAGGCATCAATTCTGCAGGTTAGATCTGTATGCATCCTGATCAGTCTTCTGTTCACTGTTTTTTTTCCTGTGGATAAATCTGACAGGTTATATCGTACACTTCTTTCTGCGGTGGCCTACCAGCTCCAGAGCACTCTGACAATCCTCTGAGGTACAAGTTCAGCTGGAGTCCACAAGGAGTGTTGCTGAATACAGTTCAGTCTGCTACGTATTTAAAAGATGGAGAGGTGAAGTAATGGGAACATTTTCATTTAAAACCAGACAAAACCCATGGTATTTGGCTAAGGAAGGAATTGGGACTTGTAAGATGCTGTGTTTACTTTCAAGTCAGTGGCAGTCAGTTGCCTAAGCCAGTAGTGTAAATCACTTAGTCTATGTTTGGATGATACCTGGCTGCTGCCAGCTTAATTCTTACTATGTGGAAACTGATTGTTCTAATGACTAAAGCACTGGCTTGGAGTTGATTTTTCTGGGTTCAACTTCCATTCCGGTTGGGTGTTGCTCTTGCTACTTAATTGCCCTGCCTTTGGCCCTGTGAAACAAAGGTGTGAGTGCTTTTCTATCTAGTTGTGTTCGTAAATCAAATAGCTTCATTTTGTACTTGCACAATGCATAGCAGAACTCTTGATTACTTTTTCTTTTGGTGCAATGTGTAATACCAATAACCCACTGAGTGAGTTTTTTGCAATGCTTTTTGGTGTATTTTATACAAGCTCTGTTTTGCTGTTTGTGCAGGAGTCATTAGACTTAGCCTCACAAATGTCTCTGCTTGTGTTTTATGTAAACATTGTAATTGATTTGTGCAAAGCCTTTGCAAGTCATTATCACATTTCTGCTTTCCAGTACTATCTGTATCCACTGTCACTTGCTTGTAGTTACTGCAAATTGTCAAGGAGACTGCCTTGTATAACCACTGTAAAGTTTAGATAGTTACCTAAAACTCTTTGATCTGCAAAACTTAGAAATCTTTTGAAATGTAATCTTTTATTTTTTATCATGACATTTTGGTGCTCTACTGTTCTTATGGTAGTAAGAAAGTAGAAATTCAGGGATTGTACATTGGATCATTATTTAAAAGGCAACGAAGTATAAGTTTCAGATGAAAAGGGTTCCTGGAAAATGTTGAAATATTTCTAATTTAATTCTGATCTGGTGCACCCATTGCTAGGAAAAATTAGATCATGCATGTGAATGAGTCATTATGAGAGCACTAGATGAGCTTGTCAGTAAATTCTGCAATTTTTCCTCCTTGCCACTAAACACTTATGTGTTTGACCATTGTGTAGGATTCATTCACACACGGGTCTTGCCTGCAAACACAACAAGATCTTTTGTCATTGCTGCAGGCTGCACTGCTTTATTATTTCTTCTATAAGTAAACCTTGTCCCTTGGCGCAGAAGTCAGAAAATGAGTTTATACTGATGCTGCATAGCAGATCTGGGCTTTAGCTGCTTGAAGGAACCAGAGTTCAAGGCTGTGGTTGGGCGTGTAATAGAACTAGTCACCAGTTTTTTTGTTTTTCCTCCATGGTACTTTGTAGTGTCAAGTAAAGATATACGTGGGCAGTAATTTTATATCCATGTAATATCACTTGATTTATTTTAATCTTTTAAAAAAAAGGAACAAATATCCATAATTTTGTTTATATCTGCCTTCTTTCTCATATAAAAAACACCAAACAAAACCTAAAGAAGATAATAAATTATTTGACTAAAAAGCAGGGAGCTCATGGGCAGAATCTCCCTTCACACTATTTGCAATTTAGGACATGCTCCAAAATTACATTAACGTAAGTGAAATGGGAACCTGCCATTTTAATATAACTGCAGTAGGAATTATGTGTATGTGAGAAGCACATGGATTGTTTTAGCCCTTTGATTAGTAATGGCTGACACATTGCATGCTCTTCCTGCACCAGATGTGATTAAATGGCTTGGGCAACTGCATTATTTAGATTGGACCTTTGTTTGCACTTGGAACACCAAACTTGTTTTTCCTGTTTTTGTGCGTACTTTATCTTTTCTGTTCTAAAATAAGTTGAATATGACTGCACCAAAATAGTATATGCTGTTCTTTCACAAACTTTAGATTGTCAATATTCCACCTGGAGGAGCGTTACTGGATTCTGTTACTCCAATGGATTTTTTCCCAGGATTAAATCTTGAAGGTTTTCCTAACAGAGACAGTACAAAATATGCTGAGCCATATGGTATTCAGACAGCTCGGACTTTACTGAGAGGCACCTTAAGATACAAAGTAAGTTGTTGGTGTTATTATTAGTAATTATTGTTTTCCTCAAGAGATGAATGTTGTTATTTCAAGAAAACTCTGTATTTAGAACTCAGCCTTTTATAGGTCTGCACTTGCTATTTATCTCCACTTGCTATTTAGCTCCCCACTATCCCAGCTGAGGGATAACTGAAAGCACTTATCTAATTTTTTTTTAATGTAGCTTTACTTGCTGTATTTAACAGGTGTTTGGTGCAAAATGGAAAAAGAGTTTTATTTGTTTTAGGTAGTTGGTGAGTTGTCTTGCATAGACTGTTTCCTCTTTTTATGCTGGCTCTGTATCTGGTGTCAGATCAATAGAAGATTTAAAAAAATTACGTAATTCCGTTTTCTTATATTCCCATGAGAAACATAATGTAAAAATCTTACAGAAATTTTTGATTTTCCAACAATCTGAGAAAGTTTTTCATAAAGTAACTAGAAATCTTAAATTTGTAAAGCTTTATAATTTTGGTCAGCTAAGCAAAATGTTAAGAGATAAATGTGTTTTCCTTCTAACTGATCGAGTCTTCTCCTTTCATTTGTTAGATATACAAAGCAGAATCAAAACGAAATATTTTTTCTTTCAGATGTTTTTAAATTATTTTTTCAGTCAATATACATTATGAAGGAATAAACCTAAAACCATATTAAAGGTTTGAAATAGCTTTTATGGATGTTTGTAGTGGTTTCACGTTGCCTCCTCACGCCAGGCGATAATTTAGTGTAATGGTCTAAGTACTCTGGCCAAACACCAGTGCACTTAACTGGGTTTACTTACTCATTTCTGTGGTGAGATAAGGATTAGAAGAAATGCAAAGCAGGCCTAAAACTTTAAAGGTAAAAAGACAGTTTATTAACAGAACTAAAAAGAAGGTAATAAGAACCAAAAAAACCCTCAGATACATCTCCTTCCCCCATCCTATCAAGTTCTTTCCTGTCAACAACATAAAGAGATAAAACCTGAAACCTTTAGTCAGTTTACCACCTTTAAAATAGGCTTTCATCTGTTCAATTGGAAGAAGAGTCTCTTCTGTTACACCATGGAGACTTCCACAAGAACACAGTTCTTTTGTGGTTTCAATATCACAGCAAACTCCCACCTGGAGAAGGATATCTATTCACGTGTGATAGTCCCTTCCTCGATATGCAGCTCTTTCCGCAACTGCTTCAAGAACTCATTTTATTTATTGGGGTGTATTTTTAAGGATGAGCTGTTCTGGTAGGAAAGCAAAGGGTCTTTCTCTCTCTGGAGATTCCCAGAAGCAAGATTTGCTCCTATCCGTGGAGCAAGGGTTTCTCTTCTCTATGGTAAGGTTCCCCACTACCACAACTATTTTTGGGAGTAGGTATTTTCCCTCTATTATCTTCCCTGAGGTAAGGGATTTCTCTTGTTGCCTCTATTCTTTACCCTGAGGTAAGGGTTTTCATATATCCCTTCTTGGTGGAATGGTTCTCCATACCACAGTTACTTTAACCTCTATTTGCTTCAGCGCAGATGCCTTTGCTCAGGCTGCAGTTAGAACAGTTTAATCCCCCCAATATTTCTGTGTGAGTTACAGGGAATAATATATCTTAGTCCATATCATGGCTTTACAGCAGAATTTCAGCTTAAAGCATCTCCTCCTTCTCCTTTCTTTGGACTTTCAATCCCTCTTTCACTGACCTCGGTGTCTCTGTCGGTTCCTTCTGTGTCCTCACTCTTTCTGAGTCCATTTGTTGCATTCTGAGTCCCTTTGGGTACTTGGAGTTGTATCTGGATCCATTTGTGCACTTCAACAATTATTCTGAGTCCATGTGTGCACAAGAAAGAGTTAATCTCTCTTCCTGGGCAGCAGTTGGAAAGCTGTTGCATTCCGTGCATTCCATTCCTGCAGAGGGAGCTCCTTAGCAGCCAGGAGCAGCTCAGGCAGATTCTCAGTCACACTCGTTCCCACTCCTGGAGCGGGCCCTCCTCGGCCCAGTTCAGCCCGGCCCCGCAGGGGCGGGAAGGGCCCCCCTCTCAGGAGGGCTTGGCCCGGCCCGGGCCCCCTCCAACACGGCGGCTCTGGGGGGTCAGAAGCTGTGGCAAAAGTGGCTGGAATCTCAACAGCCGCGGGCTGATCCCTCCCCCTGCCTGGCAGCTGCGGAACGCCTGGGGAGGGGAGGGGGGCAGGGCCCGGCCCTGCTGGGCCCAGTCAGCCCTACGGGCGGGGAGGGAGCCCCTTGTTACCTTCTCAGCAGCCGGAAACAAAGAGGAGTTAAACCTACGTTTCTCCTATCTTAACATGCGAGACACAGAGGCAGACTCATTATTTAAGTGGCTAGATAGAGTGTCCATCTCAAAATTAGCCAGTTAATTGGCTCTCCAGGGCTGCAGGAAGCTGTACCCACAGGAAACTGCAAAAGTCCCTGCAGGCATGGCCGAAAGGAAGCTATGCCTGCTAGAAAGGAAGCTATGCCTGCCAGAAATTACAAAATCCCTGCAGGTAAAAAGTTACCCTTTTTCAAACCATGACAATGTTGTATTATGTCTGCTAAGGTTTATGCCCGGGTTTAAGTTATTGTTATTGGTCCATAGCCTGAGGAAGGTGTGTGTCATTTTTGCCTTAATTCCTCTGTTGCAATACAACAGGATTTTTTCTGTATTTCTGGGAGACTTGCTTAGATGAAGGCATGGAAGAAGATGGAAGGCAAATATGGGGGAGAAATGGTTATAAATTGCAATAGCTCTCTTTTTGTCAGTCTAGACACCATCTGTTTTTCAGAAGGTAAAAATATGTGGGAGGTGTCTATCTCAGAATGAAATTCTAATATGACAATGTCTATTCTTCAATTTGGTGCCTGGTAAAACTTGCCTCTTTTGTATCTGCTAGCAGAAGGAACTGCAAAAATGTCAGGGTGACATGCCAAATGGTTGTCAGTGTGCTGCAAGAATGCTGTTTTCTTAACCCCCACAGCAGGGCCAGCACTTTGGGCTGGTAGGGCCATGGGGAAGGGTTTGACATACCTCTACCTTCATGGTACTGACCTGCCAGCACAGAGTGCTGAGCAGGGCTGAATTTAATGTTGGCCCTTTGCACTTGCTGCTGTGCTGCAGAGCAGAAACCAATCTGTTCACTGAGGAGGTAATCACCTCCTAAAAGTGCCTTTTAGAGATTAAGTTTAGATAGCTAATGGAGTCAGTTTAAAAAGAGATGTCACAGAGAAGGATCTCACTGCAAGGCCATCTGAGCTGATAACCTAGTGCTCGTGGAAGTGACTCCTAATTTAATTAGTCTTCTTTCAGGGTGCTTTATTTCCTCCATTCTGCTTTTTTAGTGTTTCTAGTCAATTGCATGTAAGTGCTCTCAGGTATCTAGCAGCTGTGTGGGAATGTTAATGGGTTACAAACAAAAGTAAGCAGAAATCAGTTGAGATTTTTATTGTGCAGCCTAATGCAACCTTGGCAGTTCTTTATATATATGATTCTACTGCTTTGTCTGTCTGATATTCCTGAAGATGAGTAATGAGCACACAGGATTCTTATCTTTAAAAGCAGGCTATGCGATATCTACACAATCCCAGTGGTGTGAAACTGGGTGAGCAGAGTTCCGTGTTGTGCTCTGTGTATTCAGTAATTTGTTTATGGGCCAGCAGGCTGATGCAACCCTGTAGTGATGGGCTGGAGTTTCCACTAGTGCTGGCCTTTGATCTCAGCAACCAGTGGTACTTGCCATGAAAGTATTGATGACAGAATAAGCCATTAAAAAAGATATTGAAAAGTGGAGAGGAGCTGGGGAAGACACTGCTCTGTGGCAGTAACCTCGCTGGCATCAGGTTACTGTGGCTGACTTCCCAAGAGAATAAAACTTAAGTGCCATGGTTGTGGCACTTATCACTAAATTCAAACCAAGGAGAAATACCTCAGTTTCAAGTGATTAATATATTTAATGGTGTTATTCTTTTATTTCAGGGATTCTCAAGAACTATGAGGGGCTTTGTAAAACTAGGATTAATTAACCCAGATCCTTATCCTTTGCTAAGTTCAGCTACGCCACCTCTAACCTGGGTGAGTTACTCTGACTACACTGCCTTCTTTCCTCCATTTTATTGATAGTTTTCTTATTGCTAGACTTGGGTGTACTTGGCAATGGGAGGGAATCTTTTATTACATCCTGATCTTGGATTCTTTTTTCCTGGACATTAGGAAGACTTTCTTCAGCAGGAATGGAATAAGGTGCTAGAACAGGTTCCCTGATAAATTCTGGAGTGTCTGACGTTGGAGGCTTTCAGGCCTCAGCTAGGCAAAACCATGGCCATATTTCTATTAATTGTCTTATGTTTTTTGTTAGACTCAGTCTAGTCCTTAGTGCTCTGAATTTGCAGTGTCCATATTGTTACTGGCTCATGATCTTCAGTGTAAAAGTATTTTGTAGGGCATTGAGAAGTAAGAGATTGTGCATAAAGGAGTATATTAATTTTTTTTTTAATTGAAATTCTGTACAAGCATTTGTTTTGGTCTTCTATTATGCTGCTTTTCTGTCTTGATTTTGGGTGCCTCACTTCATTTTTATCTCAGCCCAGACATGACTGATGTGCTGCTGTTGCATTTGCCAATCAGGGAAGTAGAAGAGATGGGCTGACTTGAACTTCTAGACTCTGCAGTTCTTGCTTGTTTCATGTCTTGCTCATAGTTCTCTTTATTATCCACGTTGCTGTGAATGAAGCAAGCAATAATTAGCATCTAAGTAGCACAAAATGGCCTTCAGATATGCCAAATATCCTGAGAAAGCTCTTCAGTAATACTCCCAGGATTGCCAGAGCCTTGTTCATCTTATTGGTCTGTTTCCTTCATTTTGAAAGGGACATTGTCCATTTCTAAACCAACTGAAAGATATCCTAAGTTTTTGACTCTGCTAGTCTCCAGGTGGCTTCTCTTTCATCCTAGCATTCTCCTAGTGTTCCTTGTTTATGCAGATTTCTATGTTCTTTCTTTGATGCCAGAGGAGGATAAGGCTTAAACGTAGGGGGAAGCAGCTGAGGGTGGGGTACAAAGTGTTTTAGGAAAATATGAGCTCTATTTTCACCTGCTGTGATTAAAATTCTCAAAATTTCTCACTTTCCCAGTACACATAAGCTGTCTTCTCAGAAATCCTGAATTTTAACTGATCTTAGTGGAGCTGTTGATTCTCAAAACCTTGATTGAGATGGAGTGGGAACAGATGTCAGGCCTTCATGAACCTTTTTTGTTTTAACACAGAAAGAGCTTATGTGCAAATTGGTTGGAATTAAGTCACCTGCTGAGCGCCATGTTCTTAAAGAAGCTGTATTTAGCAAACTGGAGAAGGACAAAAGTCAGCTGGAAGCAGTGGAATGGTAAAATGTTCAAATGATTTTGAAAGTTTAAAAAAAAGAAATGTTTGCAATTCTAGCCATTTTGGTTCATGGTGAGACTGTTAAAATGAACAACTGGAAATTAAAAGACTGAGATGAAATTGCTGATAGGCAGTGATGTAAGACTTTCTCATTTCTTCTGCCAGGTTAGGTTTATTGGGAGATGAACCAGTTCCAGCAGCAGATTCCATTGTAGGGGCTCTTGCAAAGCATATGGAGATGAAGCTGCCCTTTGGTATGTGAGAAATTCTTTTTCATGGGTTTGAATGGAGCAAGGCAATATCTTTTATAAACCTTAATTGGATTAGTTTGCTCACCTTCATTAATAAATCTTCATGATAGGATTTTTAATGTATTGTGATGTTCCCTACTTCCCCAATTTATCCCTGTCTTTCCCTTCTACGCTTTTATTTTGATCTTAGTATTCTGTCCTCCTTAATAGTCCTTGCAGTTACTTCCTTGATATATATGCTGTGTATGTGTAGTGCCTGGCTCCTCAGGAACCTTGTCTTGATGTGACTGAAATACAAGTAATGAATAGCTTGTGTGCTTTTCTCTTAGGCACTGGAGAGAGAGATATGATTGTTATGAGAAGTGAAATAGGTCTCAGGCATCCTTCTGGCCATTTGGAAGACAAATTTATTGATCTGGTTGTCTATGGGGATAACAAAGGATATTCTGCAATGGCTAAAACAGTAGGATACCCTGCGGCTATTGCTGCTAAAATGGTTCTAGATGGTAAGTGGCTATTTCAACTTCAGTAACAGTATTTCAGTCCTCTGTATCTTCCTGCCTGTAGAAAGTCAATACTTCTTAAGTTTCTTAAGTATATTTATGTATATTTTTAAATTTTTTTCAGACTATTCCTGTCTTCCTTATAGGAGTTTTTAATCTGCGTGTTTGGATGTTCAGATGTTCAGTGACAACTCTTAATTTATTGCTTAATCCACAAAGATTTTTAAGTCTTTTAATATTAAATGTTACACTAGTGTAGAGGAAACCTTTAATGATAGTGATAAATTAGTGATAAACCTTTAAATATAGTGGTAAATTATAATCGATTATGCCACAGGGCTGAATGACTCAGCAGTTCCCTTCTCCTCGATCTGGCTGTGTCCAACACAGCAACGCCCACCTTGCCTACAAAAACTCCACTGTGCAGCTACCAAAGCCTTTTCAAATTAACCTGGTAGACCACTAACACTGTTTTTTAATGCCTTTATTTCAGGTGAAATAATCGCCAAAGGCATGGTCATACCTTTGACTAAGAATGTTTACAGGCCGATACTTGAACGTGTTCGGGCAGAAGGCATTATGTACAATACTCGCAGTGTTATCAAACAGTAACTGAAAACAGTGGATTTCATCAGGTTTTGGCTTTTTCTGGTTTCCCCCACCTCCCCTTTCAGAATCTCAGTTTGGACCAGCTGAAGGCAGCACCTGCCATTTCGTACACAAATGTTGCCTTCCATCAAACCTGCCACCAGGCTTGATGTAGAAACTCACAAATTGTGATATTTTCCTCTTAAAATTGGTAAGCTTTCATGTACATGTTTCAGCAGCAATCAGATCTTTCCTTATATATTTTCTAAAATATCTCAGAAGGGGTTTTTTTTGTTATTAGAGTTTATCTTCTAAGTGTATAGGGTTATTATTGCGACAAATGTAGGCTGCAAGAAAAATCTATTAGTGGGTTATTTTGTGGTGGAAAAGTCTGAGTAATGAACTCCACTGGTGAAGTTTGATTGTTCATGTGGTGAAAATAATTTTTCAGAAAATGGAAATGAAAATTATACTTAAATTTTAAATCTGGTTGTCCATTTCATTTTAGCAGTATTCATAAATGTTTTCACAATAACAATATGCAAAAAATAGTTTAGAAATTCTGCACTACTAGCAAATAAGATCCTGTTAAATCTTGAAAAATGTTCAGTTCTTGAATATTTGAAACCCAGATCTTAATATTTTTAATCACTTTATAATGAATGTAAATTTAAATTAATTGGAGGAGGGAGGAAGTTTAAAGTAAGCTTCCCCCCATATCCTTTCTTGTTACACAGTGGAAGCTGGTTGCAATATATTGAAATACCTGCTGTTACGTGTTGCCTTGTGCTATGGAGAGAGCACATTAACATTTAGCTCTGCAGCTAGGAAGGGCAATCTGAAATACAACACAGTTAATGTGCTTAGAAGATGCTCCAAATGACATGTTTACTCTTTCCACTTACACTGCGTGCCTCATCCAGGTTAAGTACTGTTACAAAGGGAATACATTGTGTAGTATATGCAACTTTGAAATGCACTAGGTTTAGAGGTTTAAATTGCCACTTTTTGAGTTAGCATCTGTCCTTCTGCTATCACGATTTTGAAGAGTTCACTTGGGAACCTATGTCTACTACTCAATACAGTGTCACTTGAGACTGATGGAGTTTGCCAGCGTACCAGCTCATTTGCTTCTGGGTGCTGTGCTGACAGATGTGTCAGCCCTGCTCTAGCTGCAGTTTAGCCACATCAGTCCTGAACTGAACTTTAGCCCAAATGCAACTTCTCTGTAACATAGCACCAATTGCCTCCTTTCGTTTCAGGGCTGCTTCTCTGGCTTTTCCTTAGGGATTTCTACACCACCTTGACATCAAAGCATGGCTTAGACTTCACTGGTCAGTCTGAGGTGTAATGCTGTGAGCAGGTTGTATTTGCACTGGTACCTGTGCAACTGCCTAGAGCTTCCCTTTTCTAAGCTGAATACTGATGCAAGAAGCTGTCTGCTTTCAGGTTAGGTCACAAATGCACTTTGCTGATAAACGCACAGTGTTTTACTTCGTGAGAACCAGTGCTGTAATCACAGTTCCAAGAGGCTGGAATTCCAGGTGTTGTTTTTTGCATGGTAGGAAAAGCAGCCATAACAATAATTCAAGTTTTGTTCTCCAGGTTTTGCTGCTCAGGATTTGGATTTTCTTTCTGCAGATGCAATGAAGTAGCAACTGCAGGAGAGTTAGGTGAAAGGAGCCAAAGGGAGAAGGGAGAATGAAGGGCAGAGTGTTAGTGAAAGAGAAGGAATTTTTATACTGAACCAATGCTTGTAATGTAATATCAAATTTGGATCCTATTACAGTGCCATGCATATATCACACAAAATCCTGTCTCCACAAAAAGTTGTTTTGCTTCCCACTGACCTTACAGGCTGTTGGTCTGTTGTCTGCCTGGTGCTTGCAGCTGGGGTAAGGATGGAGCCTGCAATGAATGTTCTGCTCTCTGTTGCCTCCTCCTTCTCCAGGTAGATTAATGGCCTACAACTGAGGGTTAAAGTTATACTTGTATGTGCTGGTCCCTTTCAGTCCAGTGTTGGTGAGACCAGGATTTTACTTGAGAATTCTCTGTTCCCTCCCTTTGACGACAAATACACGACCATTGAGTTGTTCCTCTGCATATATGCATGCGCAGTACTTGCTTTTCTGCCTTGGAAATGCAGTATGGGATGAAACTTAGAATTTTTTACAAATATCTAATATTTTTGGAGCACTAAAGAATGAGCACTGCAGTGTTTTCATCAAGAAACACTGCTGCTATTATTGAAACATTTTATATTGGAATATATTTCTATTTCCCAGTGCAATGCTGCATTTTGTTTTCTATGTTTAGACTTATATGAATTTATTGCTCATCTTTTTGTATGAAGATTATACTTGTCAGTACTCTTTGCATATTACTGGAAAGATAATTGTATCTTATATATGAGATTGCTTGAAAAATAAATCTGAAATCTTCTGTTTCGTTGTCATGTCATCTTTACTGTCTCATAATGAGATGTACCTGAATGGGATTTGGTTTTTCACATAGATGGTTATATTGAAAAGATTGAAAGCCTACACATGAACTTTTCTGTGTGCATGAAATACCTTTGCATACTTCTTGCTAGCGTCATGGGAGAAGGCTCTTCAAGGATTGTTTAAACATGCCCATCTATGTATTTATATACACACACACACATATGTATGTATATGTATATCTGTATCTAGATAATTTTCAGCTATAATCTTAAGAGATTTATTTTTTTTCAGCACATTTTGTTCTTGGGCACAAGGACAACCACTGAAATGGTAAGCTACGGAACAGTAGATGTATGGTATCTCCCTGTGCCCCAGGAAGGCATGAAACCTTGGTGTCTCAGCCTAACAGCCTGTCTCAGCTTGAGGACCTTGCTCAGCTCAATACACGGCTTCTGCTATCACTGCCTGTGCTGAAAGGCTCTTAAACTCTTTGTTCACATCAGGCTTCAAGGAACAGATTGTTTCACTGTGTGTCTCTCATTTCTTCATTTTGGAATTTATGCTATTGCCAGATCTTCATGCCATGTAAGATCACAGTTTCTTTCTGAGATGAAGGTGCTTGAGCCCCATTCCACTCAGACTGGACTCCTTGCTTCTATGTTTTGCACTCGTTCAGCCCCAGGTATTCCTAATGGTGAGAATTATATCCCTTTGGGGGACTACAGTACAAAAGTGAGACTGCCAGAAAAGGGTGTAAGCTCATAGCAAAATAGCTGTTTATAGGAGGGGAAAAAATGGGCTCTAGTGGTTGTGATTAGGCTGGAAAACTAAGAAGATAATGGGGAGAAAAAAGAAATTTAGCTGTGGGAGTCTAGCAGAGTTTATCAAGGCAAATCAGACCATCTCAAATATATTCCTACTAAACTACTGTGTACAGGTTGTGACTTTCAGTCCTAAAACAAAGAAATTAATTCCACAATTCCATTCCATAAGAAAGGGGTTATTTTTTTTTCTATTTTTTTTTCCTCACTTGTTTTGGCTTCGAAAGGAAAGAATGCAATTTGGAAATGGAGGTGAGTCAGATACGATGTGGCCAAATATTGAGAGACACTTCTCTTCCTTCTTGTCCCTTTGAAAACCTAATCCACCAACGCACAAACCTGTGAGAAGTAGATGGTCAGACACGGGCCTTGCTGCAGGGACGTAGTGAAAACTAAGACTGTAACCTATGATACCTCAGACCTATGGTAACATTGGGGCCTTTATTTCTGTTTTTAACCCCAACAAGACAATATTGCTCCTCTCCCCAGCTTTACTTTGTTTATGCTTCAGAATGAGAGAGAAAGGAGTTTCACTTTGCTCAACTCATCTTGAAGTAAGCATTTACCACAGAGAATTTCAACCTGTCTGAAATTACTCACATTATCCTAGGAAATAGCAAAGAACTGTAAAGCCAGGTAAAGCACTGTGATAAAACATTGCTAACAAGTTTTGTCAACTGATTTTTGAAGTCCAAGCATTTTTTGAAGACTTAGGTAATTTGTTGTTGTACTGGTAGTGATAAGTTTTTATGGCTTCTGTTAATGACTTATTGCTGATTCTTGTAAAGCTTTTCCATAGGTATTAAATCTCCACATCACAATCACTAAGAAGTTGGTGATAGTAAATTACTTGTTTTCTTCTTTTTTCTTTTTAAACTCTCAACTCTTTTATGATTTCTTGGGAGTTTTCCCTGTCAGACATGACTTACAGCTTTGTAAAGAAAAAAGCTTAACCTGGTGTTGTTTATTAATATCTTACTTTTTGCCAGAGATACATAACATCTTCTCCACACTTGACCCAGTTTGAATAGGCAGGCTATATGTCTTTTGAGTCTGTAGCTTGGATTATAAGAAAAAAATTAATTAGAATATGGCCTTTGTCTGAGAGAGGAACTGACACGCATTTATTAAAATCTGTAATCCATCACAGTTGAAGATTATAGAAGATTTTTTTTATGATTCTTATTTTTTTTCTAGATCAGAACCAATATGTGTGAGTAAAGGGATTATCTTAAGCACTTATGTTTTAAATAACTTGTCAGCATGCTAAGATGATGAATGTGATTACAAACATCTCTGGAAGAAACCTTGAATGACAGCTGATTCCTTGGATTACAGTTTTTAAATGTCTGCAAAACATTTATGTTGAAAGGAACAGTTATGTCAAGATGGGATTTTAGAAAGGAGGATTCCTTTTTTGTTTTTGGTCCATAGATGCTTGAAAAAACATAATTAGTTGTCCTAAAAATTACTTTGTATATACAACTATATGAAACTGTAAATAGCAGAAGATAACTTCCTGCTTGTTATTTGATATGTGAGGTAACAATCCAGTTTTCCAGAAGAAAAGGCTGAAGAAGTAGCACATGGTATGCTATTGTGGTGAAGTGCCGAAGTATAGTATCTGCTTATAAGGTTATGGAATATGGTTTGCAATTGGCCATAAAATCACAATTTTTTTAGGGATGTACACCCCTAGAGATGAGGATATCAAAAATTGTTTCTATAATTTTTTAATAAGAAGGGGGAAGTACATGATATTGCTGTCCTTGTTAGCTTAGATGTACAAATGGAGTGTGTCAGCAAATCTGAGTGCTTTAGAGGAAGTAGTAAGGAACCCCCAGGCCACTTGAAAAAGAAGATAATGCCTTTCTCAAAGCACAACCATTACACACCTTACACACCAAATTTGTGCCTGAACACTGTGAAAAACATGTATGTGTAATTCTTACAAAAAAGTGCATCAGTTGGGGCAATGCACCTATTATGTACATTTTAAACTCCTGTCAACGCCCCAACTCTGCAAATTTAATAAGAAAATAGTTCTAGATCCTATCTGTCGAAAGCATTTAACTCCGCTAGGGATACATTGCTAGTTTACTTGCACTTAGGAGTCCTATCTCAGTCCTTTTCTTCCTGAACTTCAGAATTACCAAATATGCAACCATGGCAAGGACAACAGGATTAAAAAAAAAAAAAAGAAAAAGTGTAAAACCTGAATAAGGATGTTTTAGCCCAGAAAAGTAGGTTCCCTCTGAATTATTTAATGAACTAATTATAGCTTTGAACTAAAGAGATGAATACTTTTATCTGCTGGCACGTGGCTGGTACCCCTGGCCCAAGGCTGAGCTACCTGCACAGATCCTGAGAAACTTGTGAGAGAGCAAGAGTGAGCATCTGACAGGAGTTAGGGAGTGTGCTGTAAAGTCTGGCGGTGCTACACAGGCAGTTCGTGGGGAGTTATGTGAGGGAAGGCCAAGCTCTGGTGGAGACCTTTTGGAAAGAAAAGCTTGTGAGGTAAGAAATAGCAGGGAACTTAGTAACACCATTGTGGCTGAGATGATCTAAGCAGTAGCATCTGAGGTTTCACATTTGGGGTAGCAAAGCTAAGACCCATGAAAGTAATTAGGTTAAGAACTTTTTTTATCTGCAAAGAGATAGAAAAGGTGGGAGAAACAGAGGCACTAAGGAGAACAGGGAAGTAATAGGCACAGGAACGAGGAGAGAAGAGGGGTAAAAGGTGCTTGCATCTGTATGTGCTGGCTGCTGGCCAGTACCTTTACCCATTCACGCCCTGTGTCTGGCCATGGCCCTCTGTCCTGCCTCCTTCTTAAATCCTAGTCCTATTCTCTGGGTCATGAATCCTGTTTCTACCATCCTGTGTGTGCATATGCATGTGTCTACCTGTGTGGAACATGTGCACTGCATGTTCCCTGGCTGGACCTGCACAGGGCCATTGGGCTGACAGGGGAATCATCCTGCATGCAGCTCTGGTGGATGGGGAAGGGGAAACCTCCAGGGTCCTGAGTTGAATGGATTCAACCACTCCATAACCTCTGGGACTGCACTGCTGTGGCTATAAAGAGAAGTGGTCAAAGGTAAAAGAGAATCCAAGCACACTAATATTTTAAGACACTTTTATAAACCCCCCTATGTTACCTGGTCTAGATGACCCTCAGTGGTCCCTTCCGACCCTACACCATCCCTGCCATTCTGTGATACATTGTTTTGTCTATATGATTGTATTTCTAGTAATAAAAGAGGATAAAAGCATGAAAACCTCTGCCTCAATGCTAGCTATTTTGACATTCTGTGCCAGTCTCTGTCCTTGTCTAGGACCTTCATGCTCATTTCATGTATCAACAGTATGAGGATTCTTTAAAGATTTCGCTATTTGAATTCCTCTAAATCTAAATTTATTTTGGCTTTGTTGCTGCTCCATCTATCCTTAATCCCACACTTCTGAGGGGGTCTAAATCTATCTGCTGACACAATGAGCTCCCTTACACATCCCTACTCTAGGAATCAGTCAGCTATAATCTCTAAGCCCACATCAGGCCTGTCTTTTCCCACGGTTAGTTTTCATCCCAGATAGGGTCTGTTATTTTCTGTGCATTCTACTCCAGAACAGTATTTCTGTTCTCAATATTTCTGCATAACAACTGTATATACTGTATAAAGTGAGACAATAGTGCATCTTGCTGCCCACGCTAGTTTTAAACACCTTACTCTGATCCAGCCTCCTCCAACCCCTCGGTACAACCTTCAGTACAATCAATGTATTTTCCTGCCAGTTCTGAAGGTTACAGAAAATGATTGAGGCCAACTTGAAACATTTTGCTTTTGTTCTTGCAGAGACTGTTTGCTTTGTTGCTTCCCAAAGTTTGGCCGTTGCCTTGCCAAAGGAGGCAGCAAGGAGCTCAGCAGCTGAATGAATGATCTGAAGCCAAGCCAGCACGGAGATGTCTTGGGAGGGGGCCAGCTAAGGCAATTGGGACACCTGGGACAGCCCATTAACCCGTGGGCAACCAGACTGGGAGATGTGGGAGGAGATGCTAAAAAAGGAGCTAATGTGGACACTACAGGTATGGGTAGGAGTCGAACAGAGATTGAAAAACATAAAAGTTCTCTCAACGTGTCTCCTGAACTTGTGGATTCCTTAGGAAGAGCAGCTGTCTGCACATCAGCCTTAAGTCCTTGTTCTTGTAAGTAAAAGCTCTCCTGCATGACAGTGCAGACTCTTTACTCTTTGTGGAAGACTATTACGCACGGACTGGAATATTTATATTTATTTTTGCAATACCAGGGTAAAAACAATTTAACAATGCCAAGTACAGAGTTATTCTCATAAAAAGTTTTCATTTCAAAACAAGTTATTTCTAGCTCTCACAAAAAGTTAAAATCACATGCAGCTCTATTAAGGTAAATTGCTTAAGATGCACAATTATATATCAGAAGACTTTGTTAAAGTAAAAACATACTGACTACGTTATTTTAACAAGGCAATTACACAGAACTAGAAAACTGACTCTGTAGTAAAATATAAAAATCTACAATTATAAATATAAATTTGGTCCATGGATCACTACAGAAGTAGCAGTATTTACAGTAAGTATCAGATTACTATTCGAAATTCTAATTGAAGTCTTAAAATGTTGAATGTTATGTAGAACAGTATTTTATTTACATTCTACTATATTAAAAGTTGCATTTCTAGCAAATGTAAATTGTTATAAATACAGAGAATAAACCAAATACTAAACCCATGACATGTTTGTAATTGAGGATTCCCTAACATCTATAAATATGGTAATTTTAAGTTAAAAGTAAAGCCAGATAAATCAAAAAAACTAATACTGAAAAAACATACCACAATTCAATTATTAGAAACACTGTAAAAGTCAATCAAGTTAGTTCAGATGTAACAATGTATTACAAGAAATCTTTCAAGAAAAGGCACACATTGTTAATGATAAAAGTTCTACAGTAAAGTTGTATATAACAGAAATGACTTGGTTTGAGCAACGGTTGGGATTTGATTATATATATACTGACTGGACAGATTTTCCCCACCCAAAGTATAAAACTGAAAATAATAATGGTGAACTCCAGGTGTAATTGGTGTGATGCAGTGATGTGTATATTTGATTTGATGTGTTAATTAAACTAAGGATTCTAAACTTTCAGCTGCACTTCCATCAGGTAAAGCTGAGCCATTACTGTCCATAGATGCTGAAGGGTTTTCTTCTTGTCTTGTGCTGACAAGGCTGAGAATAGCTTTGTACAGAAACTGGTACTGTTCCTGAAGAAGAGAACAGGATACACTCAGGATGTTGGCAGAAATAGTTATCTTGTGACACTGTTGCTCAAAATTAATCAAGGGCTAACGTGTCAGTTTTTTAATGTACTATGCTCCAGAATTTATTGCGTTACTTAGCAGTTTTATTATTTTCTAACTAATGGCTCCCCCTGTACATAATGTAAAGCACAACGTTAGGGAACACAGTACAGGTAGGGGAGAAAGGTGTATTTTAAAAGAAATATATGCTGAATTTGATCCTTGTTAAAATCATTTGCAAATTTGGGGACAGGATTAGAGTTACTGTTTGTCTGTTGCTTTTTTTCTCATTTTTTGTCATCTGAAGTCTTTCCAGGAAGATTTCTTTTTCTACAGCACCTCTGGAAGACAATTTTGATTAATTCATGCAGAAACTAAGATGCAAATAGTTCAGTAATGTTGCCCTAAGATCTAAGCATGCTAATAATGTCACACATAGGAAAAAAAAAAGCACACATTTTGCTTATTACTTACAATGTCTGTAAAGATTCCAGGTCTCATCAGATTTATCATCTTTGCTACGTGGTAAACATCCACTGAATTCTCATTTTCCAGTTGATGCATCAGAGTTGTTAATGCACAGAAAGTGCCTGCTGTCACCCCTCCATGCCTTTGTAAAGTAAAACAAAACAAAACTGTAGAAACTGGGTCAGGTTTTACAGCTGGAGAAAATACAAATTCTGGGGCAAACTGGTTAGATGAATTTCTGTCATGGGGTGTTTACAATATCTGAAACAAGTCTGCCCAGCAATGTCTTAAAAAAACTTTTACAGCATCTGGCTACAACTTCTTAGAGTTTTTCTCTACAACCCTCTACTAACCAAATCTGAAGGCCTTGGGTCCTTCAGTGTTTCAACATTTTGTTATTTTTTGCCATTATTGAACAGCTGGAGAAGGGTATGGTGTCTCATCTAAACAGTTAAATCTTTTGGTAAACGGCAATGAAGTCTTAACTGAGTTCTCCTCTAGTGGCATACCTGATAACCATCTAGAGTATCAAAATGATAAAACTGAAATGAAATATGATGAAATAAGAATGTTTCTCTTGTTGATGCAGCTGGAACAGAAGCATCACCACTACTGTTAAGTGCAGACTTTGTACCTTGCTTCAGCAGCTTTCACTCAGTGAAAGGATGGTTCTACAGAAAAACATCAAAACAAACAGAAAAGTGCAGTTCTTACTCATCATGTACAATCATGGGCCCATCCCGGTTGGAAGCTTCCTCTTTGATGATGCTGATCAATTCAAAAGTTTTACTGATGGGACTATCAGGATTTGGCCATTTTGGACACTGAAAATGCCTTACTTCAAGTACATAGTCATCCTAAATGATTTAAAAAAACAAACAAAAAACCCCATAAATCAATTTTGTAGAAGACTGACTTTCTTTATTCTTTTCCTTCACCTTATTCCAGCTCCAGCCTCCAGATGCAGAACCCCACTGCTGTGGACTACCCTATTCCCCATGTCATCATATTACCTTATAGACATTACAACCTCCATGGATGGTTCTAGGGCATGAGTTTTTCATCGGTCATTTACCATCAAAAATGTAACAAAATGTGGGCATTACCTTTAACAAATCAAGTCCTGAGTTATATGTTTATGACAGTGTTACCTGTGTAGCTTCTAAAATGAAGTCTTGGATTATGAGCTTCTCCTCATTGGACAGACACTTGTGTTCTTCAGCAATCATAGTGACTTTGAAACTCTCACAGTTTATAGGCTCATCTTTGTTTGGCCAGTACACAAATTCATCTTCAGCCTCCAGGAAAAAAAAAAAACAAAACAAAACAATGGAGTCATAAAAGTAAGTTAAGGTGTTAAAATACAAAATCCAACATAATATATAGTGTGCCACATATATAATCAAACCAGCCATCTAGATTTAAATTGACAACTCAAATTTTGAGTGGGATAACAATGGCAAAGTGATGGTTTTCAAAGACCTCTGTAGTGATCCTGACCAGAAGAGCAATGTACCCTGTGGACCTACACAGCAATGAACCTGCAGTGCTGCACTGTGCCACACATCCAGCCTAGCCTTCAGGCTGTGCTGTGCTGTGCATAGCCCATGGTCGTAGGATAAATTTAGCTGGTGTGTTCTAATGTATGTGTGGTCTTGGGATTATCTGAAAGTGCAGAAAAAAGTTCTCACAGGAGCATCCTTTCTGTTTGACAGCAAAAATGAAGAGAGATTTTTTTTTTCAAGAAAATCCTATAATAGTTTGAATAACTGAAACGGTCAGATGGATAGGGAATCCTCCTTGTCATGTGTCCTGTCTGCCTGTTGTGTGTGTTTCAGGGAAGGTGGTGTGGATGGCAGTTGTGGTGGATGCAGAGCTCTGAGAGGCCATGGCTGTGTGCTGGGTGGGTACCACTGCTGCCTGGTGCCCTTCCTGCACACCCTCCTGCAGGAACTGCTGCCCCATGCCCGGTGTGCCCACCCTGCTGGCAGCGCTCCTGACCACTTGTGCTCCCCAAGGGCTTCTTTTATATGTGAGGAATGCTTGGCCACTGGTGGTCTTGGCCCTGCCCAGGTCCCACCAGCTGTTGTCGTGCGAGAAACAACCTCACACTTCTGCCCTTACCTAAGAAAGGCTAAGAAGCCATATTACAATTAAGAAGTTGTGGAGCAAAAACTAACCTTGCATAATGGTTAATTCTGCTGTTTGCCTCCATTTATAAATTGTACAGGACTGATTCAATACTTTTTCCTTCCAATCTGCCTAGACAAGAATTTCTAGATTTCTGCTAGATGAGTTGGGGATTTTACACTCAGTTTGGTATTATTAATTTTTAACTGTTTTTTGCAGAATCCAAGATATTTTCTCATGTCCTGCATATTTCAAAATGGTAATACTAATAAAATTCATACATAAACTCATAACAATCAGCTGCTGAACTCACCATGTTCTGGCTATCAGGAAGCATGACTAATAACTGGGCATTATGGTCCCATATCATTCTCCAGAAATCCTTGATAGTGTGTAGTAAGGGATGCTGAGTAATAATGAATTCATTACTTTGATAATAACCCTGAAAAAAAAATTGACAGACTCAGAATTGCTGCCCCAAGTATTAATGCTTAAAGGAAGTTTCGAGTGAACAGAGGGAGAACCTAGAAAACATATTGCAGACTTGTTCCTTTTTTGGCTTCCTGTAAATATTAGAAAAATATAAAACTTCCACTGAAATACTTTCCATCTGAAAAGAATAGATTCAATTACATTGAAACAATTGTTAAGACTTAAAAGAAATTGATAAAAAGGACAAAAGAGATCAGAGAAAACTCAAACAGCCAACTCAGAATAAAAAAATATTATTCATAATTCCAGATGAGCTGACTACCTGAACCAAATTAAGGATCTGCAAAAATCCCAAGCAGTTTCTTAATTTGTACAGATATCTCAGATTAATCTCTTACCATGAAAGAGAGTTCCTGTGCAGTGATGCACCTCACACATACCACTGCACAGAGCTTTCCCGTCTCTTTCCTGAATGTCCAGGAGGCATTTACTCCTCCCTCTCAGCTATTGAAGGGGGAAAGAGTTGAAGAAAACCCAGAGAACAAAAAGATAATGGAAAGCTGATAAACTATGCTATCTTAGGGTGTGCCAGTTGCAAAAGCACTGTAAGATGAGCAGGTAGGCAGACAAACCACAATACAACCATTAAAAATGAACTTGTTAGTTAACACATTCAGACATTTAGTTCATCTCAAAAGATCTTTCCATAAAGCATTTAGCTTTACCAGTTTTTAAAACTATGATGTGATTTCTGTTTCTATAGATTGTTAAAATGCAATGCACTTAACCAAAATTAAAACCAGTAATAATGGTAATAGTACTTCCTGGGGGAAGTACCTCTTACAGACAGTGAACAACGGAAGAAAGGAGCTTTCAAAATCAGGATTGTGTCACCCTAACTCAGCCAAATGGCAGCTCTGAAAACAGCTGTTCATTGTTTTTCACCAACATATTAACTGACTTACCATAATATAGGAAGCATTGATGTAGTCTGTGCCTTCACCAGATAGTGATGAGATACCCACTCTAGATCTTTCCACTGTAAAAAATGTTATGAATTCATAAGTGTGTTGCAGTTACTCTTATATTATTATAGCAATTATCTCACATCTCACAGTAATGGTAACATTGAGCTCCAGCAACTGGGATAAAGTGCAATCCAGCCATCTATTTTGTTTTTCTATGTGTAATTCTTAATTCACTTCTTCACTATAAGTCCTTTACAGAACATTGCTCCAAACCAATGCAGATGTCTTCAGTTCTTGTTGAGGATTTGAACAAGCTTACCAGGAATGATAGATGAGGTTCGGTTCTTTTCTCTGTTACACTGTTTGAGTGCAGTTGAATAATCACACTGCTGTGTGTTAGACTGGCTCAGTAACTGAAACAATGAAGTTAAAAAAAAGTCAGGTAACTGTAGAAAAGCCATTCCTTCATAAGCTGCATTAAACAGAAGGGTGCATATATTGCAGGTTTGCTGTTTCAACTTTAGTTATCTAGCTATCTGTCTAAACTACTTAGCAAGTCACCAGAATATTTTTTCTTCACTGTTCTTAGCAGTTCAAATTATTCTTGAACCCTAGATCAATAAGCATATTGTTGAAGGTGAAGTCTGTCATCTAGCCAGTGCTGTACACTGAGGGGAGTACACAGATTAATCAATATAGCTCATGACGTATCTGCCAGAATGGTATCTTTCCAGACTGCTGTTTTACCTTTGACATCTTCCTGCAAAGGCATGTAGTTAAATTTTCCAAAATCTACTTACTGTCCTATTTCTCATGATCTCTTTTTTGTGGATTTTTTTTGGTGGATTCCTTGTTTAAGAGTATGCAAATAATTCTATCCTAACTGACTACATTCATTTGATAAATTTTATCTTAATTTAGACTCAGCAGTTAAAATTTAAGTAGAGAAAGATGATGAAAGTTGTGTTGAGATATCTACTTTTAAGTCATTCAAGTTTACAAACCTAAAGATTTTCACACTACCATCTCAGATAGCTCACCTTGAATTGTTTCTCCAGTCTGGTCTTTCCTGCTGGTCCAGGTATCAAGAGAGCATTAACGTAGGCATGAATGTGAGTCTCAAGGACTTCTGTTTCTTTACTGAGTATTGCTTCGACCAATGCATCATGAATGAAGATGTATTGCTCCTAGGAAAACACAACCAAACATCTGAGCCCTGATGATTTTCAGATTCCCCTGGATACCTCTGGTTAAGCTGCCACTTCTGATGTGGACAGTATATTTTCACAGCGGTTTTCTCAAATGTGACCCTCTATAGTGAAGGCTGTCCCTCTGCAGTGACAGTACACACATACAAGCACAATTGACAATTACACTTGCAATACATACATACACATATATATGTATGATATAATACCAAATCTTCACTACCTGTGATATCTCACATTAACAAAATAGAGTTAAAACTGCAAGTACAACCTTGAGTCAAATTTTCAAGCCAGTCCTACCCCTAGTTCCTACTGCTATCCTCTATTGTCTCTCTCACATCCTTTAGAACAAGTGCCCTGGCTGTTGATTAACTTTTTTTTTTCTATTGAAAGGCACTGGGGAATCTAACCACCTGTTCTTGAAACCTGAAATAGACTTTCAAATGCCCTGCTGTTGCCCCTATTGTTTTCTCTTGGTATTTCAATATTCTATATATAATCTTCAGGTTAAAGCATCTATATATAATTTTCTGTCTGAAACAGCTTTTTTCCCATATTTTATTGCCTAATATAAACTGTTTGATGAGGTTCAGTGAAGATCTGAATGCCTGACAGTGGTTCTTCCTCAAAAAGCTCCGTGACAAAAATACAAGTCCTGCCAAGAAAGCACTACTGTGGAAAGCATGATTTATACAGGCTTCCTTCTGAGTCCTCCTTAATAAACAGACAAGAGCCTACAGAAAGGTAATTTCTAGTGCACTGCTCTAAGTGTGCCTAGAGGGATGTCTCTATAAAATCAAGGGAAGCAAAAGGGAAAATCCAGTCTGGTGACTAGTTTGTCTGTCTGGTGGTGCCAGAAAGAGGATTGCATTATCTCTCCTCCTGCAAACAGAAATAGTTTGTAATAGTCTCATGCAATTTATATTTTATTCTTACCTCAGTCTGCACCAAGTAGTTCCTTTGGGTACGTATGTGTTTTAAGAATCCAAATATGTTGACTGTCCCTTCATGCTGAATTTGCTGCAGCATGCTGTCTAACACTATGTATGTGCCTGTCCTTCCAACACCAGCACTATAAAACAAAAAAATAGTCTTGAGCCTGAAGTAAAACACGAATAGAAAGAACTGTTCCATACACATAGCTTTTTCAAAAAACTGCCGCATAGGGGAGATTTCCCTCTACAAATGAATTTATTATATGATATACTCTGCTAAAGGTTCAAGGCTGAAAGTAATCTCCTTCTTTGTGCAAGAATAGACCTAAAAATAATTTTCTCAAATGATTTTTAAACTATAGGCTGAAATAGAACAAAGGGATTGCCTGCAGGTCTGCAATTTTCAGGCTTCTGATATTCCTTAAGATACTTTGCCAAGTATATCTAGAAAAGATGGTATATGTCAGCATTTGGGCACAGTTAATGTGTTCAAATTCTTCTATGCTGAAACCCCATTTTAAAGCAAAAGTTGCATTATGCAACCCACTACAGTAGAAGAGATTTCAAAGATAAACCCCAGGAAATGGCAGAACTGTTGAGAGTATATCTGTAAAAGAAAAAAGCTTAGTGCTCTTTAGACAAAGTTAAGATGGCAAGCAATTGTTGAAAGCCTTTTTAAAAATAGAAAATGGAGAAGAAATAGTTAATCAACTCATTCCTGTTATGAACTCTGACAAATGTAGTATAAAACCTGGATCATAAAATTAAAAAAAAACTTTTTCTTTTATAAAATATCTGGGTAGGAAGTACAAGGTCAAGAGGTCAGTTTTTCTAATCTAGTCATATATGGGAAATAGTCAGTTGTAATTCCCCTCTAAGATATGAAGGAACATTATGTATACTGTACATGTAACTTGAGAGCAGCACTGTGCTGGGTCTGCATAGTCCCCTATGGGCAGAACCAGCTCAGTCCATACATGCTAATTCATGTCATTTCTGCCACAGAGGGGCACAGAACATCGGTAGTGTGAGCTCAGATTGCTGTAATAAACTCTAAATAAGTATGATATGAAACTCAAAGGTACAGGTTGTTAATAACCTGTTAAACACAAAGAAGTACAGAGAATTACCAGACACCATCTGTACTTGTTATGAAAGACAAAACATGAGAAGTACCAAATAAAAATAGCTAAAATAAGTTTCATGAATCTCATCATTTGTGTCTCCCATATAGCCTGTAAATATAAATAAGTTACATTTCAAACATGAGATGATTCCTTTGAAATTCCATAGTTCATGTGGTCAGGTTAGCTAAAAACCATACAAAACTGCCTACAGACAGAGGAGAGTTATACCTATGACCCAAGGGCGAGGTCTGACTGAAGCCACAAAACTTACCATTGTTCACATTTTAAAAACTCAATTTAATTGGCTCCTAATATATTGCCAATATATCAGCAACCTCAGACTTGACGTTTTGAATTTCCCAAGAACAGGCAGGATATAAATAGCAGCAGAACAAGATACAGAATTTTCATTTTCCAAGCTAAAAACAGATGTCAGTCAGATTAGATCATCCCACAAATAAAATATCTTCATTTGCAGCATTTGTGAGGTGACTTTACCTGTTGGCTTTCTCAGAGTCAGCTCCAGAAGGACAGAATTCATGAGGAGGTTCTCTTTCCAAATGTTCCATCAAAGGTGAGGTACTACAGTGGAAAACCAGAACCTGCTTATATATTTTACAATAACCCAGTCCTTCATGGGCATTGTGAAGTCATTCCAGGCCCTACAAGCCCTTTTTAACCAATTTTCCCTGAGCTGCCAGTTTTAGTGAGCACTGACAGAACACCTGCCTGCACACAGCGGCACATGCAGACCTCAACCATTCCCCAGAACGCTCCTCCGTTGCAAAAGACTGCTAGAGCCCAGAGAATGTTAACAACAGCAGAGTTGTAGTTCAGCCAGGAATAGAGTGAGTCTTCTCTTGTGCATAGAGCTCCTCTTAGGATTACAGAGTATCCCTGCACCAAAGAAAGCATGAGCCAAAAGCATCCTAACAATATATTTGCAGAAATGAAACAATTATCCCCACATGTGTATCTGATAAACTCAGCATTCAAGATAGCAGTACAGAAATGTGAAAAATAAAAAGAAGTAAAAGCAGTTTAGCAAAAAAAAAAAAAAAAAAAAAAAAAAAGAGAACATAGTGAACATAGTGCAGAGCAGCATCATCTTGTTTATGGAGATTTACAGATTTACAGAAATTGATTAGTTGGCCTTATGAAGGAGAGAATATCAGATAAGAATATCAGCTAAGAAGTTAATCTTACTCCACAAAGGAATCATTAAGTGCAAGAGTGAAATTTTGCTTAACCCACCACTGAAAACCTCTTTTTTTTTCTGCAAAACAAAAGTGGAGTGAACCTTACAGCACTAAAAACCACACCTGCAATGAACCACAACAGGCCCGACAGCGTGGCGCTTTGCATGCGATGCCTTCCGCACGAAGGTGAGAACAGGCAGGGTGTATTCTGGAACACCCATGTCAGGCCACTGGGTGTAATGGTACTGAGTCACCATGCGTCCACTAGACCTCCCTTTCTGGGAACCCTGTAACAAAAAATAATTCCACATGTAAGCAGCCCACATCTTCCTTTATTTTATTTCCATACCTGATAGTTGTTGAACTAGTACTATCCCTATTTAGTTCAAAGCATGCCATCTGGCTCTGAATATTCCAGCCTTCAAAGAGAAGGGGAAGGACCAGTGCTTCTGTCTCACCAGCTTGCCCACTGAGTGGAAAAATGACCTGACACTGTCTCTTAGAAAGCCACAGAGAAAGATTAAGAGCACTGGAGGGTAATAAATTATAGCTGCTCTCAAGAGCTGCCAGCTCCTCCTGCCACTCTGCTCCTCTGTTGAGTGAACAGAAAGAGTAGGATTCATCTCACCTAGCTTTAGTGATCTACAAGGTAAGTAGCCTTGTGTAGGCTGCTTTTCTGAGCTCCCTTCCTCCGTGGCAACTCAGAGGAAGGGATGCCTTCAGAAAGCAGATCATCTCATTCAAAGATTGGTTCCTAAAATAGGCAGAATAAATTAATTGATAGTAAATGCTGAACTTTATGTATTAATTATGCAGGGAGGGTGAGAGGAGGGAAGGTGAGAGGCTAGATATCTCAGACATTTCTGTGGCTGGAATAAATTAAATTTTCAGAGTTCTCCTCTAAGTAACTAACATCACCCTGCTGATTGAGATCATGGTGATTCTGGTTGCAATAAAACA
Organism: Picathartes gymnocephalus; assembly: GCA_013390045.1. Lineage (NCBI taxonomy): Eukaryota > Metazoa > Chordata > Aves > Passeriformes > Picathartidae > Picathartes > Picathartes gymnocephalus. The sequence continues at coordinate 19,851 of WEKY01024944.1, read as the reverse complement.
AAGCGTGTATTTCAAAAGGAAAATGGAGAGCTGAGGTGGATAATTTAACTCATACCACATTTTCTTCAAGTTTCTCTCATTCTGAAAATGTATCATCCTGCTACCCAGGTAGGGAAAGTTCACATCAACTCTCCAATGTGATCACTGTTTTTTTCCTGATGGTCCTACAGTTTTCTAAGTTTGTTCATCTGGTCAAATTAACTGACAAGCATCTTGGCTGGCTGAGATCTGTAGGATTCGGCTTTACATATACAGCAGGAAAGAGTTGTCAACTGCCTTAAAAATATTCTGAGCATTTTTTAACACATTCTTTTGCCCACCTGTGTTTTTAGGATTCCACAAACCTTTTTGATCTTGGTGTTTCTAAGAGTAAAATTCCTCACAGTGTAATAGGCAAGCACGTGAACACTCTTCTGAGTAACCAAGAAGTTCCCATACTCTTCACTACCTTCAGCAGGCCAGTACTGGTCACATTTTCTCTGTCAGAAAGAAATTTTCTCTGTTAGAAAATTCCTCTATAAATAATACAGAAAAAAATCCTTAAAAAGTCAAACTAGGAAGCTGAAATGTTCAAATTTAAAAGCAGAGTAAAGCACAAAACTGTATTGGGACTCTCAATATACCCAGTTTGTAATAGACATGATCTTCTCTGCAGGAGAACAAATAACAATTATTTTGGGCTGTAGAGAGATGGCTGTGCAAAGACGGTCTTTATTTGGAATACTCAGGGGGTTTAAATCATACTATCAGAGTTAAAAAGGTCTAATATTGTGGAACTTTCCATTCTATAGACACTTGAAAAACTAAAGAAAATAACATGATCTATAGGAAAAATAGGAATACATCCAAGTCAGTAGAGTTTTATGTGGCTTCTGATTAGTATATAGTATGGACAGAGTATACTTATATCTGGTAGCGAGGGTAAGAGTGAGCCTGTGCATGGCTGGAATATACAGTACGGAGCTTTGATATCTCCAGCCTTTTGGTTGGGTAGTCATACAGCCTTCTCTAAGAGCATTAGAAGAGTGCTTGTTTATAGCATGGTGTTGTAAATGAACTGGTAGTCCCAGTGCAGCCCTTGTCTGCAATTGCTGTATCATCTGAGAAATGCTTTATAGGTTGTATGATGAGATTTAAATTCATTTTAGGCATTGCTGCCACTGTGTGGTAAGTGTGATGCAATGTCTCCTCCAGTGACCCCAGGGTACAGGTATATTTCCATCACATAATCAAAGAAACACACACCCTGTGATGAGATTTGACCTTGTTTTGTCTCACTGGACAAATGTGTGTCTAGTCATGTAGTAGGAAAAGAACTGTGAGTACCACAGGATGTTAAAAGGGAGCAGACAGTGAATATCCACAAAAGTTCACCTGAACTATGTTCTTCTCCTTTCCCAGGGTCCAAGGCAACCCTGACAAAGTGCATGACGTCAAGCAGAAAAGCAGATTGGTAGCAGAACGTGGCACAAGGTCCACAGTCTGTCCAGTCATATTATATAGAAGAAGTCTTTTTTTCAGTCTAAGTTTTTTTTTTTTTTTTTTTGTGTGTGGTTAGAACATGGCATTTTCAAGATTTATTTAATATTTTCTTTAGTTTCATGCTACAAATCCTCAACTGTATACTTCTGTAGCCAGTCCAGGCACAAGCAACTACCACAAACTATCGCTTTTGATCAATAAATGACTAAACTAGATTTTTGAAAGAAAGACAGGAGTTTGCTACAGGTAGATCTACCAACATCAGAGAAATAAAAAACTGACAATGGTACACATACCCTTCCTTTCTCAATGAGATTAGTTATCATCACAACAACTTCCACGTTATGTTCCCATATCATTCTCCAGAAATCTTCTGCTGTTGATTTTAGTGGCCCTTGAGCTGCAATGTAGGCTTTTGGCTTGTTGTAGCCCTAAATTGAAATATAAGAAACGACACTTGTAAAATCACTGTCCAGGAGCAAAAGGAGTTTGGGAGGTGTACATGACATTTTATGTATTTATTTTTAAAGACTCTGAAAAGCTTTTAAGTGCCTTTAAGTTTTTAACTATTGAAATTGCAGAACCCTGTGGTATGCCAGTGTTTATCATTCCAGCAAATAGGATATATATGTTCAAATGTTTGTATTCAGGCAGAACATTGACATGACAGTCATTATGAGACACATAGACAAGTGCTACAGAAGTCGTTTAAAAAAAGAACCATGACAATTCACATGTAAATAACTATGTAATGAAAACTGGTAATGGTACCTTGGTGAGGCTCTGAGCCAAATGGCATCTTCCTCTCATGAGATTACCTCAGATGGGAGAATTAACCACTCAGATGAGATATACTTCTAAAATGACTCAGATGTGACAGGACATTTTTTTCTTTAGAAATGCCCCTCATTCAGCTGCAGCTGCTACATTATCACGATGGATTCAAGAAAGAACCAGCATTTTACCTTTGCTTTAACTTCATAGGCTTAATTTAGACCATGAAAGTTTTTTTAACAGAATCTGTAATATTGTGAGAGTTTTTTGAATTAAATCTATTCATCTCCATATATTTTTTTTTTACAGAAAAAGCTGACAGATCAATAGGCCAATGGATAGAAAAAGGCACTTACATCAACGTAGTTTGCATTAATGTAATCAGTCAGTTTTCCATCTTTTTCAGCAAGCTGTGCTAATTTAACCCTAGTATGATCATCTGCAGTAAAACAAGGGAGAAAATAAGCAATTTTTGGTAAGAATTATATTCTTTCTTGTAAAAATAATGAAATGTATTTTTACAATACATAAGGCCAATACCATAACAATCACATATGCAAACATCCTCTCCTTAGATATGAATCAGATTCAAAATTATAATTTGCAGAAGAATAAATAAATGAATCCAAAGTTTGAAGGGATTCAGAATCTAGTGGCCTGAACAGCAGCACCTGGGGTCATTTTAGCCACTATGACATATTTCCCCTATGGCCTCTAGCTGCTGCTTGTAAAGGTGTATAGGTCTTCTGTAAGTCCCGTGTCATGACTGCAAAATCTGCACGGTGGGATGTCTCAAAATGACAGCAGGCACCAGTGTTGAGGAACTTTAATTCCAAGTTATAAGAGTGGACTCTGGAGAGCAATGGGATTTTGAAAAGGCTGGTCATCTGAAGAGTCAGCAGTAACTACATCAGGGTGAGCTGAAGTGTTCTGTAGCCTGCACAGATTGTAAGAACTACACTTGAGTCACTTATAGAGGACAATTCTTGCTACTTCAGCTGCCATAAGCTACCTCTGCACTGCTCATTACTAAAACAATCCCTGGGCTAGCACCTTTTGTATGATCAGGTACAAAGACAGTGCCAGAGGAAAATCCCTGAGGTTTTGACCCTGTAGAGACACCTTTAGACAGGGGAATTGGCATTTCTTTTTGCTGGTTTACATTGTCTTCTTCTACACAGCTGCCTCTGTCACTTTTTAAATTAAGCTTTAGTGATGCTGAATGCTGAAGATATATTTAATTTAGAGCTTTCCTGTAATCAGAACAACGTTGAAATGCTATAGAAGGTTAAAAAAAAGTATCGAGCCACCAGATGACCAAAAACCAGAGGCAATAGCTTGAAAGAGAGATTAACAAAACTGAATAGATGTGTTTCAGAGAAGAAAAATCTGGGAGAGTGATGCAATGGCAAACAAGTGTACTGGCTAATGAAGCTGTTGTATTACGTTGTTGCCAGGCACAATACAAAATAAAACCAGAACGTTTATGTTTATATATTACAGTAAATATATCCAGGGATTTTGAAGCTCATAGAGACAATAAATCACCATTATTCTAAATCAAAGATGGATTAATTTTGACAATCAAAGCTTCTTTGGCTTTCTAATGGCATTATAACGAAATCTCCCAACTCTCTTTGGGTCATCGCACAAGACACAAATATATCTTGCTAACACATGCTCACCAAAGCAGCAGAGTGTCAGAGGACTAACTTGAAAAAATGTGAAATCTGATGCTAACTCCTGTCCAAGGAGCACTTTGCTGAACAGTAGCTGGACGTTTCAGTGTAGAAGTATTTTTGCTCCTGCTAATAACACATAAATCTATACTTGTTTATAATTATTTCTTACACAAAACTACAAGTGATGCCTTTACTTACAAGCAACAATGTTTATGTATCGATTCTTATTCTTGTTGTCGGGGTGATTAGAGCTGTCTGATGTAATACCTAGATCTACAGTACAGCTCTGGATTTCCTGAAAAAAAAGTATGTCATACTTTAGTAAGTATTAAGGCACATAAAATGTCTTTAAATACAGTAGGTAAACATGAAAAGAACCACAACCTTATACCCAATTATCTATGATATTTTACAACTACTTCATTGCTAAAAAAAATGCAGTGAAATAATTCCTTACCTGATAAAACTCTTTCAGTGTCTAATGAGGGAATGAATGCAAAAAAAGTAAAAAAAATCAAATTCCACAGCACAGAACAAATGGATAAGTGTTTATATAAATTACGATTACTATATGGAAAACAGTTATGGTCATGCAATATATCCATAATAACAACAAAACTGAATATTTTGTCATAACTCCTAAAGGAAACAAGAGGTAATTTTTCCCAGTTAAAACGCTGGCATCTCTTTTCTTATCTTTATCTTTAATGTTAGACCGTAGGCCAATGAAAGCTTGTACATATGAGCAACTTCACAGACTTTAGCCAGATTATCTATATATCTAACAGTTCACTGGAATTTTTATGTTTCCTTATAAATGCATTTGTTTCTCTGGGGAATGCTTTTGCTCACTTTGCATTCAGCTGCAAAATCTCCACTGAAGCAGGACTGTGCGCTGTTCAACCAGCCTCACAGCATTCTGGGGAAAGAGAGTTACAGCCCTCACTCAGGCTGCCAGCTGTTTCACAGTGAAGCCAACAATTTTATAGAGAGACAGGCTTGACAAGACAGGCACAAAGTCTGTAAGACTCACAAAATTAATTCATTTTATTGATTACTTTAGCTGTCAGGAAACTCCAGCATTTATAAGGTCCACACTTTTAAATAGCAAATGTATTGCCATCACTAAAAGTAACAATGTGTTCCCAACACTTTTTATAATTCATTTTAATGACAATCACCTTAATCTACTTAAATATATATATGATAAGTGGTTGTCAGTCTAAAAATTAGATTTTAAATTAGTTATTTTGTAGTAATAAAAAAACCCCAAGTTGCTACTCCCCTCAAAAAGAAAAATCTGAACCACCCTTGTACTCTTCAAATGTATACTAACTCTGCAAAGACAATTACTATATTTCAGTTTTTCCCAATCTTCTAAGTTCTCTATCAGTAGAGAAAAGAACTGAACACTTCTTCTGGGGTAATCCATAAAGCCAAAAAAGACCTCCAAGAAATGATGAGGACACTGATTTTTTTTTTGGTAATAGTTAAAACTAGCATGAAATATTTCAGATGGTGCAGCTGTAGTTCAGTGATATGCACTATATTTGGTCTTTAGATCACTGCCATAATTTGGGAAAAGTAAAATGGTAGGAAAAGACCAATTTAGAATGAACAACCTAATTTCTGTCCTGCTGTACTCACTAATAGTTAAAGAACTTTGTATTCATTGTATTTACATACAGTTCTCCAACATCTGCTCTTGTTAATAGCTAGTCAAGCTGGAGCCCAGTCCCATCAGTGCATATGCACATGTGTAGTATATAAATATGTACTGGAAATTCACAAGTATTTGCAAATTTGGTCCCACAATCAAATGGATATTCTGAATGTTAAATGAATTGAAGAAGAAATGATGACTAAGGTTATGTGAAGGACACGGAATTTTTGGTCCACTAGATCACAATACATTGTCTGGGGAAAAAAAAAGCAAAACCTAAAGATGCAAAACTCTGAATTTTTACTTTCATTATTGTTTTTGCAACAGGAATATTACAATTGTATTTTAAATTAATATAGATTTATTAAAATACTTGTTTCCATACTGACTGATTTTGTTAGAGATCTCTTGTAAAAATTGCTAATGGCACAGCTTTAATTACAGTATTTGGGGTTTTAATGTTTATGTGAATTAAGTTAGAACATATCTGTATTTAAATTGATTGCAATACACGAGTGTGAAAAACAATGTAGATCATTAGTTACATATGCTGATAGTAACATTATATGATTAGAGCGTACGTTTCAACATTTTGAAATATCTCTTATGAATCATATACTTTAGGAAAGGAACTGTAAAACATTCACTACCGCATATGAAGACTACATTAACTCCCCTGTTAATCAGAAGTCTTGCCACGTGTACTGAGTATTACTTCCATTTAATTTTCTCTGTAAATGGAACAAGCAAATGTGGGTAGCTTCTGCAAAATTCAATTGTCATTAGTATTGGAAACGCTTTAGATCTATCACTATATCTGATAAACCACATACATTGCACAACCTTTGCATAGTTTATTCACACAGTTATTCAGTATTTTATCACAATAATAAACATTCCCATTTGTATTGCAGTCCTGTTAGATTTTAGGAATCTCCCTAGGTTTTATGCATAAACTCCGTACTGGGCTCAAAGTGCTCACATTTACATGCATTCATGAAATTGGTGACCAAGTAAGAATGTAATGGCCCAATTTTCTTTGCAGGCATTCAAACTTAACATTATTTGCACGTGCTAATAAAAAGATGACATCATAGAGCCATACCTCAAATTCTTCAGAAAAACCATTACTTGCATGTAAATCTGCAACATGTTTGGGAAAATGCTTTATTGGAATTGCTCCAACATCATCTTAGGGGTGGGAAAAGACAAAAGATATATTTATGTAGAGTAAAAAGCCAGTGAGATATAATGAAGTTTATATGTAGGCAATCCACAAAACATCCTGAAATAAAATTACTGGCATGAACTCTGGTTATACCATGCCCAAAAACATACAACATCCTTTGACGTCATTAACATTTCTAAAATAGTTACCTAACACTTCTACATTTCTAAATTATTATTTGGAAAGAAGATAATGAAAATGGCTTGCTAGGTCTTGCTCTGTCTGTAAGCCCCCCAAATCAAGGTGCTGATTCTGCAAGATGCTGAGTTTGTCTGCAAATAGAAGAACACAAAAAATTCCCTGCAAAGTCAAGGAGATATGGGAGGAGTAGCTCTTTGCTACAAGATGTTCAAAGGGAGAGTGCAGAGCTCTGAATAACAGTGATAAAATAGGAACGATTAGGCAGAGTTCTCTGGGTGCTCCACGCTGATTAATGTTGCACTGGAACTTGGATCCAGTACACAGACGAGCTGCATAGTCCCAAGCCTACTAAATTAAAGCAGCATTATGCCAGTAGTTTCATATTAACTGACAGTTGCGTATTTGCATTGGCATCCAAAAGAAACCGGAATTAATTTTCATCTTTTACTGCATTAGTGACTACCTTCCCTACAGAATTTTCTCCCAGCTCTCCTTGTGATTCTATGATTACCTATTGATAATAATCTTATGTCTGATCATGGCAGTACTGACAACAGATTTTCACATCAGGCTTCATACTTCAAGATTTAAATGAAAGATTTATGTTTGACTTTTTGGCCATCCACAAAGCAAAAATCAACGGTCTTGAGGAATAATGTGATTAACGTGACATCTCCATTTTATTTTAGACAAAAAGCCACTTGTGTAGAATATGCATCAAGAATCACATCAAAAACCTTTGGGACTTTTAATCTTCCCTTTACTGCAAATATGCTGTGTAAACAAAGTCATCTGTTTGCTAATTATCTGCTAAAGGATGACATTATTTCACTTAGTTTTGGTTCTGAAGAATACTTTTGTTGGGTTTTTTTAGAAACCTTTTATGGTTTAAAAATATGTTTATTTCACAGTCTGTAATTTCATCACCATTTCATATATGAACAAAACGTCAGAAACATTGAACAAGGACCTGTTATTCACATTAACAGATGTTCATCATTAAGCCCACCTAATAATTTTAGCTTTCAGTTACCAAGAATTTGTTGATTTGTACTAAGATCCATCTGGTCTTCCACTTATATGACTGGATCTGAATACAAAAACTGAACTGATCCAGTCAAGCCTAAGAGAAGCTGTACAAATGTGTAACACAATCTTCACACTTTGGAGATGAAACCTGGCATGAAGTGTTTATCCTAATGATATACAAACACAAAACCAGAAGAGAAAGTAAATAACCCAAAGAGTGAGTACAATAATGGAGAAATAGATCTTTGGTTTTATTTCTTTGCTCATGCAAATCTCCCAATTCAATCACTTCTGAATCCAGGAATGTATTTTATACCTGGATGGCAGGTATCACTTCAAATTATTTAGAGTTTGATAGTGGACCTGAATACTACCCTGTAATTCATTATTACTTGAATGCATTTTTGAATTGTGCTGTGAAGTGCCATGGCATTTTCTGTGAATAACTGCAGATCTCCTATCTCTGCCAATGAAACTCTACAGAAGGAAAACTTAATATATAATGAGACCTGTAGAGTGTGCTTTTGGTCACAGCCATAAGAATTAAACTTAGCAATTGCAAAACACTCTTCCTGCCCTACACTCTTTTCTAGTATTATATTTTAATTAGATGCAATTGTAAAATTACACCGTTGAAACACTTGTGTAATAGAAAACACAATAACTGTTCACTTGACATCTGTTGCATGCAAAATAAAACTATTTCTTTAGTGCTTGCATCTTTTTTCCATAAAATATTTTGTGTATCTTCAGTCACTTAGAAAATATTTTCCCTTTAATATTTATCAGCCTTTCAGAAGGAAAACCTCCAGCTTCAAAACACATATTTTGGGCACCCAGAATAACTGTAAGTGCAATTATGACAATGGAAAACATTTTCCCCCTGAGGTTAGCTGGTCAGGAAAAATTGTTAGAAAGTTATGCAGTTGTAGTGCAATAGCTGATTATGAAGAGTTAAAGCAGAGATTTCCTGTAATGATTGCTGCTTGACATTCACATATAATCGTTTTCTGAAACCAAGCCATAGCTCTGCTTTTTAACCATTTAGTAAAAGGTTAGGCATCTCCTAACAATGGCAATGCACACAAGATGCATTTGAAGGTGTCTACAATTCAATTACAATGGAAGCCTACTGTTTTGGATTTATTTAATTAAATGTGTTTACTAGTTTGTCACACAAGGGCTGGTTTTCTCCCTTCAGTCATTCCATGAAAATCCATCTCCTTGTGTAACAGCACAGTTTGCAAAAACATTACTTGTGGAACAAGATATCCTTGTCTCATAGGTGAGAATGTGGCTTAGGATCTGCTTTAGAATTAATCTATTTAGGGTTTAAATAGATCAATTAAATTAATCTATTTCATTCTACACAGACTGAAAAAGCTGGGAGGCTGCACGCGCTCCTCTGATACTCTTAGAGGAAAGAAAGGAAACAATTTCTTCAAACAAATGTGGTGGATATAGAATCAGAAGATGCTAATAATATTCTGAACTTCTGCATTATTTTCATGAGAGGTTCACATAACTTTACCATAGTAATTATGCTAGTAAAATATGTAATTGTGAGAACATGCTGTAATTGCATGTGAAATGCAGACAGATGAGGCACATCCTCATCCTGCTGGTAAAAAAAATAGAATATGTTCTATACACAGGTGACAAATCCAAATAAAGGCAGAAATACAACAGAAAATGTTGTTGGTGTAATCCTCTAGAGCTATTTAGTGTAGCTCAGAAGGCTACATGAGCAGCCACTCTAGTGAGGCTACACTTCAAATGGCTACAAGGCATAGAGTATCCTTGAGGAAACTCTGTAAAGCTGAGGATATTTCTCTTCTGTGTTACCTATGGAAGAGAACAAGTCTGCCAATGTTAAGTGTACCTGTTTCCAAAGATTTGTACAAGAGGTTATAAATCTCTGGTTTACAGATGTTATAGTGTATGAAGGATTCATATTGACACATATAAAGCAGCATCTTCCAACAGCTAACACCAATCCATAGAACAGTTGCCAGAAATACCTGAAACTGGGAAGACTGGAGCTGGGGGAGCAGAAATCACTCGAGGTGATGTATTATCTTCTAAATAAAAATGAGCAGTCTGGAAACATTTCCTAGAGAGAAATAAATATTAAAAAAAATTGAAAAAAAAAAAAAAAAAAAAAC
>WEKY01024941.1:0-23449 GCA_013390045.1 Picathartes gymnocephalus | reverse complement strand
CCAGGGATGAGACATCCACAACTCTGGGCAACCCGTTCCAGTCCCTCACCTCCCTCACGGTAAAAATTTCTTCTTTACTAGCCAGTCTAAACCTGTCCCTCCTACAGCTTAAAGCCCTCTTGCCCCTGTGAAAAGTCCCTCTCCAGCTTTCTATAGCCCCTTTAGGTACTGGAAAGCTGCTAGGTCTCCCTGGAACCTTCTCTTCTCTGGACTGAGCAGCTCCAACTCTCTCAATCTCTGTTCGTGGGAGAGGTGCTCCAGCCCTCTGATCATCTTCATGGCCTCCTCTGGACTCACTCCAGCAGGTTCATGGCCTTCTGGTGCTGGGGACCCCAGGGCTGGATGCAGCTCACCAGAGTGGAGCAGAGGGGCAGAGTCCCCTCCCTTGACCTGCTGCCCATAGGGCTTTGGATGCAGTCCAGGACATGGTTGGTTTCCTGGGCTGTGAGTGCACATTGCCAAGACAACACTGAGCTTGTCCACCAACACCAAGGAAGAGCTACCTTCTGGTCTCTTCTAAGACCTCCTGTATTTTTTTAAGTGTTCTCACTCTTGACACAACAGCTGTTACCCAAACCTCCCACCCGGGTGGAGCTGGCACACTGCTGAGTACACATCAGCTAAAAACAAAAACAGAACTGAAAATAAGAATAGTTTCTCTGTTGGCTCTGGGCAGAGTGATACCTGATTCTTACAATTAGTTCAGTATTTCCCACAGCTGAAGCAGTCACTGCCCACTACTCTCTAGGATGAGGAAACATCTTCCACGTGACACAATTTATGCACTGACCAACAGGTTTAAAACCTTGTTTTATTTAAACCAGTTTATGTTACAAGGCAGCTAAGTCTCTTCCCTTCCTTTGAAGTGAAAGCACTACTGGCTAAAAGAAGCCTTTTACTGCAGGGTTATCAGAGAGCAGCAACTAAGTTTGCATACATCCACTTTCACCATCAACTCATGAGAAGGGCAAGCACAGTACTGTAAAGCTGTGAATTTGTTTCCAAGACAACTAAAAAATTGATGAGCAGCATTGTTTTCTCCTACTGCTGTGCAAAGGCTTAAACACACAGTGTTGGTTTCCTACTGCTTAACACAGCACTTACAGCTCAGCACAGCCACTGAGGCTCAGCAGAAGTGCTGAACCTGATCTGAAATCACGTACAGAAGCACATGCCACCAGAAGTATTCGAGTTTGGTGTTTTAAGAATCACATAATGGAGATTTTTGTGTGGTTCGTAAATATACTTTCTTTTCATGTGACCAATCAAAAGAAATTTTTGTTACATAGGCTTTGAAACCACACCAGGACACATCTTTCCATGCAAGGCTATGCCCTTCCAACAGAGGTGCTCTACAGGTAACTGGAAGTCCCAAGCTCCAGACTTTCTGGAACAGCTGAAACCTAATTCAGAGATTCCAACCATACCCAAAAATACAGGCCACAAGTCAGGATGCCCTGCACCACACAGGAAGCAGGGGTTGATCTCAAACCCTTTCAAACACTCAGGTGCTCAGAACCTTGCCATCACATCCCACAGGCACACAAGTGCACTTTTATCCCACTGGGACCATGGTAGATCATTTCACTTACGAGAAGGTTGAAGTCAATCCAATCGTTTATTAATCTGCATGTTATTTGATGGAAAATTTTATGTAAGAATTGAAGTCAAAACTACTGCTATGAAGTGAAAACACTATTTTATTTTTGTAAAAGGCAATAATTAAAACAAACCCTACCAGTGTGTACATTGTACACATTTGAATGACACTTACAAGAATGAAGTTTCCATATACAAGGATTACAACCCCACACTGGTAAAGGATGCACACAAGCACATACTGAACTTCACAGATGCCTCAGCTCCAGATCACAGTACCAATTACTCCATGACCACACCTGCACTGTCATTATTAGCATCCACACTACTTTATTCCACTACAAACTGTACGTACAGAGAAAGCAAGAAGTTTATTCAGAGAGCACATATATTCGCAGAAAGAATTTATTTGCTGGAATAATCTCTCACTCTTCTGCTGCCATCTTCAAGAGATACTCTTTGTCAATCTTGAAGAGCCTCCAACCCTCCTCGGTGGACAGATCCGAGGCGCCCCTTCTTTTGTAGAACCTGATGGAGGGTTCGTTCCACTCGGCCACGAGGAAGTGCATGCTGCTGCAGCAGCACTTCACAGCCACCTGCAAAGCCAATGCCACACGGTCACAGCGCCCGGGACAGCCCCAGTCACAACTGGCCAGATCACTCAGCAACTGTGTATCACCACAAGTCACCAAGTTCATTCCAGCACCCACTGCAGCATTTCTCACAGTTTACCACACTCTAGGCAATGTTTTAAGCTATCTTGCATCCTGCCACCTCCTTTAATTCTTGTTTAGATTTATCACTTAGACATACCTGACTCAATTTCTTCAGAATTTCTGACCCAATACCAAGTCCTAAAAAACCAAAAAACAAGAAACTTAGAGGTTTTAAATCTACAGAAGCCCTATGGGTAGCAACTCATCTAATTCTGCAATAGGTACCTCTGTACTCAGCCATCACATAAAAATCTTCAAGGTACAGCAGTTTTCCAATCCATGGATCGTAAGTGAAGTAATACATGGCAAAGCCCACGACGCATGTTTCTGAAACAAAGGGTGTAGCTTCAGCTAGTCGGAATTTAAAAGGTAAAAACATTAAATCTTACATGCATGTTTAAACATACAGATTGTCTGGGACATGCAGACATTTGATACTAGGCTACAATTAAAAATGAAGTTTGCAAGTAAGCACACAATTGAAAACTCGAGTTCTGACAAATTTGTATCAGCCTAATAAAAAAAGACTGCCCTGTCCATACCCTGAAATCATCAAGAGCACTATCACAGTAAGTGCTAACACAAACTTTTTCTACAAAATACTGCACACCCTACTGGTTCATTTCCAGTCTGGAATACAGGTTAGAACTTCACACAGCAGCTCACAATCTAGATGATTGCTCCAGCTCTGATTCCTTAGGAATAGTCTGTCAAACCGTGGAAAACACTGATCTTTCCGTGCATATTCCTCAGTAACTACTGTGCCAGAGGGCCTATTTACAGGCCACCTTTACAGCACCATTCAAGCACTTCCACTTATGCTTCCACTGAGCATCACACTGTTTTTTTTACCTTCAGCACCAAGAAGTCAAGCTAAGTAAAGCTGCAGCTTCAATTATAACTCTGTGGCTCAAGAGAGGAGAAACTAACTCTTCCAACAACAGCCCACTCAAACATAAACCCTGAGTATTTTAACTACATCTGCGATAACACTCTGCACATACTGTAAGAGAAGCGTGCAAACAGGTTTCTGTCATCTACTGTGTCTTTGGTAAAGGTTTGGAATAGCACTTGTCCCTGCAGACCTTACCTCATATTATGATCATCTACTTTATTGTGTAACGGATCTTTTAGTTACCTCCCCGCCCATCCATGTACACAGAAGGGCCATGTACATGGCGAAGCTAGAGACTGTAACCTGAAGATTGGGGACAAATTAAAGAAAAAAATGTGATTCAACAGAATTACATAAAGGTAAGTCAGGGTCAAACAAGAAAAGCCATTTTAATTAATTGGAGTCAAGCACATTATGTTATACCTGATCTCCCGTGCTTCCAGGATTAGCAACCACTTCAGCAGAGTATCACTATACATTACTGAATTTTACCAGTTAACTCCAGTCCTCCTACCCCAGTCCACTGGTGGAACCTCATCTACAATCGTTAATATTAAGCAAATGAAGCGTCTGTGTATTTAGCATCCAAAAATAAGCATCAGGATGTCTCACCTTCAGACGACCACTGATCTTTCGGCACTTCTGCAACCAGACAGTGGTAGAAAGGGTGCTCGCCAAAACCGTCCTCAAGCAGCTCTAGAAAAGCAGAATACACACGCACCTGAGCCACAGGCACTGTCACTCGGCCGCCAACCGGGTGAGCTCTTGCAACCTCCATACCTTTCTCAGTTAGCACCACTTGGTCCTCCATGTCCTCGTATTTCGCCAGTTCCTGGAAGAAAAGAAGGTTGTGAGCGGCCTCTCCCCGCCCCCCCCCGCCCTTGCCCAACATCTTGTTTTGTTCCGGCACCGGGCAGCGCAGCCTCCCCGCACCGCCCCGCACCTTGATCAGTCGCAGCAGGTCGGGACAGTCCTCGGGACGTGCGGCGCGGATGCTGAACGAGGCCATTTTCGGCGACGCTTCCCCCTGCGGCCCCCTCGGCTGACAAGTCCCCGGTGTGTGAACAGGAGGAGCAGCTGCTTCTTCATTCGTGTCCCTGGCGCGGCGGCCACCTGCGGTCAGTCAGGCTGAGAGCATGTCCCGACGGCGTTGTGCTGCTGGCGGTTCCCCTTCGCTCCCGCTGCTTCCCTGCCTCGGAGAGTGCCAGCCAACCCCCTCGGCCGCTCTACTTATAGACATCCTCGCCCCGCCTTCCCCGCCCAGCAGCCAATGGGAGCGCCCGCGGTGCTCGCCCGGAGCCAATGGCCGCGCCCCTCCCCGGAATCCTGCCCGGGCCTGCCAGCAACAGCTGCGGCCGTCTCGTGACTCGCCCTCCCCTCTCCGCGCGGGGCGCCCCCTGGCGGGGCAGGGCGGCGCTGCAAGGCGAGGCCCCAGCGGCTCTCCCGGGGCGTCAGGACCGCCCTCAGGGACCCCCGGCCCCGCCGGCCCCGCTTCTCCCGGCGTCGGCAGCTGCGGGACCCCGAACAGCGAGCCCGACATTGCCCTCGGCACGGGGTTCTCCCTGCGCGGGCGCTGTGTTAGGGGCCGTGGCGCCGCCCTGGCCGCAGATCGCGGGGCGGGGTTGGGGGCACTTCGCGCACCGCAGTGGGGAGAGAGAGAAAGAAAGCCTCAGTATGTGCGGGAAACGCGGAGCACTGATCCGTATCCAACCCCGGGCGCGGGGGAGCGTGTCTAGCACCAAGGTACGCCCCCGGGCAAGAGCACCCTTACGGAGAAAGGTTCAAAACACTGAAGTTTAACCTTGGGATTGGGTCGTGTCCCAGTCTGGCACACGCACTGTAACCCGCCTGACTGGAGGAGAAGGGGCTGTGCTGAGAGAAGCACAAAGGAGTGGGTTTGAAGCAGGGGGATCTGCCAGTAGTCTGCCGTAAGGGAGCCTGCGACGCCATCCCGATGGAGGTGTGGGTGTCACTGAGGAGAGAGATGGGTGTGATTGAGGAAAATTCCATCTGGCTAGACTCAACAACGTGATTTTGGAGTATGAAAGGATGGAGAAATTATCCTCAGCCCCGTGCTTCCTCTGTATATTACCTAGAGATACTGCGGTATGCTGAGGAATGAGCTGGATCATGATCTAGATGACCATGTGGTCCACGGACCTACCAGCTGGGCCACCCAGAGGAGAAATGCAAGACTTTACCATGTGTGGTTTTCTTTTCACCCTCTTCTGCCAGCTGTGGCACTATCATGAACATTCTTAGATATTGTAGAGGAGCTCTTTATCTTACATTTTAACTTAATCTGACTTATTTAAGAGTGGGTTGGGATATGGGAAGGCACTAAGTCATGCTGCTGATTCTCACAACACACCCCATTTTTCAGTGTATCCAACAAGCTACAAGGTTGGCCTTCACTTAGACAGAGGGACCAGCATGAAGCATGATACTGTAACAGGATTGTATAAAGAAGCGTGTATAAAGTGTGTGTTCGGGTGGCTGGTGTTAGCACACAGTGGAAAGTGCCTGAAGGCCTGGGAGAGTAATTTGGGACTTATGCAAACACCCTAACTGGCTCAGTTTACCCTCTACTGGAGGAAGAATAGAGATACCCAAAGAACAGAAGCATTTCCATATCATTAAGCAACAGCCAGTGGCTAGTAGTAGAAAAGTTAAAATTTATTTCATGGGTTGTGAGTCTGGGAATCCCTCAGGACAGGGCATTTAGTAGGGAGACTGAATCTGAATAAACTACCAAAGAACAGACTCAGCCTAACTACATACCTTTAATGAATACAGATTTTTTCATTCCCTAGAAATGATTAGGCTGGGATCAGAAATGGGGAGTACTGTCTCTGTGAAAGAGAACAGCCTTTGTGTTGTCTCAACTCTCTTTGTTTTGCATTTCACAATGAGGAAGTCACCCTATCAGGAAACCTACTGCTGTGTAAGAACACAAAATGCCTGGTTTCTTTCTTCTCAAGTCAGAAAAGTCACATGATTTAGAAGTTGAAATCTCAGCAAAAAAAGACCAAACCATTTTCCCCCTTGCCTGTTTTTGAAAGTCCTGCTTTAACTTGCTCAGAAATATGCTGATATTGTGTTGCCCCAGTTAATACAGTTCATTGGATTTAACTTTCAAATTCACAAGGCAGAAGGAAAAAATATTTCAGAATTTCATAAAGTGTCAAAACAAGTTTCATGCAACAATAAGAGATGCAAAGAATTTAGTGGAAAAAAAGGAAAATGAAAAATATCTAATTAACATATGTAAATCTCAGATACTATAGTACAATTATTTAGTTATGTATTATTAGGTGTTTTTTTCCAGAATAAGTAAGTTTAATAAGTATAGTAAGAATATTTTACAAAAAGATTCTAAAATAACTCAATTTGTGACTTATTCAGACTGATGGGATGTGTATTTTACAGCTCCTTCCTTTTGTCTCAGGTCTGTTTGTCTTTGAGCAGGTTTCATGTCATCTTGACATAACTGAGGCCAATGATGAAATCTCTAATGACCTGCACAGGGCTTGGATTTTATCCTTCAGTGGTCACAGCTTGTTGATCTGCCCTTCTCTCCAAGGAATGAGCAGTGGCAAGTCTCCTGAAAAGGATCAACGTTTTTTCAAATTATGCAAATATATGTGCTGGAAGGTGTTTAGCAAATGTGTTTAAGGTAAACCAATGTTGAAGTAATCTGTTATAATGAAGTATGCACTGAAGTCTGGATTACCTCACCTCTGTACCAGCTGGCAGCTTCTTCCATGCAGAATCTGCTGACTGAATCCATCTGCATTTCCACCAGGAGGGTTGGACTTTGGTGTTTGAGAAGGTAAAATGGCTAGAACTATCTAAAATGTGTATCATTCCTATTATTCTTATTGTATCTCCTCTCTAAGTATTACTCATAAGAGAAACAGAAAAAATTCTGCAAAATAGGAAGCAGCATTTTCTTTTTTAGCATGCAACAGGAACTTTTATAAACAGCTGTTAATAAAAGCACATGGAGTGTGGTGACTGAGGCAAGTTTTCCCCACATCCTGCCCAGAGATGGAGGTCTTTTCTAGTCCAAAGATACAGGAAATAGCCAAGTCAGTTCCCCCAGATCCTTTCACAGTGATGCAACTGAACAATTTATTCAGAGTTATGGGACCTTATCTGAACCTGTATCAAAACCATGTTTTTATTTGCATCTAAATTTTCTAATGTCCTCTTTCCTTGGAGGATGGACAGAAAGGCTCAAAGTGGGCACCTGTTTTCTTTCCTTACTGTTCAACTAATCAAACTCTCCTCTCCTATTTTAATTTTTGATTTCCTCCTTCGCTAGGAAGATTCCTTGCATTCCTGTATAAATGCCTCTCTCATGTCTCAGAGGCTCTCTGTTTGTAATAAATAAGAGGAGAAGGAGAAAGACTCCTTATTCCACATTAAAATATAGTGGGTTACTGGTTTTTGATGGTGCTATTAAATATTTCCAAGTATTTCAATCCAAGTTGTATGTCCTGTCAAATCTCTGGAGCAAAATACAGAAAATGCAATTAATATTCAGTATTGACCTGTAATTTTTGATGATTTTGGACATTTGGGATTCTCTTATCATTTTTAACTGAATATTTTCTTCCTAATCCTTAGACCTTGCATTGATATTTATGAGTTCACGGTTGCTTCTGATGTTTTATTCAAGCCACTTAAAATTACAGTTTATCAACACTAGGCTGTACATAGAAAAAATATTAATCTCTGTCAGAATAGTACAAATACTAAATAAATACTGCATGAGCACTGCTCAGAATTCAGGGCAAATGCAAAATTAACAGTTTCATATAATAAAGCTACATGAATTTCCATATGCTGGCAATAAAAGGACCATAAGTTTTCTTTATTATCTTTGAAAACATATTTTAGATCATTAGAACCCTATTCCTGTAGGCTAATACATTTTATCTGTCATTTGTAATTATGCAATTTAATGAATTTAGGATTTGGACATAACTAATTATCTGCCTGAATCCACAAATCATCTATATCGTGTGCAAGTGATTTGGGGTATAAAAGTTATAGAGATAAATGTCGGGAAAGAATCCAGCCAGGCCTCAGTTTTGGATACAGTAGAAGTATTGTATTTGGATACAGTAGAAGTCCCTTTGGCTCTGATCCTACAGTGCACTTATATCAGGGGGAAATATCTCAGGCTTTAAAAGAAAATTGTGAAATCTAAATTTTTCCTTATAACCACGACAGGTTTACACAATGAGTAGATGTTTTTATTATGTGTCACAGTCACATAATACTGTCTTAGGCACAGTCTTCTGCATTGCCTACAGGTGATTCTTTTCATGGCAGCTTGATCTTTGAACTTTCAGCACGCATGCATACCAAGTTTCCACATCTTTTTTCCCACGACCAGATGAGCGAGAAGCTTTGCAATAGCGCCCTCAGCTTTTTCACGGAATCACAGAATGATTTTAGTTGGGAGGGACTTTAAAGACCATCTAGGTTTCAGATGTTACCCTTACAAGTAATGAATACTCTGGTTAATGTACTTTGTGTTTGCCAGAACATGTTGTCTCATATCCTCATCCGCCATCGCTGGTGTTTTGCTAAGTCTTCAGCAAGGTGTGCTTAACAACTTCATTGCTAACTTGTACCTCCTGTATACTCTGTTTTGCTGGCAAGCTGAAATGGCCAGTAAGAACCACAAAGATTCTGGTTGGTGTGGAAGCCACGGGTTGCACCTGCACACGTGAATATATTCCAGTCCCCGGGAGGTGCAGACACGATTATGGCAAGTGCTCTGGTCCATGTGGGCTCTGTGGTGTCTTGGCACAGAGCCAGGGCTGCCCCTCTGCTGCACACCTCGGTGCATGCCTCATGTTGTCTCTGCTCTAAGTTTCTTCAGCTCCCAGGAATAAAAATAATTCTGATTAACTGAACTTGTTGATTATTCGACTGTGCAAAGCACACAGCTTATTTATCACAGCTGTATTTTCACAGAATCAGTTAGGTTGGAAAAGACCTGAGATCATCGAGTCCAACCTGTGACCGAAAACCAATCCATCAACTAGACCATGGCACTGAGTGTCACATCCAGTCTTTCCTTAAACACTTTTAGGCTCGGTGACTTCAGCACCTCCCTGGGCACTCCATTCCAATGTCTAAGCACCCTTTCTGTGAAGAAATTCTTCCTACCTAATGTCCAACCTAAATCTCCCCTGGCGCACCTTAATACTATGTCCTCTCGTCCTGTCGCTGGTTGCCTGGGAGAAGAGGCTGAGCCCCAGCTGGCTACACCCTCCTTTCAGGAAATTGTTGTACAGAGTGATAACGTCACTCTTCAAGATCTTAAGCCTCTCCTTAGAAATTCCGAGGCCCTCAGTTACCTTCCCTAGCAGTGCCACCAAGTGACGGACGGGGGCAGGAGGCCGTGTTTCCCCACGGCCGTGTGACGGCTCGGGGCCCGCCTCAGGTTCCAGGCACGGCGCCCTGCTGAGGGCCGCCAGCCCGCCTTCGTCACGGCACAATGAAAAAACGGAGCATTAAAAAGAAAAAATCACAATGTTTATTAAAAGCAAGTCCCGGCAGGGCCCGCCCGCCCTGCCGGGCCCGCCCGCCGACTAACGGTGTCCTGCCCCAACCTCCGCCCCGGGGCGAGGCCGTGCTGCGCGGCCACAGGGACACGGGGCAGGCCGGGGCCGGGCGGTGCCGCCCGGGCATCCCAGGGTGGGCAGGGCGAGGGCTCCCAGCTAAGGGCAGCCCAGAGCCCGCCCTGTGCGCGCCGAGCCCGGAGTCGCTGGTGCGGGAGGACTGTGTGGCTGCGGCAGGCGCGGCCCCGCTGTGACAGCCTCGGCGAGCACCATGCTGCCCACCCGGTAAGCAGCCCCCGCAACCTCCGGCCCGGGTGGGGAATGGGGGCCGGGGGAGGCGATGCCCCCGGCGAGGCCGTGCCCCGACCCTCGTCCCGCGGCCGCACCGCACTCCGGCGTGAGGGGCTCGGGGCGCGGCCAGGGCGGGGCACCCCGAAACTTGAGCAGGGCCACGGGCAGCGCGGCCTCGGACGCGGAGCCTGGGCCGGTCTGGAGCACCGGGCGTGACGGCGCCCTGCGGGATGGGGTAAGGCATTTGCTGGCTGTGCCGTGACACACCGAGCCCAGAGGCTGCAGCAGTCACAGAGGCGTTTCACCATCGCCATTCACGTCATTCCTGGTGCATACCGGACTCCGCTGCCTTAAGAGTTGTTGTGGTGTTTTGTTTTGTTTTGGGTTTTTTTTTTGTTTATTTATTTGTTTTTTGGTGTGTCCGTGTGTGTTCCCTTTTACTCTCTTAAGGCCTCCATATGTATCTGCAGACTGTAAAACCATGTGTGTACACGATGTATATGTGTAAATATACGTGGTTAGGGTCATGGATGATTTCCTAGAGGCACATGGACCCCATCTGGGTTAAGATGCCATAGAGTAGAAGCTGCTGTTGGGTCTAAGTTCGTTGTCTCAGGGCGTCTGAATAGTCAGTGAAGAGAACAATCACTGCCAATGAAACATTCTTCTTTCTTGTTTTTAGATAAGGAAAGGTGTCAGTTGGAATTTCAACTGTTTTGGAACCCTTGTACTGATAGTATCTAGTTCTAAAAATCAAGCTGAAAATAAGGACAGGTGTTTTTGAACTCACCAGCATAATTCCAAAATTAAAACCTAAATATTTTCATGGGATTATTTTTAATGATACTAAGTTCTTCTGCCTATAGGATGTTCATCATGAGGAAGCTTCCTTCTGTTCTGGGTAGGACACTCACTTCTGCCTCCCCAAGGCTTCCAGACATGTCTGAAGGTAAAGGAAATGGCTGTACTCTAGAAGATTTAATGATGTTACCAAGGAGTTTATTTGTTCAGGTGGTGTCCCTTCCTGTATTAATATGGTTTGGATAATGAACGTGCCCTTGTCTGTTAGCTCATGGTATAAGTGCTTAGGAAGCAGCAGAAAATCACTATGTGTTTGAAGGTGAATGGCACAAATATGCATAATCATTGAAATTGCAGATTTAGAGGCTCCTCTGGTTCTTCAGCCTTGGTAGAGCTTGCTTCTTTTCTGGCAGGATAACTGCTGCTCAGCTTGGCTCTTGATAGAAAGTCAATGTAGTACAGACAGGTACAATGAGAGTGGAGAGAATGACCAAGAAATGGGGAATTGAGTGGAAATAATGCCTTACAGAACTTTTAATCTGTCAATCCTGTTAATTTTGCAAACTTGTAGAAATCTTTTAATCAGATCAGCAGCATTGCCTCGTGAAATTGCTCTTGTCAATAGAGCTTTGTGTTGAAAGTTTGTTTCTGTGCTCTAATAGTAATAAACCATAATGCTCCTGTTTCAGAAGCTTTTAAAAAGGTTTTCTTGCATTCTAATCCCTTGTACTGAGAAAAGGGCAGGAAGAAAAAGGCTGGAGCCAGGTACAAATAATTCCTTCATGGAGTTCTGCTTATTTCTGAAATCTTCTTTTTTCCTTTGTTCTCCACACAGAACTCACCAATAGTTACTGGTTATCCAGTAAAAGAGAAAATGAGGGTTATTTGTTGTTAGAGAGCTTATTTTCATTGTTGTTAATAAATGGTAATTTAGGAGATTAAAGGAGAGAAGCAAAGATACAGAATGTTGCATACTTGCAACTTGCCCTTATTGTTTATTTGGATATTTAAAAATGATGCCATCTAAAAGGCCAGTAAAGATAGTGAAACAGTGAGGTCATCCTTGTATTCCAAGGGGTACTAATATTTTGTGGGCTACAATAACTGTAAACATTTGAAATTCTGTTTCAAAATTGTTCACATTCAAAGTGTTGCTGATAAGTAAACAATGTTCCTTCAATTTGGTATCCATGCTTTCACAAAACACCAAATACTTTTTCTTACTAGTTTTTCACATGCTTCCTTTTCACAACTTTGGGTTCCCCTTGTGAATGCCTTCACTTCTTCCATGATTCTCCCAAAGGCTACACAAAGCAGGACTTCTTTGGAATTTTCCTCTGAAAAAAGTCTCTTCCCATTTCCTGAAAATGGTCCAGATACTCTTTCCAAAGTTAACACTGTTTGTCAACAGTACATGGTAGCCCCAAGTTTGAAGAACTGTTTGGGATTACACTGCAAGCAGATACCATGCAGAGTCAGTGGACAGGGAACTGGAAAGCTAACTTGAAAGGAAAGGACAAACTGAGTTGAAAACAAAAAGACACCGACTGTAAATTAGACAAGGATAGATCGCCTGCAGTTACTAAAATTAAGGAACATGTGCCTAAACGGAACTGAAGCAGGTAGAATAATCAAATAACTTCTTATTATATGTAAATTGCATTGTTTCTTTTCATTGTTAATCTAACCTGTGTTTTGTACTCCACAGGACAGTCACCCATTCATGTGAATAATGGTGTGTTGTGGTAATTTGTACATATTAAAATATTTGCTATAACACTTAACTTACTCAGCTACTGTTTTTCCTTACTTTAGCATTGATGAAAAATGAAGTGCCATTATTCTTCTCTGTTGACTTGCTTAAAGCCTCTTTGTCCTTTGGTGAATGGCCCTGGTCTTAGTTGTGGCAGTGTTGTTGCACTAAATCTCTGTCAGCACTCTGTCTGCAGTGGTGGATAATATGTTTCTAAGAGGCTTGTGGGATACAAAATCTCTCATGTCAGCAGCTCCTGCAGTACTTGGCTTCATTTTAGACATTTGAATCTGCGTCCTTCACCTAAGTCCAGACCAAGCTCTGTACCAAAGCTGGTGGCCTACCTGAACCTGGTTGCAGCTGGGGAGGCACCAGCATGAGTGGCATGGATCTCACTGGTAGAGATGAATGCAGTGACCTTCTCCAGCTGCCCTCCTCATGTCCTTTTCCACAGCACAGTGCAAATAAACTCAGAGCCTGCTGCTCTGGCATTGGTGATCTGCTGATCACAGTTTAGGAGATACTGTGAAATATGCAACATGATTGTGATGGAGAAGTCCCATTTGCTATCTGTTTTGCACGCTTAAGACATTTGCCAAATAAGAAAAGCAATAGCTCATAGATTTTTGTGCCTAATTGTCTTACCTAAATTTCTGTTGTTACTTACTTAAATTTCGAATATCTAGAAGAGCAATGTAGTCTTCCCAGGAGAAAAAAAAAGGAAAAAGTTGAAAACTGTGTACTTACGAGCTGTAAAATGGACTAGATTTGGCTTGACAACATTTTAGAAACACTTTACACTCTGTCCCTTTTATTGTTAAGATAAAAATTTTCATGTGTTTTCAGTCTGGAAAATATTTATTTTTATACCTAAAATTGAAATCACATGTATTAAATGGGACTAACAGCTTATATACATTTTTGCAGGTTTGGACCCTGAGAATTTTTTTCAGAGCTTTTGATCTCTTTAGAGTTGAAAAGGAAGATGAATTTAGTTTAAACAAAGAGAAAGTGCTGTTTATTCCCTGTCCATCCCAGCACAGTCTGCACACTATTGAAAAATTTAGGTTTTGTGTTCAAGAAGCTGTAACAGTGTTTTGCTAACACTGTATTGATCAAATGCATGCTATGGCAGCTTCACAGGTGGAGTTTGAGTAACAAGAAAGTAATACCTATTCTGTAAGCAAACCTACTGCTGCTTAAGGAAAAAGGAATCAGACCTTCCCTGTTTCCAAAAGAAATCAACTCTCAAGATTTTCAATCAGGTTCTTTCCTTGAATTTTTTTTTTTGTTCTTAGAATTAGTAGTAGAATTTCAAAATTCTACTAATTCTTCTAATTTCAAAACATGTTTTTAGCCTAATTTTGGAAAGAAATGAGGCCTAAGCAATCTATTTTTTGTCTTTGTCTGCCTATCTTCTTGTTCTCCTCTTTTTCCAGAACCCTTTGTTGAAGTCACCCAAAATAGATGAGCCACCAGTCTCAAAGAGAACCATATTTCCACAAATGTTGCGAAAATTTGCTTCCAAATCAGAGGTTTGTTAGGGTGCCAGAGCTGGTGTTTGCTGGCTGTTGGTGAGTCACTGGATCCATGTGCTGGCTGGCAGTCATTCCCTTGCCTGCCTCTGGCTCAGGCTGGTGCTTCTCTAGCAGAGAGGCAGAGCAGAAACAGGCTGGGAGTGTAGGGACAGGGGCTGAGGGTGCTGCAGGGGAAGGAACAGGGAAGGGGAGGTTTGAGTATAGCAGTAGTGGTGGTGTGGAAGGACTTGGGCAGAAGCTGAAGTAACTGAGGAGGAGGGGAGCAGAGGTGAGTGGATCTGACTGAGAGGGTGGAATGTGATTTAAATTCTAGGAAATCAGCTAGGCTTGCTCCAGGGTTTATAGGACAGCTTGCTGATCACTGTGAATACTCTGACTGGGCATTTAGCTTGAAAAATGCCAAGCCTGATAAAGGATCAGCTTGTGACTCAGCAGCACCCACTTTCAATTTTTCACCATGAAATTCTGGATATATTTTCAGTTGCTCTTTCTTGATGTGTCCCTAATATTTGAACCTCCTCGTATAAAAGAAATCTTTGTAAATAGGTGAGGAATTCCTTGTAAACAATTCTCAGCTTCTGTTCTGAGCTTGGGAATTGTTGCTGCTTGTTTTTAGGTGTTTCCAAATAGCCAACATTCTCCTGTCTAAGAGCCATGGAATAGTTTGGTAGATTTGATAGGACCTTAGCACACTTAATAATCTCATCTGAGAAGGAGTAGAAAAGATGCTTATGCAGATTATTCTTGAAATTTAGGAAAAACTTACGCAGAACTAGTATTATCTCTGAAAGTGCAAACAGGCTAGAATAAATCTTATAGGCCTCTCTTCAGTGTCTTAAAACTGTGTTCTTTCAGACTGCTAAAAATTTGGGCTATGAAACCCTGCTGGCAAAAACCAGTCTGCTGATATTGCCTGCCTTCGTGGGTAGGATTATTTAATTGGTATTCTTCTCATTCCCTATTTCCCAGCTGCACTGTTGCCTTTTAAGTTCTTTTATGGCTTTCTGATTTGTGTTATCTCCACAGTTTGTGTTTAGGCTGTAATATCTTCACATCAAAATTCCCCTGAATTGTTTTTCAGATGTTAATTAGCACTGGAGCTGACTGATTGCGCTAACAAACACTCTTTGTTGACTGTATGCAATAAGCTATGGCATCATGTTACTCTACCCATTACTGTGATATGCCTACTAACAGCAGCAGTGAATTTGGCCAAACTTTCATTTCTGAGCTGCTATTTGCATGAATTTGCTTAATTTTCCTGTTTTGGGTTGAGGAGTGTGCCTTTTAACACCAGGCGACCTCACGTTTATCACTTGCAGAACTAAGCTTGATTTGCTTTGATTTTTTTTTTCCAGTGCGGAGCAAATTGAGGGATATAGTGGGAGCATCTACCAACTGGAGGTACAGTGTGCATTATATGTACTTTACTTCATTTGTGAAACCAAGGTGGAACTCAGGGTTGTGGTAGTGGAAGTTACCAATAGTTAGCTTGCTGTCAGGGGAAGAAAGAGATTTCACTAAAAGATAATTGAAACAAGGTTGGTACTTTGTGGATCAGAAACCTCTAAGATTTCTCTGTCAGAAACAAAATACCTGATCTTGGCACCTACAAGATTGTCCCAATAGCTTTAAATCCAATGGGAGTCACAAGCTGTAGAGTCTGTCTGTCAATGCTGTGCTGCTGTTACCTCTTGAGTTCTCTCTAGGTGGGTTGCCCATATGGTGGATTTATCCTGCACTGGATTTAGAGGCAGCTGAGCTAGTTCACTGTGTAGCAGGCTGCATTCCGAATGGCACACATGTCTCTTTGGAAAATTGTCAGCTTGGGATCAGGGTCTCCTTAATCAGGAGCATCTTGAGCATTTCCTTTGTTTGCTCTAACTTAATTTTTGATTAATTACATATACTTTAAATAATTGCTGGTTTGGCTTTATTCAAGTTACTTTACTTTCCTCCCGCTCCATTACATTGAATAAGCCAGAGTTGACTGTAACCCTCTACTGTTACAGTCTGGAAAAGTCAATATAGCAATCTGGAGGAATTACTCATTGCAGTTTGGTTGGTGTCATGTTTTTTGTTAATTTTGGCTGTGTTTGGTGAGCTCTTTTTTCCCCTCTTTGTGCAGTGATAGGGAAATGAAGAGAGGCTTGCCTGGGTGGAGTGTCAGGTGCGTCCAGGCCTTCTGTCTCAGTTTATCTAAACACAACTGAAGGCATTCTAACAAAAATGCCTGAATCTGGGAAGCTGATTTTTGCTTAGTAAGAGTAGTATCTCTGCATGAGGGGGCTTGAACTTTTCATCAAGTCAGCTAGAAAGGGCTCTAGCAATTGTTTTATGAAAAAGCCTTTCCCACATCCCAGAATGGCTGAGGAGGAATACCTTATGGAAATACCATTTGAAAACTGAGATTTTAGAGGGCTCTGGTCAAGTCTGATCTTCCATCTATTTTTTTTTTCCCCACTGCTCCCATCCTGGAGGGAGAGCAGACTGAGGCCAGGATCACCACAGCAGTGTTTTTCTTAGATAGGTACTTCTCTCGTGCTGTACAAAATACACCAGAAATGGTTTTCAGAGTACAGAATCCTACTGTGAAGTAAAGCCAGGGAGACCACAGATGGGAGTGTGACAGATTTAATACAGAGAGGTTTGATGGACATGGATTGTGTAGCCATTTGAGAGCCCACTTTAAAAACAGAATGACAAAGAGTTGATATATGTGGAGACTTAACATGATACATGGAGACTGAGGATTTAACTGAGTTAGGCTGCAGAATGACTAAAGAGGACAAATTTGAAGAACAGATAGGGGTCCTGAAAAGGGAGCTAGGGAAGGACTGATGTACACATACCTGGAATGCTGGGAGAGAGGAGGGATGCATGTTGGAGGAATGTCTTCAGCCATTAATTTTGCTAAAAGTAGACTTCAGTTTGTGATTTCTCGTGTAAAGGCCAGTGGCATTTTCTATTCATTATTAAAAAGAAATATCTTGCTTATGTGTATATTCTGATTTTGTACTAAAATTTTATTTAAAACTATTAGTCTAGAGGAGTTGTGGCCATTTCAGAAATATATAAACATTTCTCAGAATGTTTAGGGCAGGTGCTAGTTAATATTTAGATGAATTATTGTTGCTGTGTGACTAGTACTGCACTGAGTAACAGTATTTGTCTGTTGAAAAATGCTACTGCGTTGAGCCTAATACCTCTGCACATTGAAGAGCGCATTCTGAAGCAGAAATCGAGAAGAATTCTGCTGCTGACCTCAGAGGAGTCAGGATGGAATTGGTGAAAACAGAATATAGTTCAATATAGTTATTGTTAGGTTTCTTTATGTTAGTAGACAAATTTATCTTTTATTTTCTGATTAGTTTCATTTAAGCTTTTCACTGAAAGACCTTGGGAAAAACTTTTTTAAAAAGCATGAAGATGCATCATCTTAGACATTGCATCTTTCTTTAGTATATTCCATTTCTATGTAGTGGCATAACTTCAAACATTAACCCTCTGGAGGAGGTTGTTATCTCTCTGTTTCCTCTGAAGTCCATGGTAATCATGTTGCCCAGATGAGGTAAACCATATCTCATGTTTAAAACAAACAAACAAATGAAACTAACTGAAGTTTTCTGCTTGACTTTCACTCTCTTTGATAATGAACTATTTGTATTTCCCCAAAATTTATTAAACAGAAAAGAGGAAATATAAATATGTTGAAGCTTGACTTTCTGAGATAATACTCAAGCCAAGTAAGCCTTCGTCTTAAGTGGCTAATACCCAGAATTCATCCAAAGTCAAAACTTAAGACAAAATTTCTTTTTGGTGAAAAGGTTTTCTGTTGTTTTCTTTTGTTCTTTCTTTCATTCTTTCTTTTGTTCTTTCTCCCTCCCTCCCTTCCTTCCTTTCCTTCCATTCCTTCTTGGTTTTGTTAAATACGTCAGTGAAATCTCAGCAATGCAGCACGCACAGCTTGAAGGAATGGCACACATCCAGAAATATAACATTAATTTTGGTTATGTAGTGTTTTATGCATTCTCTTGCTCTATGAAATGGATCCATATTTTTGCTTATACCTTGGCTTCATACCAGAACTGTTGCATGTTTAACCCTTAGGTTTTTAATAGATGGGTATTGATTCTAGGGATGTTATGAAATACCTGCTTTATTCAGTCAGGTTGCACTTTTAAGGGGAGGGAACTTTGGAAAAGGTAAGAGAGTGTGTTGGGCAAGACTGTTACATCTTGTAGGTAAATACCTGTGGAAGGAACTTGGTAGATTGGAAAGAAATAACAGTAAATTGCACCCTTCTCCATTGTGAGAGTTGCAGCCCCTCTGACTTGATGGTGCTGGAAAAGCAGCTCTGAAGGAGTAGTTCTCCCTTTTCTGTGTTGTTTCTTTCTGTAACTTTCCTGTATAATTTTAAGATGTCTGGGTTGGAAGAGAGAAAGAGAAGTAGGTTAGTTTTCTTTGTCTTTTAGCTTGCTGTTAGAATTGATGCTGCAAAGGGTGAACTCACCTGTGGATGATGGCAAGTCAGCAGATTAGTTCTCTTGTTGTCAGTTCTAGCCAACACTGTGCATCTATTTTACTTCTTGGGAGGGATTGTAAATTGATGGTCAGTCCTTTAAAATCGGCAGCATGGGAAGATTTGTGTTACTGTAGCTATGGAAGACATGAATATGCATAAAACCCCATAGGTTAAATTATGTCTGATTTGTTCTTTTTAAGGGGAACCATTTTGGTAGCATTTGGAATTAGATGCATTTTGTTCATCTCATTAGTGTGAAGCATGTGCTTGCCACTTGTACATGACCTATTTGAAAGATTTCTGCAGTAGTCTTGCTTAGCATCTCTCATTTTGTGCATTTCACTTTGTTTTCAAGGCACGCTCACTATGTCTTGCTATTTCTACTACTGTTTGGTTTTAACTTTGATAATGATCAATGTGACATCTTTTAGTTAGGGTTGCAGTTCTCTTGTACTTCAGAATAAAGGTTTTTTTCTTACCAGGAATCACGTGCAAGCAATGCAAGAAAGAAAAGCTCTTCGTACTTTACTGGCAAAACGGCAGGAAGATCTCCCTCCTAGGAGAATGAAAGATAGCTACTTGGAAGTTATTCTACCTCTAGGAAGTCAGCCTGAAATAAGAGAAAAGTATCTGAATGTACACAACAGCGTAAGGTAACAAAGCAACCATGTTACCCCTACTGGAAACTGTTAACTTCTGTTTGCCATGTATGTAGGTATTTAATTGTCAAACCCCTGTATTGCAGGTTTGGAAGGATACTTGAAGATCTTGACAGTTTAGGAGGTAGGTACCTATGCCCTTGTAAAGACAGCCCAAAGTGAGTTTGAGTACTGCTGAGCACTGGTTGATTTGACACAGCATGGCCTTGGAGGGAAACCCATAGTTGTGCTATCTCAGAAGGGAAGGAAAAAAAGAAAACACTGGTCCCAAAAGAGAAGGAAGGGTGATAAAGAACAGATGAAAGCAAAATTGTTTGGCTTCCTGACTCTGTCAGGTTTTTAAAGGACCAGCTACAAAAATAATTTACTGAAAAGTGATCCTAGATTATGGATTTGCATTGAGTGTGAACTCAGAGAAAATTTGCAGAGTGCATATTGAAAATGAAAACTTAGGATTTTTTTTTATCTGAAGAAAACCCTCAAGAAAAACTGCAACAAACACCAATAGATAATGAGATGGAAATATTTTAATCTTCCCTTTGGGGAGAAGAGAGTATAATGTGGAAAGAATGTAATGTATCCATTGAGAACAATTTAAAAACAATTGGCGTATATTCTTGGGCTCTGCAAATTGTTGTTAAGGGTAAAACCCACTCAGTTGCTTAATGAGTTAGCGTTCTTAATTTTTTTCTCCTTTTTATTTATTTGCGGTCTTGAAAAGTTTGCAGTCTTTTACTTTTGTATTATAAGTGTGAGGTTCTTAATAGAACTGGAACATACTTTTTATTAAAACATCATCAGGTGACTTCCTCCTTCATCCGAGTTCCATAACTGGTTGGGACCTTTTGATGGAGGTTTTTGCCAAAGAATTAAGTGCTTGTTAAGGGAAAGTTATGAATAGAACAGCATTTTTCTGTTCCTTCTGAGAGTCCAGATGGACAAAATTGAAGAAGGCAGAGAAGGAAATGAATGCATGTCTATTGAGGATAGACAAAATAGCTGCATGACTTATATTTCCTCCTGGGGGGTGGAAGATACTGGTTTCAGTATCTGTCCTGAACTAGAAAAGGAGACTTCAAACTGTTGGCTACCCTGCATTGTTTGATGACATGAGCCTGTTTTTCATTCTGTGCCTTGTTTATTTTCCCCAGAAATCTGTGAAGATGAATTTTTTTCCTGTGACTGCACAGAATGTCTTTGCCTTGTTTGCAGTCTTACTGGGCTCCAGTCAGTTCCACTGGGGATGTATTGTTTTGGGTTAATCAAGATTCTGTCCCAGTGAAACAATATTCAGGGTGGTCATACTGATATAATAAGTTGATAGGCTTAACAGGTTTTAGAACTGTGACTTCAGTAAACATAGGGGGGAAAAAAAAAATTTAGATTACTTGGAAGGATAGAGATCTTCCAGATCACAGAGTATTCTGGTTTGGAAGGGCCCCACAAGGATTGTGAAGTCCAGCTCTGAAGTGAACGGCCCATACAGGGATTCCTCTCTCTTATCTCATGAAGTACAAGACAGATACTTTTGATAAAGAAGATCTGTGTTGAGTGAAAATTACATGAACACTAGAAAAAATCATATCTTTGCAGCCTTGAATTACTCCAAGGAGTCTGTTTACTTGGATGTGCTCTTATGAACAAACCTAATTAGTTTAAATAGTGGTTTGGCTTGTAGTAATTGCAGTGTGATAAATACCTCTGACTATGGTTTCATGCCTGTAAGGCACAGTTTATTTAATCTCTACCTCTCTAAAGGAATCAGTATTTAAAAAGTTATCAGATAGCATGTGTCCTTGGACAGCCTTCATGAAATCAAAATAGAAGATAGGAAGAGTCTGAAACAGGGAGCTGCTGAGGTAGAGCAAAGAGATTATGTGGGATTGGAAGTCAAGTGATGAGCTGGTTTAAAATGCTTAGTTAAATTTATCTTTGTAGTGAGTAAATATGCATAAAACTGAGACAGCTGCTGCTGTTTTCTTTGTAGCAATCTCATGTGTTACATATATGAAGACGTGGAAGCTGTGCTCTCCTGTAGTAGGATACTTTAGTTTGTGTTTTCCAGGTACCTCTTATGCATTGCAAAGATGACTTTGATCTGCTCCACTTATGTTTTTGTTAAAGAGCTGGCTCCATTTTTGGTCTCTCTACAGTTCTTATTTGCTACACTCACACCAAGCAGGAAATGCAGCAAAGGTCTCCTTTATCCATAGTTACAGCTCTGGTGGATAAAATCAGTAAGTGGCAATTCAGTAAATAAAATAGTGTAATCTGCTTGTCTTGCTCTTTCATCAGCTACTGTCTTCCCATGGTTGTTATTGAGGATATCTTTTTCACTCCTGTTTACTTCACCTCGTTTTAGCTTTGAAGTTTTCTGGCTTTTGTTGACAAGAGGTGGGAAGAGGGTTTTGTAGATGCTTTTCAGCATTTCATATGTCATTTCCCTTCAAAATACAACCTTCATGGTTCCTGCACTTTTGTGTTTAGTTTTATTTCAGCATGCAGGTTCTTATCTTCATTATTGAACAATGTCTGTTCTGGTGGAGTTGGACCTTGCTTGTGTTGCCTGTTCTGCTGAACACTCCCTTGGGTCTGCTGTCCACCTCTGTGCCTGCTTCCTACTCCTGTTCTGGCTTCAGAAGTCTGCAGAGGCAGAAACTACAGACAAGCAGTGTGGTGCCTTGCAACAGCTGTCTTTTCTGGGTTGTGTTTGTGTGTGTTTCCACTTTCAGATTACATAAAGGTCCTAGAGAATCTGACCTGTCTAGTATTAGTTGTGAGTGATCTGTCTCCAGTAATCCCAAATGTTTGTCTTGTAGATTTGTGCCAGAAGATTATACATCCAGACTGTGACATCAAATTCACAGGCAATGTTTCTTGGGTTGGGAAGACCTCCATGGAAGTGAAGATGCACATGCTGCAGGTTAGTTCCTGTGACTTCTCTCCATCTTGTGACAGGCATGAGGTGCTTCAGGGGGAATTTACAAGAGCATATAGTGACAGGACAAAAGAGAATGGCTTCAAACTGAGAGTAGGGTTAGATGAGATAGAGGGAAGAAGTTATTTACTGTGAGGACAGTGAAGTACTGGAACAGGTTGCCCAGAGAAGCAGAGATGCCCCATCCCTGGAATGTTCAAGCCTGAGCTGGATGGGACTTTGAGCCACCTGATCTTGGAAGGTGTCCCTGCCTATGGCAGGGAGGTTGGAACTGGATGCCTTTAAGGTTCCTTCTAACCCAAATCATTCTGTGATTCTGTGATAATGCAGATAAACAGTTACATTTTTTTAATTCAATTGTTCTCTGTAAGTAAAGTCTCTGATGTAGAAGTTAATGTTACACGTTTTTGGTCTGAACTCCTTATAGTGCTGGCAGTAGTGGTAATCTGGTATTTAAAAAAAAAAAAGAGCTATGGCATTTCTCAGAGTAAAGGTTAAGTGGGTCCCTTTACAATGCCTATGTTGATTTCCTCCCCTTTTAACAAGCATTCCCTGGTAAACGTTTACATTGCAGAATTCCTGAAACTAAAGTTTTAATTATTTCCTTATCTCTGACCTATTGTGAGAGATGTTGGAAGAAATGACAGAATGTGAAAGTAAGCAGAATTAACAGTATTACCAAATAGTTTATGTCAACTAAATAGCTTGCTAAGCGCATTTCCAATTTTAGAGTTCAGTAATATATTTTTTTCCTGTCTCTTTTAGCTACATGATGGTGATTACAGCCCTGTGTTAGATGCAACCTTTGTCATGGTGGCCCGGGACCCAGAGAATAAACGGTAATTTGTAGGACAGGAAAAGTTTCCTGACTTCTGCTGTGCTGAAAATGGCAAACATGGCAGCTTGCTCTTATGTGTAGAAGCCATATAATATAGGTGGTAAATAAACTACATAGTTGATGCTTTTTGCTGGCAAGTGTTAACCTCCTGTGACAAGCTTGAGATTATTGATTTTAGTAGTCATTATACCAGGAATTGCTTGTAGTCTTGGGATCTGACCCTTTCTTTAAACAGATTTTTCTGTGTTTGAGTGACTGGTCTGAATAAACACAGAAGTGAATGAGTCTGCCAGAAACCCACCTGCATTCTAT
>WEKY01024937.1:30151-42867 GCA_013390045.1 Picathartes gymnocephalus | reverse complement strand
TGTCCAGAAGGACACTGTGAGAAATGCTTTGCCAAAGTCCAAAAAGATTACATCATCTGGCTTTCCTAGATCAGCTTAGGTGGGGTACCCTGTCTTAGAAGGAAATCAGGACTTTCCCTTCATGAATCCGTGCTTGCTGTGACCAATGACTATGTTGTCCTCCAGGTGGTGTTTATCAATACCTCCCAGAATAATCTTTTTCATGATTGCACCAGGCTCTGAAAGTGAGTTATCTTAGAGGCACAACAAATTAGTTATCTACCATTATTAATTAGATTAAATGTATATGGGAAACACTGTCCTGAAGATGTATATTTCAGATTTCCATTCTATAATGTCAGTTGATTGTAGTGTTTAAAAATCATTAAATTAAGACTTGCCATATGGGATATAAGACTTGATTCCCTGTTGTATTTTACAGGTACTCTATTAGCTGTACAATTAGTGGTCGTTTGTATGGAAGGGGCAGTGGACCTTCTCTAGCTGCTGCAAAACAAGCTGCTGCAAAAGAAGCATATGAGAAGGTAAATAAGAAAAGCTCTCTGGCAGTATGTCCTATATTTAGCCTTATCACAGAAGTTTAAATCTTTGAACCAATCTCCTCATTGTATTTAAAAGCATATTCTATTAAAGAGGGAAACAATCCATATTTAAGTATGTTGGTTGAGCTACTGTTAGTAGAATTTACATTGTATTTCTATATTCAATTCTGGGTTTAAAAAAACCCAAAAACCTGACAGCTGATACCTCTTAGTGTTTCAGAATAGGTCTGATATGTTGTCATTCAAGGATGCACACATATTAAAGATTTCTAAATTCTGACTCATATATTGGTTATTTTCTGTGTGAAGTGTTGAGCTGGCAGGCTATGAACATCCTTCTTTTATTGACTTCTGTTGGATCAAAAGTCTGTCGTGGAATGTGGGAGGCAAAAGCAGGAGTCAGAATCAACAGGACTTGCCTTCTGTAGTGTTCCAAGGCAGAGTCCAGTGAAACAATTGCTGACACCATCCTCTGGAGAGCAGAGCTGTTGTCTTCATGTTGGCAACTGTTATTTCCACATGTGCAAAAAATTATCAGAATTCCAATAGTGATCCAAACCCACTTCTGAAATGCACAGAGCATATGGACTAACTTATATGGAGTGTAGTTTAAAGGAAAGAATGGCAGCATGGGGGAGGGAAGAAGTCTTTTTTACTTTTAAGTACTTTTAAAATTATTTGGCTGTGAATTTTTCAATGCTTTTAAAATTGTTTTTAAGCCAACCATGTAATTAATTAATGTCCTATTACAGCTCTAGGAGCCTTTCTTAATATTTTCCTTTGTTGCAAACCCAGGGATCTTTTAATATTCATCAAAGTCTGAAGTTTGCTACCTCAAACAGAACTTGTGTACCAGTTAGTCTAAATTTGGGGTGGGTTGTTTTGGTTTGAATTTTTATTAATTATCAGTGATATCTGTGTAACAAACAAAATGTAACTGGCAAAAAGTAGTAAAGGTGCAGTACTCCTGTATTTTAAAAAAAGGGGTTTATTTGTTGGCTCTCATTCCAACATAAACCCTATGTTTTTGTTTCCATGATACTGTGATGGAAAACCATGAAAGATTAAAAAAAAGTTTGTCTACTTTTTGTGAGGTGGTAGTCTATATCCATTCTAGGTGTTGCTTTTAATGTTACTTCTATGCTTTTATGACATGGGTAGGGGAGGAAGGGGAAGAACCTCTACTAAGTATTTGGGATAAGTTTTTTTAATTCAACCCCAATTTAGTTACACAAGTTTTGCAGTGTTTTCATGCTGAAGACATTGAATGTCAATTTGTACTGACTCAGGTTTTCAGTTCTGCTGATTACATATATCAAAGCCTATGTATATCTCATTTTCCACACAACAATTGCATATGCAGCAAGCAAGAAAGATATTTGCTTTTCATAACTCTTATCCTGGTTTTGAATAGAATCCAGACTCTGCTTTTGTAAATGTGTCTGTATAGTACACTCACTGTGACAGGGCCCTGTGTTTTTTTCCTTTCTCTGGGTGGAAATTGGGCAGATGCTTTTCTTCTGCAGGGCTTTGAATATTTAGTGCAGTTAACAACTTGCTCTTAGGATCCTGTAATCTTCCCTCTCCCCTCTTTGGATGGCACCTTTTGCACTAGGGATTTGTTTGTGATTTTGTTAAACATTCTTGGCTTTTCTTTTCTTTCCAGATGGAAACCGAAAGATCTAATGGTAACGCTTCAATTAGCCAATATAGCAATTCCTCTCAAGTGCCAACTGAGTCTGACTCAGAGTAAGTTGGGTTCACTGCTAATGTGATAACAATGTATTTACTAATCTTAGAAAGTAATGTGCTCTAATTCTAAATAAAATATCATTTTATTGTTTGATTGCCGTATATAGCCATCTAATTTTAACTTCTGTGCCTTAAACTTTGGAGCAAAGTTCTGCTTGTGCAATTTGATATGAGTCTGTATGGAATAGCTTATAATAAGTTTAGAGCTTTCTGATTTATTAATGTTTTGCCATAGGTAGTTCTTCCAGAAGCATTTTTACTGTGATGTAAATGGATTAACCTACCTCATTCAATAGCATTATTTCATGCCATTTTAATGCTCATTTTCCTATTGTGACACTCTTGGGAACTCAGTATAAGTCAATTTCAGTACTTTCCTGTGCTCCATATTCTGCTTTCTTCTCTCCCTTTTCTCTTTATTTTTTCCCTTTTTTCATTCTACATGAATCTTCATTTCCACCAAAGGGAAAAATTTGCTTAGCAAAAGAAACTGAACATACATTAACTTGGATATGTATTTTGACAATCAGCAGTTTGACTGTAGTGCCACTACCACTTTTACATTCTTCTATCTTCTAGATATCATAGACTTATTTAATAATAGAAATAAAGGAAAATATTACAAAGTGTTGGTATTTTAGTAGCTTTCAAGCAGTACATTTTGTCATTTAAATCAGTCATGATTATTAATGCCTTTTCAGGTTTTACTTTAAAAACTGTGTATTTTTTGGTACTACTTCTTTTCTTGTGACAATCATTTTATTTTTTGTTACTTTCACCTAAAAATAGCCCACTATTTTTCAATAAAAACAGCATTTGCTTTGATGACTCAGCTGCAAAATTGGTAGAAAAAACGAAAGACATGGCAATATGTGAAAATCCTCCACCTCAGGTATAGTATGGAAATGGTCTTCCTCATAATTACATTTTAGACCCTGAATAGGGCATGCTTCTTATCAGAGTGTAACATCAGTTTGTTCTTTTATCCACTAATCATTAGAAAACATATGCATTTTTCCTAAGAATATTCAGTACTGTTAACCATTAGTCATTTCCTTGTGTACTGTGGATCAAATTTATGTAGTGTTTAACAAATGGCAATACTCCCAAGAGAAGGGTCAAACTAAGCTCATTTTTTGCAATGATAATGTTATGCATAGCATATGTGAAAAACACATATGAGCGGAGATATAGCTTCATTCTTATTACATTGTTTACATAATGTATGACCACATTTATAGGCAATTCCTAGATACATTATCAGACATGTTTTAAACCAACTACAGTGAAAATATTCAGGATACCTCAGGCTTTTTTTCTGTTTTCCATGTAGAGAAACGCACAAAGTTCTGTCCTGAAGCTCAAAAGGTATGTGTTTATTTCTAGATTGCTATCTCCTGTAAACTATATTACAAATCACTTTATTCTTTCTGTCTCTGGAAAGAAATGCTGCTATTGGGAGGTACATTTCTTTTCTCATCATGTGTTAGAAAAATGGCTCATTATAAATTTTGCTTTTATCCTTTTTAAAGGAAGTTGGCAGCTAATTTTGCTAATGTAAGAAACAAGGAAGAGGAAAGAAGTGTGTCAGATTCAAGTGGAAGTTTGCCAGATGTAGACACAAATACTGGAGAAGAGAATGCAAGTCCACATACTGTTGATAAAATGTAAGAAGGATTTTTTAAAAATTATTATTTGTAAGGCAACTGCAGTATGTATGAATCTAGATTTGTTTCTTTATTTACAGTAGAAGGAGGGGAAATACTGCTGTAAAAAGAAAATTGATACTAGTTTTTTTCCTGGAAATTTAAAATCTAGCTTAGAAATTGGCAAGCAATGGTATTTAAAGCTCACAACCAAACATCATTCATGTGAAGATGTGAGGGTAATTACCTGAGAGGCTTGCAAGGGTCAGTTTCCCTTGTTGTTTTAATCTCCAAGACTGTGATTTAGACCTGTAGATTTGTCAAGTTATCACTGTAGAATGATACTGCAGTAAATGTATTCTATCTGTCAAAATTATTTTTATATCCTTAAATTGAAAATTAAGTGCAACTGTGGGTTTCTTCTTTTTTTCCTTTTTTAAAATTTTGTTTTGTTTTGTTTTTGTTTTAAAGATTTCTTGATCATTTTAAAGAAATAGAGCTTATTGGTGAAGGTGGTTTTGGGAATGTTTTCAAGGCAACATCGAAGTATGATAAGAGGACCTATGCAATCAAACGAGTTGAATTCACAGAGTACGTACTGTATATTTAGTTCTGCCTTTTCGAACAACCTTAATCAAAATTTTAGTACTTTGTTTTCTCTCTTCAACAATACTAGATGCATTTAGGTGATTTTCATTATTAATTGTCTATCATTTCTAGTAAACTGTTTTCTTTATTTCCAAGTGAAGATGAAAATGGTGCTGAAACTTTGTTAATTTTTGCATGTAATGGGTTAATTTCTGCTGGAGCTGTAAAAATGTAGGTGTGTTAAGTTCTTTTTTCCCCAAACACAGTAGTGCTCTGGTTGCTAATATTGCAAAATGTGTTTGAAGAAAACTTTATGATTATTAAAACATTGAAAGCAGCCCTGTTACTTTTGACAGGCTACATGGAAAATTTCCATATTAGTAATGCATAGTAACTATAATTAGGGAAAACAGAAATAAATTTAAGTAATAAATTTTGTCGTTTGTAATTGGAAAATGCTTTATACATGACCCATGTAATCATTACTCATGCTGTGTTACTTGTTGTTTATAAATCTCAACAGAGCATGATGATATTTTTTTTTTTAAGTAATTTTCTGTAACCATTACCTAGTGGAGTATTTTATCAGCAGTTGAAGAAATTAATTTCTTTTAGGTAATCTATTGAAAATGTTTTAATTTGTTGGAGATGCTTGTGCCTTAAATTGCGTAATGTGTACATTTCCGTTTGGATTCTTGTGTTCTTTGCAAATACATGTTATTTTCATTGGTATTGCAATCCTGAGAACTATACTGAAAACCTTCTGCTGATTCTTCAAGCAATGACTGCTGCTCTGCTGATGGGTTTGCAGCTATCTACTTTTTCAGCTTTTTTTGAGTGGGGCTTTAATTCCTAATGTGGTCAAAACATTTTTTGCACTTTGAATAACTGAGGAGATGAAAGAAAACCCACCAAATCTATAACTTCAGTTTTGAACTTTGAACTTATATGAAGGAGAATATTATACTCTGTTTCTAAATGAATGTAAAACTATCTGTATCTTGCCACTTGATAGCATATCTTTTTATTTAACTTTGTATTACGTTGTAATAGGGAAATGCTTTTTTTTTTCATTCTTTCCCCTCTCCTGATAGGAAAGTAGAGCGTGAAGCAGAAGGACTTGCAAAACTTACACATGAGAACATTGTGCGGTATCATTTCAGCTGGACAGGGTATGACCATATAAACTACCCAGACTCAAGGTAACTACAGAATAGTAGTTTGCATTCACAAGCTTGTTTACCATAGTGAACTTTATGCTGTATAAAGAAAGACTGATAATTGGTTATCAATTATTATACAAATATAAATGCACACATGTGCAAACATACTGCTAGGAGAGAAGGCACATTACTTTCCAGCAGCAGGTTGGATGTCATTGAGTATATTTATATCTTCTTTTCCTTGATTAATAAGATCCATTATATAATTTCATATTTCTCCTCTCTCTTAATATATTAACTTAGTGAATTTATATAGCAGAGTAAGAATGCAGAACTCAAAATTGGGGCAAGAATTAACAACAGAAACTAAAAAGTTGTCTGACAGTTGTCTGTCAAATTCCTGATCAGAAGCTTCCTTTTTATAGTAAGTACTGGTCACCCAGTAGCTATCATAAATTTAATTATTTCCCTAAGTTAGTATTTTAACCATGATGCCTGAAACAGTTTTGACTGCTTAGAACAGAAATACAAAATGAAATGCTCTTGAATTTAGAAGTAGCCTTTCAACACAAAGACTTCTGGAAAAACAGTGGTGAGAGTTTTATTTGTACGTTAGACTACCAACTTTTCCAAGCTTTTGTGGTAAACTTTTTTCACTAGCTGTAAATTCATACTCTTCAGAAAGGCTGCCATACTTCCTTAGAGCCATAAAATATTAACGGATTCGAAATTATGGTTGACATGATACCTCTCCATTAGTGTGCTCATTAAATGAGGAGTAAAATGGGGCGAAAAAGTCTGTCAAAACTGAGCTATTAATATGTTGGAGCCTCAATATCATATATGTATTTTACATTAAACAGTTAATGGGTTAAAGACAGAAAAAAAAGTCCTCAAAGCTGAGGTCCCAGACTGGAATTCATGCCCTGACCTCAAGGCTACAGAGAGTCCTGAGCCATTTAATGCTTGTTCTTTCAGTACCTCGAGCAGCTTTACTCCAGGGCACTCATCACACAGTGTATATAGGAAAAAACCGTGCATGCTTCTCTTCGTATTTTCCTTCCCCTCACCATCTCCAGCCTCAGCCTATCCTGCAGGCTTCTCTGGGAAGTGTGAGGCTGCCAGATGGGTGAATATATTTCATCTAGATTTCCAGCTCTCAGAAGGGTTTCTGTGACTAGCAGACCAATGTCAAAGATGGTCACTGCACTACCTTTTTGACAGGACAGAGTTGGAAAGAACATGATCATTCTGGGCAGGAGAGGAGGGCTGATGCTGGGTCTCTTGAGCAGAATAGAGCACCTGTGTCAGGGACTTGCAGCAGTTCCTGCAAGGCCAGATGTGAGCCAAGGACAGTGGTATTTCTTCCTAGGACATGCCTCTGGGTATGAAGAAAATGGAACTTGGGCACTCAGAAAACTTCCATTGTGAAACTAGGAAACAAGCAAAACTTCAGAAATATTGCAGGAGTATGTAGCAACTGAACAGGGATTCTTTGGGTTGCAGTCCTATTTATTTAATTCAAATTGCTCTAGGATCTTTCTTAAAATTAAGGGACTTGCAGACTTTGTTTTCAGTAACTCCAAAAATAATTATCAGCAAAAAGAGTTTTTGATGATGACTTGGGAGGAATTGTATCTTGCCAATTTTAATATGGTATGCAATTTTCTTTTGAAGCCAGTATTCAGACAAAAAACTTTACTGTCTTTTCATCCAAATGGAATTCTGTGAACAAGGGACGTTGGCAAAGTGGACTGAAAAAAATAGAGAAGACCGAAAGTATAATGCAATGGCACAAAACAAATTTTTACAAATAGTGAAAGGAGTGGAATATATTCATTCTGAAGAGTTAATTCATCGAGACCTCAAGGTATGTAGGATAGCTAAATAAAGAAAAAAAAAAAAAAAGAGAAAAAGTTGAAGATAGTACACTTACTGGAATTTCAGAGAATGTTAAATTGTTATAGTCTTTGCTTAGTCTGTTATGTACCCTAGCAGTGTGCTTCTTTGGATATTGCCAGTGATTAATTTTCTTTTAGTAGCTGGCTGAACCGCATCCTAACATCAGAAGGTAAACTTGGAGGATCTCAGAACACAATAGTTCAAAGAATCAGTAGTCATCAGCTAATAGGCATTTTCAGTGTGTTACTGGGTCACAAGACTGCCTACTGAAAAAAGAACAGTTGAGTCTAGAAAGCTTGCTCTTGCCATATTGTAAAGGGATAGTTTATCTATCCTCTTACATGTTGTGTTTGATAACAACATGCTCTGGTTACTTTTGTCTCATGTATGCATACAAATGTTTGAATGCTACAGTTTTAGATAGAATTTCAGTCTGTAGATGTGCACAGTCATAAGATTTTATTTCAATGTAAAGATTATAAGGGACAAAGCCTTCACAGCTTCAGGATGGAAGCTATAATGTTGCTTACAGAGTTAAATCACTCACCTTGTAAAAGAAATCATTAGTGTGGTGGCATTCCTAGGGTTAAGCTAACTTCCCTGCCACTCTGGAACCACTCTGGCAGTCGAATTCCCACCACCAGAGACCTAGGGGTCTCTGGAACTGAGACTGAAGTCCCTTCACAGCCAGCACCTCCAGTGAGCGCGCAAGTGCCTCATTTGACCCCCTATACACCCTGGCCTTTTTTGATGCTCCACATGGGGTTCAAACCCTTGACCCTGAGACTGAGTCTCATGCTCTACCAGCTGAGGTAGGAATAAGGCTGTGGTTGATCAGGGATAGTATTCTCCAATGTATTACCCCTACTGAATCCACGCACTGCTTGCTCACTTCCTGTTCCCCTGTGGCAGGCTGGAGAAGAGAACTGGAGGCACAAAAGGCAGAGATCATGGGTTGAGATAAAAACAATTTACTGGAAACAGCAATGAGATAAGAAAACAAACACAAAACCGGTGGTAACAAAATTTAAACCGAATGTCTAAAAACAGAGAGTGATTCATATGCAAAAACTCACAGTGGAGCCCGACCTGACCAGGCCACATTCCCATGACCTGGAAGTGAATCCTTCCCCCATTCCCAGAAAATGACATGAGGTGGTATAGAATAAACTGTGTCCTAGGCATCTATCCCCCACTGATTACTGTACAAATTAACCCTCTCCTGACTAGAGGCAGGTTATATTGCTAACTCTTCCACCTGTATTTGAATTCAGGAACTCTCCCCTCCTCTTTGATCTGCTGTCAGCTTAGGTGCTTGGCCATCTGAGATCTCCATAGCCCAGAATCAAAAGTTGGAGGATAGGTTCAAGGTGAGATTAAAGTCATTTGTGCTTGGTAGGAACAGAGTCATTAAATAGTGTAGCCAGCTATAAGTACTGTATTAAATGTGTGTGGACATGGTCAGACACAAACAGAACAACTACACTGAGCATTCTTTACATCAAGATTTCTTCCTGTTGACTATTAAGTATCTCCTGGCCTTATGGTCCACTGGAGCCATTTGTGCAAAAGAGAGCATGAGGCTATTTGGTTTTGTTTTAAAAATATTTAGAAGCATAGTTTCTTTATCTTTGGGAAACTTCGTTGAAGCACATATAGTTCTATTTTTGGTTGTTTGACTTTGTGTTGTGGTTTTGGCTAGGATAGAGTTAATTTCTTTTCAGTAGGTGGTACAGTGCTGTGTTTTGGAGTCAGTATTATAATAATGTTGATAACACACTGATGTTTTGGTTGTTACCAAGTAGTGTTTATTTTAAGTCAAAGACTTACATGGAAGGGGAGTTGATGTGGGCTTAGGGAGGGGATCTGGCATTGGTCAGTGGGTGGTGAGCAATTGCATTGTGCGTTACTTGTTTATCCTTGTTTTGGTTTGGTTTTTCTAATCCTTTAATTGTCATTATTATTTACCATTATTATTAAATTTCATTTTTGTTTCAATTATTAAACTGTTTTTAACACAACTTACAAGTTTACTTTTGATTCTCCCTCCCATTCCACTGCATGGTGCTTAGTTGCCAACTGGCCTTTAGCCATGACACTGTCAAATTTAAAAAGGGGAAGTTTAATGGAAATGTAAAAGTGATACGCTGAGATACCTGTAGTAAGCCTTAACTCTGCATTTGATTTAGTACAAATGATCCTTCTGTGCATAGGAGAAACCCTGACTTGAGTGGAATTCCATGTGAGACTAAATGCTTTGCCCAAGTGTATCAAGTCCCAGGGCTAGGATTGAAGACTGATATAAAATGTTGTATGCACAATATATTTGAAGAGCAATTAAAGCATAACACAATTATGACTAGGCTAGTGGAAAAAAGGTGCAGTTACTGCAGAATGTACTACTTGAAATTTAGTTTGTGTTTTTAAAAATTGTTTTAACTTACTTCTCTTTCCACACCATCAGTTTCTTAATGCTGCCTTTTGAACAATTGTCAGATTTTATGGGGAACACTTCTGTGCCTTATTATGCTTGATGATAAACCTTGGTTATTTGGTGATTTTTTTTTTTTTTCTTCTTTTTATTTATATATACGAAAATAGCCTCAGAATATATTCATATCACATGATGATAAAATAAAAATAGGTGACTTTGGTCTTGTGACT
Source organism: Picathartes gymnocephalus (assembly GCA_013390045.1). Classification (NCBI taxonomy): domain Eukaryota; kingdom Metazoa; phylum Chordata; class Aves; order Passeriformes; family Picathartidae; genus Picathartes; species Picathartes gymnocephalus. Next base: position 32,610 of record WEKY01024937.1, on the reverse strand, counting down.
TCTGTGGCATTTGAGACTCTGACTGAGAACAGAGGAACAAAATCATATATGGCACCAGAACAGGTAATTATCCTGCTGTATTAGTGTCTTTGTGATTAGATTTTTGCTACACGCTCAGCATTGGATGTTCTCAATCCTAATCTCAGTATTAAAGCAAATTGCCTAAAGTTCCCTGGTATGATTGCATGTGAGGGTAACTGTATTCTGGAGAAAGCTTTACCACAGGCATGGTAAAGTTTTTTGTTCTGTGTGAACATACAGTCTAACACAGCGTGCTGTAAGGAATGCACCTGCAAAACCAGGCTACCAGACATATATTTAAATTTGAATTTAGGACCCCTGGTAATTGTATAATTTGAGTTTCTCTATTTGTTTCATTATTTGTCACAGGGCAATATTGGCATGCTTTATCTGTACAGGTCTGTAGAACTCTTATTTTCAGGGTGTTCAATGTGACAGAAAGAGTTAACAACTAAGAATAATATTGAGTAGGGCCAGTCCTGTAGCCTTGGGGTGGAAATTTCTGCTGACTTCAAATTTTGCTTTAAGAAGTGCTGCTCCCCAGTTGTATTTGATGCCTATGTTGTTCTGTTCTAATCTTTCTAGTCTGGGGCCAAATATGGAAAGGAAGTAGATATTTATGCACTAGGATTAATTTGGTTTGAAATTCTTTCGGCATTCACTTGTCATGAGAAAACTAAGGTATGTAATCTTTAAATTTAAAAAGAACTCCCGCTGTTGTTTTGCCTTGCTGTATCACATGTTGACAGCACTCTAGAAGGAATCTCTTTATCTAGAGTACTGTCTCTATTTATATTTTTTTCCTTAATTCATTTCCTTAAAGTCTGTAAGTCCTCACACCTCAGTTGAAATGTCATAACTGAAGTAAAGAAATATTAATTTATTTTACTTATGTTCGAGTACACATACACTAAACCCTGAGCATGCTAAAGGATAATGTCAAGCAAAATAGGATGTCAAGTTTCTTGTAAATCTTTTTATCAGAAACTTAAAGGGAGTATTTTTCTAATTTTAGAAAACAAAAATTATGGATGGGTGAGTTTTGTCTCTGCCGTGCTCTTGTCTTCACTGCACAGTGGAGCAAGAAGAGTCTCCACCAAGCCAAAACCCTTGCAGTTTTCCAAGATGAAAACAAAAGTGATTGGGAACTTGTTGCTTTAAGTGAAAAAGATATTACTTCAAAAAGAAACTCCATGTTACTTAAGCTTTTTTAAAAACAGTATCTTCTGTGTGTTTTGAGCTTTTTATGTGCAAACCTACATGTTGATAGGACAGTGATGTAGCTGCTGAATCTTGTCTAAAGTAATTGTGGTTGAACTCAGACTTTGAACACTGTTAGCCAGATCCTTTTGCCAGTATGAGAAAATCATACCAGTATGTCTGTTCAACTTGGCTAACCACCTTGCAGTACTTCCTCAGATATTTTGTTCCTGCTCACAGCCGACTGCAAAGGCATGCACAGTCCCACAGTGCTTACATTTGGAAAGGCATCATTTCCTTAAATTATAAAAACCTTGTGCTCTGCAGGCAGGTAGGGAAGTTATGTGGATGGAAAGTCCTAGGATGGTCTTCGGCTGCTCCATTAGATTAGAAAGAATTTCACTTAATGGAACATGATGAACTCTAGTGCTGGCAAGCCCTGCTTTAAGAACATCATGTAAAAACAAAGTTGATTGTTCTGTGCTGAGTAACTGGTTCAGTTGATGATCCCCAGCAGGTAGGGTCACAGGCCTAAATCTACTTCTAAAGAGTAGGGAAAAAACTCAAAGTTCACGGGAGCTGTTGTTTTACTGGATAGTGGTTTTAAAGGGCTTGCTGTGCCAGGTTTATAGGGATCCATGACTAGCTGATGATTCAGGATAGACAGCTAAGTCCAAGAACATGACTGTCATCTTCAGGCAGACATTACACTAGTTAACAGCAGATGAATTAAGCAGACTGCTCTGTTTACTCAGCCACTTGTAAGAATCACAGAATGGGTGAAGTTCAAAGGGGCCACTGGACACCATCTAGTCCAACGTATCTGCTCAGGCAGGGTTCCCCAGAGCACACCACTTGGGCTTGTGTCCAGTATATATCCAGTTAGAGAGACTCCACAACCTCTCTGGGCAATCTGTTCCAGTGCTCAATTACCCACACAGTAAAGAAATTCTCCCTCATGTTCAGGTGGAACTTCCTGTGCATCAGTTTCTGACTGCTGCCTCCTGTCCTGTTGCCTGGCACCGCCGAGCAGAGCCTGGCTCCATCCTCTTGGTACCTCCCTTCAGACACTCACAGACATTGATGAGGTCCCCTCTCAGGGCCTCTTCTCAAGGCTGAACAGGCCCAGGTCCCTCTGCCTTTCCTTTTTAAGAGAGATGCTCCAGTCCCTCAGTCATCTTTGTTACCCTCCACTGGAGCCACTCCAGGAGCTCCATGTGTCTCTCATCCTGAGGAGC
>WEKY01024937.1:0-19415 GCA_013390045.1 Picathartes gymnocephalus | reverse complement strand
AGCGCGGCGCAGCGCTCCCACGCCTGTCCGTGACCGTGACCGGCCCCCGGGGGCCGCGGTGTCGCGCCGGGTGCAGCCCGGAGCTGGCGGGACGCGGCCGCCGCACGGGAGGAGCGTAAGTGTCCGTGAGCGGCCCCGTGCGGCCCGGGGGGCTGCGGCGGAGCGGCGGCAGGGTCCGCGCTTCTCCGCGGCGTTGGCGGCGTGCGTAGGTCGGTGTCCGCGCGTGCGTGCGGGGCTGCTGCTTGGGAGGCAGCGGGCATCGTCTCCTCAGCATCACTGCCTGAGCACCGTTCCCTTACGGGCGGCGCTGCACCGCCGCAGTACCTCCTGGTGCTGAAAACCAGGCATGATGCCCTGGGAGGGCTGGTACAGCTTATTAAAGTAGCCGATACGGGTAGGAGGACCCAGGCACGGAAACCTTTTCACCGGATGAAGTCCTTCGGGAGTTGTGTGACTTCGCCTAAACTTGCCTGTTTCTTGGCTTTCTCCCTCCACTGAAGTGCACGCGTGATGAAGATACAAATAGTTGATTTAGGCGTAGGAAAACAACTGGGAAAAAGAAAGGGGTTTTAGTACATCTGGACGTTTTCGTATCTCTGTTGTGCTCCAGCATTCCTCATGGGCTGCTGGTTGAGTTTGATCAGCTGTGGCTCTGCATCCTGTGGGAGATCACAGTGTATTTCTTTGTTGTAACGTGCACAGGAGGACCCAGTCCTTACTAGGATCGGTAGAACTCGGTAGGCTTTTCACTGCTTTAAGAAGCAAACCTTTGGCCAGTGTAAGTGAGCTTTGGATTGTGTACGTAAGTAGCTCTGTGTTAGACTGACTTTTCAGTTAACTGAATATTTGTGTAATTGTTGTTGTGTCTGATCCCTTGTGCTTCACCAGCAGAGCTGAATGCATGTGCAGGTTTGGTTGCTTAGAGCTCCTGTTTCCTTCATTTTAGATGAAGAGGTACAGAAGTGTGGGGAATGTGGATAAGGTGTCCATGGCTCTTATGGCCAGGGGCAAATGAAACCTTTTATGTCGGGAGGAAAAGGAATAATGAGCTGTGCTGTCCAACAGTACTTACGATACTTATGTGCTGTGTGGGTGTGACAAGCAGTGCAAATCTCTGGGATGATATCCAAAGAATCACAGTGCCGTCATTCGTTGCATCTCTCTCTGCTCTCATGTAGAGGTGTTTTGAAACAAAACAAGACAAAATGACAGAACATGTCTTTGGAGGAGTTAGGGAGGGCTGCGTGTGCTTCCATATGTGGCTCTTTCACCTTTGCTGGAACTGTATGCAGTGGAAAAATATACAAAGTGCTGAAGTACCGGGAACAACCTTAACATTAAAGACATTGTGATACTTTAGTTTCATCAGCACCGTATCATTAAGGTGGATTTAGAACCATAATACAGTATTAATATGTCATCTTACCAGTGTCTCATTTGGAGACTGTTTAAACAGAATCAATTTAAGTCACTTCATTTGACTTGAAGAATTTGTTGAGTTTGACCATGAATGAGGAAGCAGCTGTGAGCTCTTGAGAGCACAGTGGAGCAGTGCAGCTGTCAAAAGATGATGCCTGTTGAAAGCTGATGTCTTACATAATATTCCTTAGTTGTTTTGCTTTCTCTCTTTTGCCTGAGATCCTAGTTTCAGCATCGCTGCGTTCAGGTTTTGGTTGGGTTTTTTTTGCTTTTTGGGTTTCTTTTTGCTGAAGATGGTTGACTTAATGTGATTTGAGGTAAGTTTTGTGGGTTTTTTTCTTCTGCCAGCTCTGCATTGAACAGCTACAGTTTTTTCCAGGTGATTTGCTCAGATGAAGTTGGCAGAGTGTTTGCTTACACTGATAGTGTGCTTTTGGTAGTGCTTTCATGTCAGCCCCCATTGACTGAGCAGGATCACCAGTGTTCCATCTGCAGAATTTTGCCTGCTGGGGAGACTTGCAGTCATTTGGCTGCTGCTTGTGTTCTAGGCTGTCATCCCTAAGACTTGCTGGATTTTAGAGAGCTTATTTGTCCAGCACTTAAAGCAAGACTAGTGGGATCTGGGAAATCTTAGGTCAGTGACGCCAAATCCTATCACTGTTCCTGCTTCTCCCAAACTTGCATTGGCTGGAAATTCCTACTTGTGATAGGCTCATCTTCTCAGCTTATTTGTTGAAGGGTGTTGAGAAGGGGGCCAGGTTCACGCCCCATTTTTGGGAGTGTGCTCAAGGGTCTTCTTGATTTGTGACAATCCTTTTTCTCTTTCATGTAAGAGGAGACAGTGAGATGATACCTTTACCTTCCTTAAAAAGGGATTTTGGTATATTTTTCTTGACTAAGAGTTTGTACCCTGAAATTGTCTGTAGATGCTCTTTTTGCAAGTAACAGCTTTGTTCCCTGAAATACTAATGAATGTACTCAGTTTGTAAATATGTGAGTAGGTTTTATGTGGGACTATTTAGCTAAGACAAATCTAAGTGAACTGAATATTTTAATTTGATTTTCAAAGCTTTGTACTGATGTACTATACTTTATACTAATATTTACATTTTTATTTTAGAGCCTCTACACAAATTTGCAATAAAACTGGAATTTAACCCATTATGGAGCTGGCTCATAGTTTGTTATTGAACGAGGAAGCATTAGCTCAAATCACAGAAGCAAAGAGACCAGTTTTTATTTTTGAATGGTTGAGATTTTTGGATAAAGTGCTGGTAGCTGCCAACAAGGTAATTTTATGTTGTTTTTTTTTTTTCCTTTCTTTCTAAAGAAACTTTCTTTAAAAAAGCATTTGTTTTAATTTCATGCCAGAGAAAGCTGACAGGTATTGGCTACATGGTAACTGTATGGTTTCAGATTCATCCTGAAGAGCCTCTCTGCTAATTTGTAGCTTTTAAGTGTTTAATTGTTGGCAGTCAGGAGGCAGCTAGTAAGTATTTTTAAAAAGTACATATTAAGTAGGATAGCAGCTAATTGTGAGCATTTAGCATCTGTCTCTACTGTTGTTGAATGTATCTCGTATCTCCCTGAGACAAGTAATTTGCTGAGTTACAATTGGGAGTGGTATAAGGTTTACTTCCATTTCTTGTAGATTTTTCTGGGTGTTAGAGGCAACACAGAGGATTAAACTATTTTTCTTATTTGTTTTTGGTCTGTTAACAGACAGATGTCAAGGAAAAACAGAAAAAACTCGTAGAACAACTAACAGGACTCATCAGCAGTTCCCCTGGGCCACCCACACGGAAGCTACTTGCAAAAAATCTTGCTGCTCTCTACAGTATTGGAGACACATTTACTGTTTTTCAGACGCTTGACAAGTGTAATGACATCATCAAGAGCAAAGATGATACTGCAGCCTACCTACCTACAAAACTGTATGTTTAAAATTACTGGGGAAAGGGGAATGATTTTTAAGCCAAGTGGTCCTGGATATTACAGAAGGATCTGCCGATATATGTGCATGCTATGTTTACTTATATTTTGTGTGCTTGTTAGGAGTTCACATATGCTTGATATAGATAGCAGAGAAAAGCACTGGATTGACATTGTGCAGGGCAGGACTCGGAGGTGACACATACATGGCTATCTGAAACTGTTTTTCTCTAGGCAAGGTACTATGCTATATGGCTCTTCACATGCTTATGGCATGGTGAGAATAACAGTTAACAAAGACATTCCACCAGTGGAATTACTGCTGATTGGGCTCAGGTACCCCATTTAAGGTGGAACCTGCAAATTGTCAAACCAGAGCATTATCTATGCCTAGAGAACTGCAACCAAATGTTTAAGTCTTTTTCCCCTATCAAACATTGCCTTTTCTATTCCCCTACCACAGTAAGCTGCACAGGTCTCTCAAGCACAGTCTCTATACGTGGATATGTGTGTGCATGAATGTGTGATCTACTTTGTCTTTAGTCACAGGAGCAGTCTTATTGGTAGGAATTTGGTTAATGATGCCACAAACAACTGCCATTGAAACGGTTTTTGGTACTTTCCCATGTACTGCTTCATATGTTCACAGTGTCTAGTGGACCCTGATTTGGTCTTGCCTTTGGACATTATGACAACAATAGGATTTGACAATAAAATCTGAAATAATCACTGTTTGGGCAGATACTGACCTCTTATTTCTAGCTTTTGCAGCTCTGTGAGGAACTTGTAAAAGTGGGAAGGGTTTTCTACTATAGTATGCTCTGAAATTTGTGCTACCAAGTGGTAGTCCAGAAGGTTTTTTAATGGCCACATACCCCTTAAGGGGGAGGCTTTAATGAGTTTGTGACATAACTTTGCTAAAAAACTATTTAGCCAGCAATTACAGATTTTAAAAAAAGCCTCACTCCTTTGTGATGAAAAAGTGCATGTTTTCAGGAGCTGCTTCTGTGACTGTCCTGGAATAATTTGTGTATATAACTGCAATGTGGTGGTAACTAAATTTTCCTAATCTCAAATGGCAGGGCAAGAAAAACATGTAAATAACTTTGTGGATTCATAGATTTTACAGTGCCTGTAAATTTTCTTGTGTTATGCAATTATTTCTGCATTCGAAGTTCTTGGTCTTGAAAAAACCCCATAATTCAGTATCTACAAAAATGTGTCAGGATGTGTTACAGGGAAGGGGTTTTCTTGCAGGTGCTTGGAAAAGAGACAGTTTATTGAAACACAAAACCCTAATTTTGTTGAGATTTCAGCCTATCTAGTTTTCTGCAGAATTTTTCACTCTATGTGTAGATCCTGTAGTAATACCCTTTCAAATACATTTGTATTCTTAAAAGCTGGTAACTTTTCTATTACTTTTTTGTGGTAAACAAAAAAAATATTTAAATGCACCATGTTAAACAGCCAGTGTAAGTAGTGGATAATAAATAAATTTTTATTTATCAGTGTTGATGAAAACATGCATTTCTATTTAACTATTTGTTTTCATTCAGATGATACAGAAAAGAGTACACAAATTAATGTCTGTTCTCACAGGGCTGCTGTGGCATGTGTTGGAGCATTTTATGAAAAAATGGGCAGAATGCTGGGTAGTTCTTTTCCAGAAACTGTGAATAATCTGTTAAAGTCTCTGAAAAGTGCAGAGGTAAGTTTCAGTTTATTTATGTGGTCTTAATTCCATTTTAAACTGAAACCTGCTTCCTCCAGAGGTGTTTGCCAAATTGCCTGGATTGTTTTTCTTCTGCACTGAAGGATGCAAATCACTTACCTAGCTAGTTTCAAGTCTACTGCAGAGAGTTTAGACTTTACCATATGAATATTGTAGTAGTTGCTTCAAAGTGGCATCAGTAATTAAAATTCAAAAATGACTGTATCTGTCATTTCTAACTACTGTTTTAGGATTTTTGCCCATGTACTCTGAATAAACATTCAGTTGTTAAAAATTAATAATGAATACTTAAATGTTGCAGGGAAGTTGTTGCTCTGCATGTGAGCAGAATACATTGTGCCCTGAAAGAGAGGCTGTGTCATAATATTGAGAAAATGTATCCTGGGCTGACAATGGGTCTCATTTTATGCAAATAGCTCTGTTGGGACAAGTTGGAATACTAACTGCGTGGATCTTGTGGTGGCAGTTGTTTTCTTCAGCTGTGTTGTTGTACCTGTGTGCTTATTTATTTATTTGTTTTTGTTTCTGTGTGTCTGCTCTCAGACTGTAAGTACCTGCCTGTGTGCAGGTACAGCATGAAGCTGCTAACTGACTTGGGCTTCCCATTCTCTCCTATCAGCTGCTTTTTCTTTTTTCCCCCAAGATGATAAATAGTGGGGCAGTGCAGAAGCATTTTATCTAGAGCCAATTTATTGGGTTGCTTGGGCTCAATTTATGTGACAACTGAGGGACTTTACTAAAGCTGTGTATAGTGCTTACTTGTGTTTAAAAACAGCTACGCATCAGTTATATATGCCTTTGTTTTCAATGTTTGCAAAAACATTCCTATATAGAAGCAGGAAAATGCAAAGGTATACACCTGCCGTGTCCACATTTTCGCATAAATGTTTTTGTGTGTGTACAGTCTCAGGGCCGCAGTGAAATTCTGATGAGTTTGCAGAAAGTCCTCAATGGACTTGGAGGAGCAGCAGCTTCTTGTCACCGTGATATTTATAAGAATGCGCGGTCTCTGCTGACGGACAGATCTATGGCTGTGCGCTGTGCAGTGGCTAAGGTGGGTGTCTTCTCATCAGTCACAGAAATTCTTGTGCTGTGACTGGGGAGTACCTGCAGCTGAACTGGGACCTGTTGTTTAGGAAGGGAAATTAGGTGCATAGTTGGACAAGGTAAGTCCTTACTAGTTTACACTGCAGGCTCAGACACTTGGCTTATTTCACAGGTACTGTAGTACTGTATTCCCCACTTGATAAACAAATATGAGATAGAATATATTATCTGTGAGCCTCAGTTGGAGAGGTTTTTGGTAACATGGTTCTTGTGTTGAGAATTCTTTTACTTTTTTAATTTATGTATTAGCCTGTTCCATGACTCTTCTGACTGTTTACTCAGCTAAGATAGCTGGCATGTGCGAGAGTGTGTGTAAATTAATTCTTAAAATTTTCGTATTAAAATGTTTGCTGAATAAACCTGACGACTGCGGTCTGATATTTAGATAAAATGTAAGAATGGTCTGCTGGTGCTTAGCAAGTCTATTTTTGCTACAGTGTCTGCTGGAATTACAGAATGAAGCAGTGTTTATGTGGACAGCTGAACTAGAGAATGTTGCAACGCTGTGCTTTAAAGCTCTGGAAAACTCAAACTATGGTGTGCGAGTTGCAGTGTCAAAGCTTTTGGGGACAGTCATGGCTACAGCACTGATACCGAAACAAGCAACAGGTATGAGCCCTTCTGGATTCCATGTCTGCATTGGCAGACTTAGCTGCACCTTCAGTAGCATGTTATGTGTTAGTGCTGCATGACGCATTATTGTTCCAGTTGCTGGAAGCTTATAGATGGATTGTTTGTTTTTTACAAACAATAAGCTAAAAAGAGTGCAGAATCTCTGTTGTAGTCATACAAAGAAAAGACAGAGCAAACTATGAAAAATAACTTGGGAGAAGTGGCTTATTTTTAATGCAAACAAATTTTTATCTGAAATATTGGGTAGATTTATTTTAGCAAGACAGTTTGGAATTAATAAGTCTGGTTTCAAAATCTTGTGTTGATTGGAGCTTTGGGAACAAATAATTACTTTTCTTTTTGAAAAAGTGATGCGGCAAAATGTGAAGAGGGCCACACTTGAGGAGGTCTTGGAGCTCATGGCCACAGGATTTCTGCGAGGAGGATCTGGTTTCCTGAAGAGTGGTGGAGAGATGTTGAAAGTAGGAGGATCTGTCAATAGGGAAGTGCGAGTTGGTGTTACCCAGGTTTGTAATTTTTTTGATGAAGTAGAATTTATACATAATTGTAACTTCTTAGTAGGAAAAATACACATTTCTGTTCTGTATTTCTGTATAAGTTAACTTACAGGTCTAATTTGAATCTTCTGTTTTGTGAGATGTACATGAGGTATTATTTCACCTATCTACTTTCTTTTATTATTGATATGCAGTAACAATAGGTTAAAATATGAGCTGAGGAAAACTTATTTGATCAGAGTATATTAACTTGGAAAAATATTTGAAAACTTAGTATGTTAGAGACTTTAGTTCTCTTTTTAAATTTAGTTTCTTTTTAAGGAGGATGCTCTGTTATCCTTTTGTGGCTCCCTTCTCAGCAGCAGCTCAGATTAGTTAAACTGAATTTCTTCTTTCCATATATCTTTCATGAGTAGGTGAAATCTGATGAATGTGGAAGTTCCTCTTGTCTGAGAGAGAAAGGTGGTGGGAGCATCTCTTCAAATTCAGACATTCTCACCCTGAGGTGTATTTCAATATGCTACAGTAAATTCTCAGAATCCAGATTCTGTGATCATAGGTTATTTTGAGAAACCTTTTATTTTTTCTCAGCCTTTTTCAGGTTTTCTCACCTTTGTCAGGTGAATATGTCAAGTTTTCATTGTGAACTGGAACACATTGATGTTGCTGCTTTTATTTACATGGTGTTCTTAAATTTTTTAGAAAGAGACACATTTAAATAAATGAACTGGGTTTTTTTGCTGTCATCTAAGGAGTATTTTATGCATCACAGTATAGGGGCTACTCTTGCTACTGGAAAAGTTGTGTTTCAGCAGTGAAGACCTGGACACTGAATTGATTCATGCTGAGTAACCTCATTAGGTTAGGGTTGCTTATTGTTAGCTGGTGTTGGTACTGCAGTGCATTATGCTTGAGTCTAGCTGTAGCCTCCCACAATCTTTTATTTCTGTTTTAATTGGGTTGCTGTGTGACTTCTGGATTTGCAGGCCTACGTTGTCTTTGTTACAACATTGGGAGGGCAGTGGCTGGAGCGCAACTTTGCCACATTTCTGTCCCATGTACTTGATCTGGTCTCCCATCCTCGTGCAACTCAGACCCACGTGGAGGCTGTTTACTCTCGAAGATGTGTGTCCTTTATCCTGAGAGCAACTGTGGGCAGCTTGCTGGGGGAGAAAGCCCAGATTGCAGCTGCCAAAGAAATATGTCAAGCCATTGGTAAACAAATGAAGGCAGTGGGTGAGAACCATTTTTCGTCATTCAAGACCAGTTGAAAGTTGCTATGATTTTACTGACGTAGACATTTTTCAGCTTTTTTCTACTGTTAGGAGTAATTTTGTTCTTATGGGAAATGATAGTTCATCTGCTTTCAGTTTCAGATGTTCAAAGGTAAAGTTCTGCTTGAAAAGTGTTGCTGTGTAAGTGTCTGTATGACACTGGCTTGTTATCCCAGAGGGGAAGTGCAATGTCAAAAGCCTAGAATGGAAGTGGAGAGGAAAACTATGTGTTTGCCATCTATCTTGGGATAGGTTGTAATGAAAGTCATGCAGAGTTCTTTACTAACCATGTTGAAAGTCCTGTAGGTCAAGATCTTGTAGGTCCTTGTGTCTCTTCCGCTACTAATATCCAATTGGATTTTGTGACAAAAATGATGTAATCTCAAGACTGGAATTAGAGAAGAAAAATATGACCCCATTGCAAAACTTTGCAGAATATGGAATCACTAAGAGGGCTAACAAAACCCTCTTGGCATCTGTTTCTTACGAAAGGAATTAGCTCAGGCTGGAGATTTAAAAGAGTAAATTGGAAATACACATCACTTTATTTACCACACATATCTTTCTTTTCTGCTGCCATCTAATTTGAGTTTTAAACAATGTTTAACATATGGAAATGAAATTGATTTAGAAACTTTTGCAGGTTCTTCTCATAACTATTTTTTGATGGGATAGGCATGGAACTTTAGAAGGTTTCTGATTACCATAAGTATTACTTCCAGGAAAACAAGTCTATTGAAAATGCTATTTGTGAGAGGAAACAGTTGCAGAAATTACTCCTCCTGCCACCTTGTCAAGGTTGCAGGAAATTCAATTATGTATTTGGATAGTTTGAAGATCTTTCATTTTTTGAAGACTTTTCATGAATTTGATGAAAAATGGGAAGGGATTTTATGTGGTAATAATTGCTTCCCTTCATATACAGCAGACCATTTTCTAAATTTGTTCTGCAGTAGACACACAAACATTAAGCTGGTACTGAAGTCCCTTTTTGAAGAGATTGTTGCTGCTTCTGGGACATTGTGTAGGAGAACATAAAATAGAATTAAGGAACTCAGTTGGATAACTCTGAGATGATGAGCGATTGTGATTAATTATTTACTAAAGATCTCTTTTCACTGAAAATATGCATGCAAATTTATTTGTAGAACCTAGATATGTCAGGGTTATATATTTTGTTACTGTGTATAGATACACATGTACAGCATGTGTGTTTTGCATAAGTGCTTTTATTTTGTTACACTGTTTATCCCACCTCTTAGTGCTCTGCTGTCCCTAGTGACTGCTGGGCATCTGATTTTTATGGTTTTTAGACAACTGTGTGTGGCTGATAAAACTCTTTCCCTGCAGAATATGTTTGCTTTGTTAGTTCTCACTATGACCAGAATTGTGGTTTTGTTTTAATATAGGATTGATGTCAAAATGAAACTGTCACTTTCTGTCCTGTGAATGGTTGGATGTGATTCAAAATGGTAGTTAAGCAAGACACTCTTGTTTTCTTTTCTGCAGAAGCAGTAGTGAATGATGCTAACAGTGAAAATAAATCAGGAGCTGCTGATGTAGCTGCAAGCCAGCACGTAATGGTGTGTGCCCTCCAGGAACTGGGTAGTCTGGTCCAGAGTCTGAATGCCACTGCATCTCCTCTAATTCAAGAACCCTCTATTGGTATGCAAATAAATGGAAATAGATTAAGTGAGGCATTTAGGCAATGATTATGAAATATCATTAAATCTAGCTGAATAATAAATTAATATGAAAGAAATAAATCTATGAAATTGGTGCTTCCTGTAGTATTCCGGATAGCTGCATTTGTCCAGCTCATTGTGTCTAGTACCCTAACTTTAGTTCAAGTTTGACAAAGTATTAAACAGCTATTTTGATTGGAGTCTGTCTGAAGCTCTTTGTAAGAGTGAGTAAAGTGGTAAATTTTGGTATTGGTTTGTTTACAATAATGGTTTTATAGGAAATGCATTGTTTTGCTATGTAAGGCCTGAAATATTTGCTCCTGGAAAATTATTGCCTTTAAATACCAAATTTCTTTGGGCAGGCAAAAATATTTTGTCATGATGGAGCTGTTGGTAGGCCCCTTTAAAAGTAGTTCTTTGGCTGAATTTTCTTCATATTTGTTTCAGTATCTGAATGCACATTTATTCTGTAGTGTTACAGCTTTACGTTTTTTGAGTTTTTGGATGCCTGTGTTTTTTCCACTGGAATTGCAGGCTCCTTTAGACATTCCATCATACAGATTGTTGTCTTGTTGCATATGGCATTCTTCCCATACTGATTTTATGTCAGTTTTCGAGTGGAGAAGACTGTGCTGATATTTGTGATGTCTGGCAGCTGTGCCCCATGAGAACAGAGGGGACTGTATCTCAGTATTATTTCGGTTAGCTGCTGTGAAGTCAGCAGGTAGAAGTTGTTCACTAGCTCCAGAGAAAACAAGCAGCAGTGGCCTTTGGAGCAGAAGTTTGCCAAGATCTGGACTACACAAAGTATTGGTGTAGAGACAGATTGGGCTGAAGGGTGCAGCTGTAAAATGAGATTAGGTAGGCAAAGAAGTTTGGAGAGTGTAGAAGGATGTAAACTTGCTGCTGGGGAGACGGCACCATGTCAACAGCAGAGTACAGCAGACAGTGGCATCTAGAGCATGTGCTTGGCTACAGTGTGAAGCAAACCCAAAGATCAGTGTTACTGTTGCTCTGTTATTGGCAATCTGTAAAACATTATAGGAATTGTCTCATCTGGTGCCTGTTGTCTTATATAGCACTGGTGCCTCTTTTCAGCATAGGAGTCAGTGCTGTGCCTCTGACAGCTCCACCTTTGCTGACAAAACCTGATGGGGAGCAGCATAATGTTAGTAACAGCTACTGTCTTTCCTTAAATGAAAAGGCAAAGTCAGCAAATTCAAGTACTTTAAATCTGACTTTCTTAACTTTCACACTGGCTGTCTAGCATTGATTCAGTTTACTTGTCTATGTATATTAAAAAGCATAGGTATGTTAAAAAGTACATCATAAGTTAAAGACTGTAAACTCTCCTTTCTATAGGTCTGTTGGAGACAGTAACTTCAGTTCTGCTTCATCCCAGCATGGCTGCTCGACTGGCTGCCGCCTGGTGCTTGCGGTGTGTAGCCGTGGCATTGCCCTTTCAGTTGACTCCATTTTTAGACAGATGTGCAGAAAGACTCAACAATCTTAAGACCTCCCCTGAAGCTGTTAGTGGCTACAGTTTTGCAATGGCTGCTTTGTTAGGTGGTGTGCATCAGTGTCCGCTAGGCATTCCTCATGCCAAAGGAAAGGTGAGATGATGAGTGTTTCATCTGTGAATATACTAAAAGATACCTTTTTATCTACAAGTAATAGCTTTGCAAAATAGGTGGCATGCTAATGAGTTAAAGCATTATTGAGATTGAGCTTGTGAGGGTAGTGGCCAGAGCACATGCTTTTAGAATCTCAATTGCAATATTTAACAGCACTTTTCCTCCCCGTCTCTTTCAAATTAGCTGAAGAGAAATTGAAATATTGAATAATTGCTGGAAAGAATATTACTGGCTGTGTTATCATATGAAAAACACTAATCATCAGCATGAAATGTAATCTGCATTCATTCTTTATGGAAGGTCAATTTAAATTATTTGAGAACATCTTTAGTCTGTAAGAGTGAACAAGTAGAAGTAGCTTGCAGTGGCTTCATTTATGTTTTTAAAACCCCCTGTGTTTTGCCTTTGGTGCAGATGGTGGTCAGTATTGCTGAGGATCTGTTACGAACTGCTGCACAGAACAGCAGGCTCTCTTTGCAGCGGACTCAAGCTGGATGGCTTTTACTTGGAGCACTTATGACTTTAGGTTTGTAAAAATGGTTTGCTTTTTCTTTTATTTTAAACCTTGTCCAACACTTCTGATGATCCACTCTGGCAAATGGTCTTTACTCATAATAAGCTCATTATCCAGCACAAGGGTGTTTATACAGGGGAAGTAGAGTGTTAGTGCACTTGCTTGAGCAGTGTTGTGCTGGGGAGAAGGGAAGTATTAGTGCTTCTCTCAGCTGAAGTATAGTAGAAGGTGACATACCTAAAAAACCTTCTGTTTTTAGGAACCCAGCCTTTAGTCATTTTCTGAAATGCATCTTCCTTAATGCTGTGGTGCAGAAGAAATGGGCAGTAGATGAAACCCAGTGAGCATTCCAACAAGTTCCATGTTTGTCTCTAGATAGGCAAAAGCACCGAGTAGAAGTGTTGTCAGTTTAAAAGCCCTTCAGTTGTCTTTTAAAAAATCCAGCCTTATGTTTGTATCTGCCATTACAGAAGTATCAGAAGCTGCATTTTGAGAGGTTGTAAGTATACTCTTGAATTTTGAAGCAATAGTGTTCTTTTCTGTTTTGAGTTTCTTTTATACTGAAAATATGATAAAGTTCTGATGCATTTTGCGGTATTTTGATCTCTCATCAAATACCATTTGGTGTATCATCTCATTTCTCTAAATTGTCTCTTTTACCAGTTTGTTGTCATGTTTTTCCAACATGTTGTCCTCCAATATATTTTTAATGTACTTGCAAGGGATCTTTTTCAGAAGCTTAAAAAAAACCTTGACTGTTAAACTAGTTTACATAGTCAATAACTGTCAGTTACTTTTCTATTTGTTTTATGGACAGGCTAGAGTAGGCTAAAGAACTGGCCTTCAAAATTAGTATAAAAAAATCAGAAGTCAGAATAAAAAGATAGTAAAAATGACCATGGTTCTGTATGACATGACAGTAGGTAGGGTAGTCTATTTCCTATTTTTAGTACTGATAGCAACAAGCAGATGTCATGTATAGTAGTTATTTGCCACACTTTCAACCTAGGAATAAGAAAGAGTTTCATTTGGTTTTCATTGTTCCAAGTAGGGCAAAAAAGAAGAGAAGTGAAGTAAGACAAAAATAGTTTGAAGAGCAAAAGCCTTCACAGCACATTTTTCACACTTAAATGCACATTTTTATTATACTGTCACTGTGTTTTTTTGCATAGGTCCTTCTGTTGTTCGGTATCATCTGCCTAAGATGTTGCTGCTATGGCGAAACGTGTTTCCACGTTCTCTGAAGGAACTGGAAGCAGAGAAGGCAAGAGGAGATTCTTTCACCTGGCAAGTAACACTGGAAGGCCGTGCTGGAGCTCTGTGTGGTAAGAAATTCAGTCTTTTGAGATTACACCTGCACAGTAAACCAAAACGTGATCCCAAGTATTGTAGAGAGAGCTCCTGTAACTTCCCATCTTTCATTGAAAATGAATAAAATGGGTCAGATTTTCATCAATATGTCCTGGTTTCGACATACAGTTTTATGAACAATCATACAGTCTTTGAATAAACATTTTTAATTGCTGCTCTTTTGATATTCTTTTAGAATTTGTATCCTGTTTATATTTTATATTTGTTTGTTTCAGTGGAAGTTTAATTGAAACTGTTTTGTTATTAGCTATGAGAAGCTTTGTTGCTCACTGCCCTGAGCTCCTTACTGAGGATGTGATCAGGAAACTGATGACACCCATAGAATGTGCCATGACAATGATGTCGCAGTAAGTAGGCAGTTTTTGCTCTTTATTCATTTTGGTCTTTTCCTAGACTTGAAATACTAGAACTAATTTGCAGTTGGATTTTGTGGTTTGGTGTCTGCCCCTTCCCCCTGCCCTACCTGTAATTAAAATAGGACTTCTGAGGAGGTGCATGTCACTGATTTATGGCAGCGTATGTTGTGGCTTTGTTGGGTTTTTTTAAAAAGTTTTCTCTGTACAATAAGTTCTGAAGATGTATCATCAATTGTGTAATGTTATTCAGAGTAGTTCTCTGAACACTGTTTTTTTGCCTTGCCTAGAGTTATATCCTGTGAAAAGAAATCTGAAAATACTCTTTTCTGTAACTGCAACATTTCTGGTTTCTCTCTTTCATTTTTAATTCTATAGTATTCCATCAGTAATTAAAGCCCATGGAGCTCATCTCAAGGCTAGTGCAGCTATGGTTCGTTTAAGACTTTATGACATACTGGCTTTATTGCCTCCGAAGACATATGAAGGTACATCAATTTTTAACAGTTTTTGTTAAAATAAATGTTCTATTTAGTACTTGTGATGTTTATCTTTGAAGCAGCTGTAGGAGCCAAAATGGAATTCTAGGAATCTCCAAGAATTTTGTAATATATTCCTCATCTTCTGTATGTCATCTTGACAGTACAACTGTGGAGTATGACTATTGCAAAGCATTCATAGAGTAACAGAGTATAGAAGTTATGGTCCCATTTATAGGATTGAGAGGTATGGAGATCATGGTCCGAGATCAAATAATGGTGTTTTGAGTCATTGTTACTTAAAAGGTAGAGAACTTTATTTCTTAGTATACTGAAAAACAGATGTGACAATCAAGGTTTAGTTTTGGTTATAATGGGTTTTTTTTGGTTGGTTGGTTTGGTTTTCTTTTGTAAACTGATTTTATCTATTACACAGATCTGCTATTAGTAAATTGCCAGGCACTCTCTTAACTTTTTGGGTTTCTTTGGTTTTTTTGTTAATTCATTATGTTTGCATGATCATGTGGATGAACAGCTTTTTTCTAAACCTGGATTGTTATCCTGTAAGGGGTGGCCCAGTCTGTCATTTAGAACAGGACACAATTCTGAGTCATATGCTCTAGTGGACCCTGCTTGAGCAGGAGGTGGGACTGGATGACCTCCAGTGGTTTCCAACCTTACCTATTATTTAGGTATTTGGTTACCCATGATTTGGGAATTGAGAGCCTACAGTTCTATTTGAAGCCTTGCTCTCAACTGTAGTATTGTCAGGTCTCTGTTTGCTACCTCTAAAATTGACGTAGTGGTACATTTGTAACTTCTGAAATGTTTTGGCTAAGAAGCAGTGATGATTCTTTTTAATGTCTGTCTTTTTAGGTTCGTTTAATGCGCTGCTTCGAGAGCTGGTAGCAGAATTTACTTTGACAGACAACTCTGCTAATACAACCACATCTCTCCTAAGGTCTCTTTGTCATTATGATGATAGTGTTCTGCTTGGCTCTTGGCTGCAGGAAACAGATCATAAGTCAATTGAAGATCAGGTAACAGAAAAAGTGGAAGGATGAGTTATCTGCCCTGTCTGTGTGATGTGTGTGTGTGTAAGCCTAAAACTGGAGCTTCGTACCTTATTTTCAGTCTAATTTCAGAGTTTTGTTAGATATTAAGTCCTTCCATCTACAGGATATTCTTTTGATTAAAACCCACCTACAGCTGAGATATAAATTGCATAATGCCACTCATAGGGTTGTGCTTAGTGAACTAGCCTCATTTCTTTTAAAAAAACCCCAACTCAACACCTCTCCCTGTCTGCCAACTTCCTAGCCCAGAAGTTGATCTCATATAGATTTTTTTGAACTAGGAGAAATGTAGGTTCCACTTAACATGTTTTGTAATGAAACTGCTGTCAAAATATCAATATTGCAGATGGTGTTACAGCAAAACAAGATTTAACTGGTTTTATAGGTGTAGTATGAAATCTTACGTTTCCTTTGAAAGTGTTGACACAATGCTGTTGGCTGAAAATGCCTCTTCTGCAACAGCCATCTAGTAATGGGAAGGTTTCTCAGAAAATTTGATGGAGCAGATCCAAAAGCCAAGACTGATACCAAGGGTGTGGGAAACTGTTTCTGAGCCAAGGTCAGCATGTCAAAGCAAGAACAGGTTTTATAAACTTCCTTTGTTGTGGAGGACATACTAGACTTCCAGAGCAGTCTTCAATCCACAGAGCTTTTTCATTTCCTCCTGCCTCTTTCTTTTTGCTTCCTGCCTGTAAAACAATGGTGCTCATGGTAAGCAGAGATCTGTAGTCTGTCACAGGATTCTGGCAGTGTGTGCTCACCGCCCAAAAAGCCAGTGGAATCCTGGGCTGCATCAAAAGCAGCATGGCCAGCAGGTGAAAGGAGGTGCCCCTCTGCTCTTTCATCCCCAATATAAGAAGAAGGACATGGAGCTGTTGAAGCAAGTCCCCATGAGGGTTACAAAGTTGATAAGAGGACTGGAGCATCTCTCTTACAAAGACTGGCTGAGAGAGTTGGGGCTGTTCATCCTGAAGAAGATCTTGAGGGTTGCACAGAAACCTCACAGCAAGCTTCCAGTATTTGAAGGGGGCTTACAGGGAAGTTGGAGAGGGACTCTTCATCTGGAACTGTAGTGATAGGACAAGGAGTAAGAGGTACAAATTGAAAGAGGGGAAATTTAGGTTAGATATTAGGAAGAAATTCTTTGCTGTGACAGTGGTGAGACACTGTGCTGTGGGAGGGTTTGGATGCCCCAACCCTGGCAGAGGTCAAGGCCAGGTTGGCTAAGGCCTTGAGCAACCTGTTCTAGAGAAAGGTCTTCCTGCCCATGGCAGAGGAGTGTTGCGACTAGATGATCTTTTGGATCCATTCCAACCCCTAACTTTCTATCATCCTATGATTCTCTTGTACGTAAATCATGTTTTATTTTTTAGTGATACAGAGGTCTCAGGAAATGTTTGCTGTGTTTTCTGACCTTCTAAGAAAAATACAGACCCACTAGATTCTAATTTTGTTTCATGATTGAATAATTGATAGGAATATAGAATTTTCTTCAGAGAAATAGATACTATTTAATAGTGTTTCCTGAAAGAATGATGGTTAGAAAGTATTTGCTTGATGATAGGAGAGCTAATAATTTTAGTACTGTTTTTAAGTCTGTGTAGGACATTATTATAACCAAAACTGATCATTTAATACACTGTATTGTAACTCTCTGCTCAGAGAGTGAATCAATAACATTTTTTTCTGAAATGGCACTTCATATTCAATGATTCAGAAGCTACTATTAGTACCAGAATTAATCTGCTTTTCTCTTAATTTTAATCTCTTAATACCAGGAGTGATAGTTTGTGTATTTAACCAGCTGTTAATGGTTTTGACCTTTCAGAATTCAGGTGACCTTGTAAGTGCTAATGTGTATGCATGGGGATACTGTCGTTGTATTCAGGTGTTTGTAAGCTATTCTGTTGTTTTAACTACTGCATGCATGTTTTGGTTATCTCTAGTTCCAAATTTTGTGTGCAAAGGTATATTCAGAGGTATTCATGTTGTGTGGCATTTTGCAGCTTCAGCCCAACAGTGCGTCTGGAAGTGGTGCTCTGGAACATGATCCCTCTTCAATTTATTTGCGCATTCCTGCTGGTGAAGCTGTACCCGGTCCCCTTCCTTTAGGAGTATCTGTCATTGATGCATCTGTGGCTCTCTTTGGTGTGGTTTTTCCTCATGTCTCTTACAAACATAGGTCAGTTTACATCAGTGTTCAGTTTCAGAACCTAATGCCTTGTTTCTCTGGATACTGTTAAGTTGGTTGTTTTTGTTCTTCTTTTTTTTGTTTGCTTGGTTGTTTGGTTGGTTGTTTTCCTGAAGTATAAATTGACTATGGTGTCAGCTGTCTTTAAATTCAGAGTTTAGTATTTGGTGTCCATTGTGTCTCAGGATTCCAGAATATGTGTACTCACTTTAGAAATAAAGTGATTTTCTCAGTTTTATCACTTTTTGGAAGATTAATGTTCAGAGATGGAGACTAGGTTCTTCTCTTTTCATACTGCATTTAACAGTAGTAATATCTCTGCAACCAAAATTTCCTGCAAAAGTACCCATTGCAATTAATGTCAAATCAGCCTTGAAAACAGCAGGGGCCTCCACTGAATTTCATTTGGCTTCCACATGTAAGACCATTTGATTTATAGTCAGCATGGGATTGTATGCATGATGAAAAAGAGGAAATGGAATTCAACTTATTTTCCTTTGTGTTTTACATTACCTCTACAGAGTTATGAGTTGTCAAGACTAATTTTGTCATTCAGTTTAGGCAATTTGTCCCTGAGTACAGAGTGAAAGCAGTTCTAAGAAGCATTTCAAAGTAAAATCATCTTTCAGTGCAAACGTGATGGGAGCAGTTTTTTCATAGCAGTCAACCTCATTTTGTAGGAAGTGCAGGATAGACTTGAGGTCAGCTTGCAGTAATTCACCTATTCAGCAGGTCTATACCTGTTGTTAATTGTGAAAAGATGTAGCTTGGGAACCGCTGAATAATTAAGAATGCAGTTTATTCATTACACTCCTGTTTTTGGTATCTTCAGGGAATGTTCCTCCTCCTAGTAATGTTTTCTGAGGAGGAGTGGGGGCGGGAATAATGGGAAAAACAATAGGAACAATAAAACAAATATGAAGGTAACACTATTTTAAATGGTAGTGGAAAGACAGCACATTTCCACTCTGATTCTCATAGCTTTCTAGTTATATAGCCAAATGCACCTGAAGATTCACTTCCTCTTGGTGATGTTTTCTTCAAAGGAATAGTAAACATTTGTGGATGAACTAGAAGAACCAGCAAAGGGATGTTCAGAGTAACTCTGCCCTTACTGCCTATAGTGAATACCTACTGCAGCCCCTGCTGCATAAATTCTGTTACTGAACTTAAAAGGCCCTTTTGTTGTGTGTGATTTTTACCAGCTGTGCTTTAGTATATATTTTGAAAGGCTATCACTTCAATTATGTTCTTTCCTCTGGTTTAGATTACAGATGTTGGATCACTTTGCTGAATGTGTCAAGCAGGCTAAAGGTGTTCGCCAGCAAGCTGTGCAGCTTAATATCTTTACTGCTGTTCTTAGTGCCTTGAAGGTAAGACTTGTAAACTTGTAGTGGAAGCCGAAGGTCATCAGTTTGTGATCAGTACAAAGGGCTGTTAGAACAATATTACTAAAGTTGCTCAAGAGTTAAAAAATTCGAAAATTCCAAAATTGTTTTTTTTTCTAGATACTGGCTT